>JAMZEH010000054.1:880000-1215000 GCA_024699665.1 Ostrea denselamellosa | reverse complement strand
AATCTAAAGTATTTTGAATATGGAATGTAATCATCAGTACAATTAATGAGAACGTAAAATTTCAGATATGTTGTATATTGTTTTTGAAGAATGATTGTTGCATCCATTCCGACCATTCATGGAATTGTTGGAAATAACATGGATATAAGATTTCTTGATTGTTAATTTCCTCTCCAAGAAAATCTGCATTACATTTTGGATTATTAGTATGTTGATCCAATCTATTAATGGACTTTGGGAAATCCATGTGTTGTAGCACTAGTAGTAGATGATGGGAATTTCTAAATCAATCTAATTAAAATCACCAGATCTTTTGTAATTGCTTCAATACTCTACACTTGGAGAGATTAGAAAAGATCTGATTTGGTTAGTTTATCAATAATTATATCTAGATAATCTTATCAACAATGCTATTTTTGGTTATTTTCATATGCATGTATAATTAGTAAAAGAAGCAAAAATCATGCACTTCATTACATCTCCCTCACCATTATACTTAATTCATCAGATACTCAACTTAGGTCAGGCCCCCACACACACCAAGTATCCCTTTAAGATCTGCAACAAAGCAGTCACTTGAAAACAAAAATGAGCGGTCCTTGATGATTGTCAGAAGTGGCACCATTTTAATTTTATGTACATGTGCGCACCAGTATACATATGCATATCGTGGCAATGCATGAACTGGTATTTCCAACTATTTGAATCATACATGTAAGTCAATTCGCATAACTTGGTCACGTAACTCAAGTGTTGTTAATACATTTCAAAATAGCCCATGACCACTGATTTCCAACCCAGATTTAAAAATACAGCATCAGTTTATGGTAGCAAAAACCCTCTGGCTATCAATAAATGATGTATTGATGAATGATTTCAACATGGAATAGCTTGTGGTCAAGGGAACACTCCTTGACTTATTCTTAACTAACCGTCCAAGCGTGGTCAATCGCAGAACACCTTTCGTATGACATTGTGTACACAGAATCACATGTACAATCAGAAATAAATCAGGGAAAAGAAAGATATATTTATTTTAAAGGAAAAATACAGAACAGATGAGAGATGACCTACATAATTTTGAAACTGAGTTTAACATTCACTTGTGCATCAAATATAAATGACAATTGTTTTCTACTAAGTCCAGTCTTAAGCAACACTATGGATAGTAATGTGCCATCTAAAACATTACCAGCCCTGGGTTACAAGAGAGACAAAACAGCTGAGTAGAAGGGGAAAAACAAGCATATATAAGAAGATGAAGACGTTAAAACCATCAAGGATAAGCTATGATATCAACATTAAAGAAAACCCACGAAGACCAGCTTGTAAAAAGACCTATCACGACACCCTTACTGTCATCATTTCACAGGAAAGCTCATCAAACTTGAAATGTTTCAGGAATTACATCACCTGTAAACATGAGAAGAATAGCGGGGTTGTCCCCCTTGAAAGCCCAGGATTGAATAACACACTCCGAACCATCAACAAAGGGTAACATCCTGAATGATCAATTTTTCATCTATCTTTAATTCATTTGAGACATTGGACAGCATCACGTGCATGAAATCTCCACCTTCATCTCCTATGCCACATATCTTCATCTCTAATGATTCAAGTTGACGCACTATCCAAACTATCTAGATCTCTAATGAGGGGCTTAGAAAACTTTTATCGGGGCTAAATATCTACAAATGGATGGTGTGTGAACTCGAATCTTTAAGGAATTTGCCAATGATGTATTGCCAATATTCATCACACACATTGCCAGTGAACTTGGAAAATGCTGATATAGCCCCCAATTTTAAAATTGTCCGGCAAATCACGGACCAGTTTGTCGTTTTTCTGAACTCCGTGGTATGGGTATGTCAGGTTATGGAACACATTGTTTGAATCAACATCATGCTAGGCAATATTCCATCATCACCTGCATATGGTGATTATATCTTCCAACTAATTTGATATGCCAGAGCTTGTTCTGCTTATGATCAGTTTTTAAATCGAGGCGGGCTACTGACAAAGACGTTCATGTTACAGGGGTTTGTACAGTCTCGTTTAAAGTCAGCATTTCGCAAATTTTATAGTCGTTATAACGATCTAGTTTGCCAGTTAAACTTACCATTACGTCAAATGCTGTCTGATGTGTTTCATACCAATTGTTAGGCCGTTCTTGACACACTGATTCTGACTAAGGATTGTTCCGTGTACCTGATCAGAATTTAGGGCTCACGGCGGATGTGACCGGTCGACAGGGGATGCGTACTCCTCCTAGGCACCTGATCCCACCTCTGGTATGACCCCGGGGTCCATGTTTTTGCCCATCTCTCTGATTTGTATTTTCTATAGGAATTACGAGATTGAATACTGCTAGTTATCTTAGCCTTTTCTATTAATAATGTTCACTCATATGTCGATTCGATATATTCCAGTGAACTAGAAATAAAAGACACCACAGAGTCTTCCACATCTGTTTCGTACTTAGATCTTCTGTTGCAAATAAATATTAACGGCAAATTAACAACTCAACTTTATAACAAATGGGATAACTTCAGCTTTTCTGTCATCAAATTCCCACATTTGTGTAGCAATATTCCATTCTTACATGTATATGGTGTTTATATCTCTCAACTGATTCGATATGCAAGAGCTTGTTCTGCGTATGATCAGTTTGCGAGGCTGGCTACTAATAAACAAAATATTTTTTTTCAATGTACACAACACTTATTCAAAAGATAATGGTCAGGATTTTTACAAGTCCTGACAAACATGTTGTTGTACATGGTTTCAACACTCACTTTTAAAGTCAAATTCTATGGTCGTTATAACAATCTTCTTTGCCAATACGATCTGTCATTGGTCAAATTCTGTTTGACGTATTTCATACCAATAGTTAGGCGGTTCTTAGCAAGCTGATTTTGACTATGAATTGCTCCGTTTACCTGATCAATATATAGGGCTCACGACAGGGGATGCTTACTCCTCCTAGGCACCTGATCCTACCTTTGGTATATCCAGGGGTCCGTGTTCGCCCAACTATCTATTTTGTATTTCTTATGGGAGTTATGAGATTGATTGCGGTTAGTTATCTTTCGTACCTTTTCCTTTTTAAAGCAGGTTAAAGTTTTTGGAGGAGGCCACATATGTAGTAGATATTAGTCCTAATCTATTCAGTCTTGTATAGTAGATATAACTATGTATATGAAGTACAGAGCTAGGTTCGGATACGGAGCCTGAATAATACGTTCTGCTAGGACAGGTTAATTTTTTTAGTAGATCAAAGCACGACAAAAATTTAGACCTGATTACATATTGAACTACTGGTCTGAACCCATTCAGACTTGCATGGTTAATATGATTATGGATATCGAATGGTGAAATTAATAATGTGTAATAATGTAATAAATCCCAAAGACATATACAAGTTCGAGTGTAGGGAAACACGGACCTCCGACAAAGCGAAGGTAGGATCAGGTGCCATGGAGGAGTAAGCATCCTCTGCTGACCGGTCACACCCGCCGTGAGCCCTTAGTCGAAATTAGGTATACGGGATTACCCGTAGTCAAAGTTAGTATGAAAAATGACAGTCTAACAAAGGGTATGAAACAAATCATTCAACATATGTACCAGAGACACTTTGTAATCGCAAACAAGGTCACTATAGCGCCTGTAAAATTTGCGAAATGATGACTTCAAACGAAATTCGTTATAACCCTGCAACATCAACTTTTTTGGCAGTATTATTATTATTTTTATATAGCGCCTTATCTAATTATATAATTACTCTAAAGCGCTTAACATGTAAAACAGGGGCAATGTAAAAACGAACATTATATAAATTAAAAGGTCACAAAAATAATAATCATCGAAAAGTTGTTTTTTTGTTTTTTTTTTGTATTATCATTTTTGTTGAAACAGAAAATAACTGGATACATTATAAATCAAAAGCAAGTTTAAAAAGATGTGTTTTTAGCTTTTGTTTAAAAACAGCAAGTGATTGTTCACAACGAAGGTTCAGCGGCAGGCAGTTCCACGGGGTGGCCGAGGACACATCGAACCTTCTATCACCATACACCCTGCTGTGAGTGCGTGGCTTTAGAAGGCACAATGAATCTCCAGACCGGAGTGTACGTTGTGGGCGGTATACTTGAACCAGTTCCTGGATGTATGCTGGGGCTTTTTGATGCAGTGCTTTAAAGGCGTACAAAAGGATTTTATAAGTTGTTCGATATGCCACAGGTAGCCAGTGAAGGGATATGAGAATCGGTGTAATATGCTCATATTTCCTTGAACGTGTCACTAGTCTGGCAGCGGTGTTTTGAACTTTCTGCAATTTCTGCATGGACGTGGCCTTGACACCATAAAGAAGAGCATTGCCATAATCTAGTTTAGATGTAACGAGTGATCTTACGATTGTCCTGCATGCATCCTCAGTTATGAGGGATCTTATCCTACCGATTTTACGAAGATGGAAATAACAGGATCTAGACACCGAATTAATTTGAGAATCCATGCTAAGTTCACTATCGAAAAGTACCCCAAGATTTTTGACACAGAAAGCATTAGTGATGACAGATCCCCCAAAGGCAAGTTGACATCCTGAAAATTCATTTGCCTTACGTTTTGGGGAAAAGATGATTAGTTCTGTCTTTTCCTGGTTCAGTTTTAGTATGTTGTTTCTCATCCAGTTTTCTACATCCGAAAGACAGCTTTCAAGTCTATCTGCAATGTTGTCCCAGTTTTCCTTCGGATTTATGATCAGTTATACCTGAGTGTCATCCGCATAGCAGTGATAACACATATTATGCCTCCTGCAAATCTCTCCGATTGGTTTGGAGAACATACAATATAGACGAGGTCCCAGGACAGAACCCTGTGGGACACCAAAGTGGAGTAAGAACTCTTTGGACAGCGCAGTTCCAACAGCAATTTGTTGACTTCTACCTGACAGACCTCATCCATGATAAAGCCGACCCTGTGATTCCAAATGCGTACTCAAGTCGCCCGATGAGTATGTTATGGTCTATAACATCAAATGCAGCCGAGAGATCAAGCATCACGAGGGCAATACATGAATTCCTATCCAATGCAGAGGTAATATCATAGTGCACCCGCAAAAGGGCAGTTTCAGTCGAGTGACAATTTCAGTATGCAGATTGCACTTGGTCATGAAGCTGGTAAGCATTTAAGTGTTTTTCGAGTCGAGCTGCCACTGCTTTTTCCAATACTTTAGACAGGAAGGGTAAGTTCGAAACAGGTCGGTAATTTTTTAATTCTTCCTTGTCAAGTCCCTGGCGTTTGATTAATGGCCGTACTATGGCTTTTTTGAAATCCACTGGTACTTTTGCTTCTAAAAAGGATTTGTTGATAATTGCAGCAACGGTTGGTAAAACACACTCTAAACATTGTTTCAAAACTTTCGTTGGTATCGGGACTAATTCGCAGGACTTCGTTGGTGCATTACTGATGATATCACGCACCTCAGAAACTGACACTGGCTCAAACATTCCAGAGGATGACCACTAAACTTGATGTCAGCTCGAATAGCATCATCCATAGACGATAACATGCTCGAAGCACATAGATTATCTCTAATTTTCTGAATCTTCCCAATGAAGAATTCGCAAAATTTGGATGCAAGATCCAATTCATTGTCATGCTCAGGCAATACTGATATATTTGTTTTCCCCATGAGACTGTTAGTAAGCTTGAAAAGTTGTTTCGAGTCACTGCCTATTTCCTGAATTTTGTTTGTACAGTATTGAGTTTTACAGTGCCGCAAGAGTTTACTAACCTGCGTACATTTCTCATGGAAAATTTCCCTGTGTACAGATAGTTTTGTTCGTCTCATCACCCGTTCAGCCCTCCGCCGATCTCTTTTGGCGGAATGTAAGTCATCGGTAAACCAAGGAGTATTTGGTCGTAAAACGATCTCCTTTGATTTCTGAGGGGCATGCAAATCGATGGTGGTTTGCAAGATCGCATTATAATTCACCACAAGTTTCTCAACAGATGTTTCTTCATACGTTATATTTGAAAAATCCAAATCATTTTTGAAACTGCCAATGTCAATGTCACCAATTCTCCGAAAAGTTACCGTTTTCCTCTCCCTAGGAGGTCTGATAAGGCGCAGTGAAACATGAATTGCAAGGTGGTCCCCACTTATGTTGCCATTGTTGTCACATATACCAGGATCAACCACGAACGGCGTTCCATGAAATGTTCGACAATCATCCCTGGTTATTAACACATCTAATGTATGGCCATGAAGATGTGTTGCATCGGAAATATGCTGCGTCAATCCATGCCCCTTTAATATTTCTGTAAATGTTTTAGCATCCTTGTCATTAGGATCATCTAGATGGAAATTGAGATCCCCTGTGATAAGTAACTCACCAGGAATTAACATGAGACCATCTAGATAGTTGGTCCATTCTTCAAAGAAAACTGAGTTTCTGAGATTATTAGATGTCGATGGTGGTGGGCGATAAATAACAGAAAGGCAAATAAAGTTGTTTTTGACACCAACAGAGCATTCTAGGTGTTCAAAATGTGTATAATTGGCATCTTTCTTCGTCGGGATCACACGAATATGTTGCGAGTGGACAATCGCTAGGCCTCCGCCCCTACGTCCCAACCTTGGTTTATGAATGAAATTGTATCCATCTGGTGTTAGTTCAGACAAAATGGAATTATCCGCCTCAGATCCTAGCCAAGTTTCAGTCAGTACCATGAGATCCACTTTATTTGACTGAATGTAATCGTTGATGGACAATGATTTATTTCTGGAAGACCTACAATTTAACGTACACAGTGAGAGACTTTCTGATGTGTTGGCTTTCAGAGAATCAACTGTGTCAACCATGAGCAAATTCGAAATATCTCGACAGTTGGGATAGTCAATTTTCGTTGCCCGGTGTTGGATCAATGTTGGGATGGGGAGAGTTTTGCATGGTTCATCATTGACCTTTATGTCGACTGCCAGGATATAAACCAGATTATCTCTGTTAACCCTAAGTTGATGTTCCACATCTCTCAATCGCTCAACAAAGACTGTGCGGATATGTCTGCGGAACCTACGTCCACCCTTTGTTCCCGTTCTGGTACGAGAATTCCTCGTACGATCTGTCACTTCAACGATAAATGGTGTTACACAACACATCGTACGGCAACTATGTGTCTTGTTGCGAACGAAAATTTATGGAACAACTTATCAACACAATGCGACTACAAGGGAAAGACAATTTGTACTAGTAAAAGTCGCAGTAAAAATTTATTTATTTATTTATTTATTATTTATTGCTTTCCGCCACACTCAACAATTTTTCAGTTATCTGGTGGCGTCCATTTTTTGTTGGTGGAGGAGAGAACCCAGATACAATGTACCTAGGAAGAGACCACCGACCTTCCGCAAGTAAACTGGCAAACTTGCTCACATAACGCCGCGGCCGAGATTCGAACGCGCGCCGACAGAGGTGAGAGGCTTCGTGATTTTGAGCCCGATGCTCTAACCACTCGGCCACGGAGGCCCCTAGTAAAAATTTAAAACATTTGCTAAAATTTATTCTAAAAACGAGGTTTTCGAGAAAAAGTTTCTGATGCTGGGTTTAATAAGTTGTTACTTAAAAGATCAACAAATCTTAAAACAATATATGTAGAGTAACAAGGAGAAATTAAACTAATAAAGAAATAGTCGGAGGTGGAGCTGCCATGTTATAGCGCTAACACCGCCTCAGGCCTTTTCAGTATTTGATCTCGCTTTAAAAAATTCTCATACGCATGGCATGCTCTCGCGTATCGAATCAACTGGGAGATATACACACCATAAACAGGCGAAAGTGGTATATTACTACATAGATATGGAAAGTTGATGATTGCAAACTTGAAGTCATCACGCTTGTCATATAATGTGCCATTAGAGTCAATATTAAGTAAACTATCCAAATATGAAGCAGACACGTCGGATTCTGTAGTGTCCTTTATTTCGAGTTCATCGGGATATATCAAATGGACATAATTATGAAAATTATGATTGTTGATTGATAAGACGTCATCGATATATCTATATATATGGTTGAAGGACACGGCAATTTTTTTGTTTTTATCTTGTAACAGTTTCTGAACAAATTCCGCTTCATATGAATATAAAAATAAGTCTGCCAATAAAGAGCACAATTTGCCCATGGGAATGCCAATGGATTTTTTGTAGACTTGTCCTCCAAACACTACGTAAATGTACAAGAAAGCCAAGCATACTCTTAATGTCTGCTTCAGAGTACTTGTGCGGGCTATCGGAGTGGTGTCTAACAAAAATGTACCTTGTTTTCCAATCACTAGAAATTTGTATTTTTGCGTTGCCATTTTTGTTCAAAAAGCTATTATCTGTTATCTGAAAAAGTCTACATTTTAATTGATCTTGAGGAATTGTTGTATAAAGTGTGGAGAAATCATACGTTTTGATGCTGTCAATTTTAGAAAAATCCTGAGACTTTAGATTTTCCAAAAGTTCCTTAGAGTTTTTGAGAATACACATCTGACTGACACCACTTCTGGAATATGTAGTGGAACAGTATCTCTGAAATGACTCTTTAATAGCTGTTGGCAGTTTAGTTAGTAATAAAGATAAAGGTTTGGTAGAGCACTTACTGGAACCAGCAATGTATCTTTGTTTGTAAGGATTATTATGTAATTTCGGTTATGTGACAAAGAGCTAGCTTCAGATACAGATCTAATCTCGGTTATCAGGATGCTTAAAAACACAAACAAACAAAGTCGACAAGAAAATCTCACATCAGACTTGCATGTTTAATATTGCAATAAATATATAACATAAAGCTAGCTTCAGATACGGAGCCTAATCTTGATTTCCTTGATGCACCTCAGTTGATGTGTCTGTGGATAAATGAGATATCATACGAAATCCAGTGGAGGATTTAAAGGGGGACACTCATCCCTTTTCTGCCACAGATGTACAAAATAATGCGAGTACAAATCCAGACTTGGTACCTGAAAGCCTGAAAATTTGGGCTAATACTTTACTTTCAAATCCCTCACTTTTTTTTCGGAAATCCTGGATCCGCCAATGATACCATTATGGTATGAAATGGTATCATATGATATGGAATAATTAAATACTATTTCATTATCCATATCTTGACTATTCGTATCAGCCCCTTTGATATATCATATTACTCTGCTAGCACTGGGGTCATTTTTCTACAGGGGTTTGCAGGTATAACATGTGGAAAACTGACCCCTGGCTGTCCGGGGGAGGGCCATTTTTCAATGTAGAAAAATGACCCCAGGTCATTATTCTATGGGGATCAAAGGGTGATCAACTTACAGCTCAGTTTAGCTAAAATATATTGATGCAAGAATATTGCAACCTTTATTCATATCCAAATCAATTATGTTGCTGGGTATTTTATTAACTAAACAGATACAACAGGGCTGCAGTACTTTTCCAAAAAACTTGTTACTCTCATGATTTCAAATTCTTCATGTTAAACAGAGTTTAGATCAAATGAATAACACCTGACAATGTTTGAGTAGAATGTTATTTTGATATAATGGTGGTGTAGCAAACATCGCTTCCTTCTCTCGTACAACATCGACTCTGAATTCAACTGAATATTATATAAATGAAAGTTGGTAAGGATGTCAAAGACAAGAAGTACATCAAACTGTAGGTTTATCCTATCATACCTATTGAAAATACAGGAGTTATAAATATCTTGTATTTGAGGTTCATCACGTTCTCGTTCTCAGCAATGTTTATTGTGTTTGAAAAACATTGTTCAACAGAAGAAAAAAAAACAACAAGTTTGAAGAAAATTAACTTTAAAAACATGCATTTTAAGAGTAGCTATTTTCTGATAATGTGCGACATCGGATGTCGTTTTGATCCATATCGAATTATTGCAGGTAACTTTACATTATAAACAGATAATCTCATAATTTAAGTTATTCCTTGGGATAAGCCGGGGGCGGTGCAGAAGTCGTGGAAAAACTGTTATATCCGTACTGCCCCCCAAATCCCTGTTGCTGTCCCTCCATGTGCGGATTTTCAAGCGTTCTAATACAGTTCTCCAGATAGTTGATTCTCGTTTGATACAACATGTCCGCTGCTCCGTAGAACCCCATTCAGATTTTCAAGTGTCAAAATTCTGTTCAGAGCGTTCATTCTCCTTAGATACAACTTTTCCTTATAATTGTAGATCCCAAATAACATTCTATAGACATGAAAAAATATATATCCAACGATAGAACTAGTCAACATGAAAACGGACACTGCAATGCTGAGGATATTGAGGATCAATTCGGTTTGGACGTTCGGGCCACAATTCTCGTTGTCTGCCGTACACACAATAGCGCCAATTACACAGAGGCCGAAGGATAGGAAACCAATACCATTACACACATAGCCAATGAAGTAATGACACCAGCTGTACCAAATATTGAATATATCTGATTTAGACACCACATTTCGACATACATCTGGAAATTCTCATAGTAAGTAACTTTTAAACAGTTTATACAGGAAAATACTCACTAAACGTCGTACTCTTTTAGGAGCAAAATATCCATAATGTACATCAGAGTATGAAGCAAGATGGCCTAATATGCTGTACAACAGAAACTAAAAATAGAGTTGAATTTGTCATTAAAGTTACATTAGTTTTGAACACATTTTTCTTTTCAGTGAATTTATCGGTATAAAGTCCTTCAGAAAATATCTTCTCGAAAGATATCAAAAACATCTCTAACAATGACTACTGTGTGGTTCCTTAGATCAAAAGGATGTACATGTGCTTCAATGCGCATGTGCGTTCATTTCAATGGCATTCTGCGTCCAATCAAATTAAAATCAGATCCTTTCTAACTATTACACAGGAGACGTGTAACTGTTAGAAAGGATCTTATTAAAATTAGATTGATTCTGCGTCATATCTTTTGGAACGGGTTTTAATACAATTACTTTTTAAAGGAATGTTTTAAAAATACAAAATGCAAATTCACAAATGTATTTACTTTAGTTTTCATTTTTCAAGAGATCATATAGTCGATTAATACGATAAACATAATTTTCCCCCGAAGGATTGTTCTTGAGAAAAATTAAGAATAGTACATATGACGCCAGATAAATATTCTGTGTATCTGAATTAACAGTACCATGATTGCGCTTAAATACGAAACGCACGGTTAATAATGTCTTATATCTGTGGTTATACCATTGCTCCCGACCACACAGGGGCGCCAGAGGTAATTGGCAAACCGGCTCCACTTGAGTAAGCTAGCATGATAATTCCGAGCAAAATGGACGCAAGAGAGACACCGATTAAAATTATTGATAGTTTAGAAAGCTGAGAAAGTACCACTTTACGCTTTTCCACAGTCGCATCTGTAAATAATAAAAAACATTGGTAATTAAGCGATATATATATATATATATATATATATATATATATATATATATATATATAATGTCTCTTCAGTGATGCTCAAGTCAAAAATGTAGGAAACCCAAAATAAGAACAAACTTGGAAGAGCTGAAAGAACCAAAAATACCAAATAGTGGAACCAAATTCGGCAAAGGATCAGATCTATGCATGAGAGAGATAATCTTCAATTTTGAAAGGAATTTCTTAATTTTATGACAGGAAATTTTTATCCGTAATTCATGCTAGTACCGAAGTATATATACGGAACTGGAAAGGACTCAGCACACACACACACACACACACACACACACACACACACACACACACGCACGCACACACGGAGAGAGAGAGAGAGAGAGAGAGAGAGAGAGAGAGAGAGAGAGAGAGAGAGAGAGAGAGACTTAGATTCTTACGTGATACGTTTGCATCTTCTAGGTTTGACGTGTCCATAATAGCCGTACCAAAGGGCCAGAATTTACCTCTCAGTTGATATCAATGTCGTATGAAAACACTCATGTGAGTTAAAAACGTTATCAGTGATTGTATCCTAATGGCCAGAGGCGGTTCCAGGTTTTAGATATCGAATGGTGAAGTTAACAATGATTTAATCGTAATCATAAATCCCAAAGACATATACAAGTTCGAGTGTAGGGAAACACGGACCTCCGACAAAGCGAAGGTAAGATCAGGTGCCATGGAGGAGTAAGCATCCTCTGCTGACCGGTCACACCCGCCGTGAGCCCTTAGTCGAAATTAGGTATACGGGATTACCCGTAGTCAAAGTTAGTATGAAAAATGACAGTCTAACAAAGGGTATGAAACAAATCATTCAACATATGTACCAGAAACACTTTGTAATCGCAAACAAGGTCACTATAGCGATCGTAAAATTTGCGAAATGATGACTTCAAACGAGATTCGTTATAACCCTGCAACATCAACTTTTTGGCAGTGGTTGACCTCGCTTTAAAAAATTCTCATACGCATGGCATGCTCTCGCGTATCGAATCAACTGGGAGATATACACACCATAAACAGGCGAAAGTGGTATATTACTACATAGATATGGAAAGTTGATGATTGCAAACTTGAAGTCATCACGCTTGTCATATAATGTAGTTGTCAGTCTGCCATTAGAGTCAATATTAAGTAAACTATCCAAATATGAAGCAGACACGTCGGATTCTGTAGTGTCCTTTATTTCGAGTTCATCGGGATATATCAAATGGACATAATTATGAAAATTATGATTGTTGATTGATAAGACGTCATCGATATATCTATATATATGGTTGAAGGACACGGCAATTTTTTTGTTTTTATCTTGTAACAGTTTCTGAACAAATTCCGCTTCATACACAAATGTAATAGGTCTTCGATATTTTAGATTTTTGCCCTTTCTTTCAACTTCTAGTGGAACATGAACCCAAAATTCAGAATTGTTTCCTTTATACCCAATTGATTATATGTAAGATATTGCACCTCTGAATGAAGAGCTCTCTTTTTCTATAGCCCCCTACCCATACCCCAATCGCGGTTACTTGGTCCAACTTCAGTTCGCACCCGAGTAATCCAACGAAGAGAGTTTCAACTCTTAATGATTGATTGATTATATGTTGTTTAACGTCCCGCTCGAGAATCTTTCACTCATATGGAGACGTCACCATTGCCGGTGAAGGGCTGCAAAATATAGGCTTATGCTCGGCGCGTATGGCCTTTGAGCAAGGAGGGATCTTTAACGTGCCACACCTGCTGTGACACGGGGCCTCGGTTTTTACGGTCTCATCCGAAGGACCGCCCCATTTAGTCGCCTTTTACAAGCTAGGGGGTGCTGAGGATCTATTCTAACTACCCAGATCCCCACGGGGTAACTCTTAATGAAATATTGTGACATTTGAATGCTACTCAATTAACCCTGCCGCCCTCTACGAGGTTTAGTGTGGTAGTAATATGTCGGTCTTCTTATAACACTGCGCATGTGCAAGTTTTGAAACGATGGACGTGATAGGTTGGAGTATTATGCACGGGAATAAGAAAGAACGTTGGAATATTTACTTCCCACTAACTCGGGTACGAACCGAAGTCGCACTGATTTAAGCGCTCGTTTCAAAATCTACATGTTGCAGTTACGATTCTCAGTACTGACCCACATCAAACCTAAAAAGTTTCACATAGTAGTTAAGTGCCCAACATTAAAAAGTGAATGTTAGGGATCATTTGGATATTGCTTTAAGGATGAATAACACATCGTCACAATGGCTGACTTTGATTTGAAACATGAATAACAATATAAATATTAACAACTTTTGCATCTTCCTTTTGCATTGAAATCTGTCTAGCTGGATAACTCAGAATATTAAAGAGTTGACTGCTGATCCGTATATCATGGGTTCAAGTCTAACAGGGGTTCTATTTTTTCCCCAATTACTTTCTGCTCAAACTGCATTTCTTAACTAGATAAGGTAAATTTGAAAGTTTTTAATTTCAAAATATTATTGTACAGTACATATTCTCCACTTTCCACCCACATCAGATTTCTCCAGTGTGTTATTCTTCCATATTTAAATTCACTGGGTCTTTTTATTTATATGGCTTTTGAAATTGACACTGTTGCATCTGGGACAATGAATGCATGTAAGTTTGAAACTAGTTTGATCCGGTTTTTTTGCACCACCCAATCCGTTTACGCGGGTTATGAATTTTTACTGCAATGCTAGCTAGCATCATCACCCGATGAAACACCAAAGAAAGCATTTTATTGTTAAATTAAAAGCGGTGCTCCCGTGTCACGGTGGGTATTAACACGCTGAAGAACTTTGACCGCGACTGTCTTGAGCGCGATATATATAGGCAAAAATTTAATCTAAAGCTGGTGACGTCTCAAAATGTACAGACAATTTTTCTAATGATATATTTAAAACAACTACAAACAAGACGAAACTTTCAATGTTTTCTCTCTCTCTCTCTCTCACACACACACACACACAGAGAGAGAGAGAGAGAGAGAGAGAGAGAGAGAGAGGGGGGCTTAGATTCTTACTTGATATGTATGCATCCTCGAGGTTTAACGTGTTCATAATTGCCTTACCACAGGCCCAGAATTTAACTCTCATTTGATATCAATGTTATATAAAAAACTCACGTGCGTAAAAAAAAACGTTATCAGTGATTGCATCGTAATGGCCAGAGGAGGATCCAGGTTTTGAAGTTAGACAAATGCAATAGGTCTTTGGTATTTTAGATTTTAGCCCTTTCTTTCAACTTCTACTGGAGCATGAACCCAAAATTCAGAATTGTTTCCCTTTATACCTAATTGATTATATGTAAGATATTGCACCTCTGAAGTGAAGAGCTCTTTTCTACCCCCCCCCCCCCCCCCCAACCTCCCGCAATCGCGGTAGCTTGGGCCGACTTCCGTTCGCGCCCAAGCAATCGAGCGAAGAGAGTTTCAACTCTTAATGAAATATGGTGACGCTTTTGAACGTTACCCAACTAGCCCTGCCCTCTACGAGGGTTAGTGTGGTAGTAATATGTCGGTCTTCTTATAACACTGCGCATGTGCAAGATTTGAAACGATGGACGTGATAGGTTGGAGTATTATACACGGGAATAAGAAAGAACGTTGGAATATTTACTTCCCACTAACTCGGGTACGAACCGAAGTCGCACTGATTTCAGCGCTCGTTTCAAAATCTACATGTTGCAGTTACGATTCTCAGTACTGACCCACATCAAACCTAAAAAGTTTCACATAGTAGTTAAGTGCCCAACATTAAAAAGTGAATGTTAGGGATCATTTGGATATTGCTTTAAGGATGAATAACACATCGTCACAATGGCTGACTTTGATTTGAAACATGAATAACAATATAAATATTAACAACTTTTGCATCTTCCTTTTGCATTGAAATCTGTCTAGCTGGGTAACTCAACAGATTAATGT
Organism: Ostrea denselamellosa; assembly: GCA_024699665.1. Classification (NCBI taxonomy): domain Eukaryota; kingdom Metazoa; phylum Mollusca; class Bivalvia; order Ostreida; family Ostreidae; genus Ostrea; species Ostrea denselamellosa. The sequence continues at coordinate 1,199,619 of JAMZEH010000054.1, read as the reverse complement.
GTTAACTGCTGATCCGTATATCATGGGTTCAAGTCTAACAGGGGTTCTATTTTTTCCCCAAATCACTCAGACACACACACATAAACACACATGGGGTGAACATTTCCTTTGTAGCGGAACCATTTACCTTAGTCACTGCTAGCGATATTAAGCCTAGTGCAGACTTTCATTTTTAGAGTTGTAAAAATATAGAAATAGTGTTCTACTGAACACACACACACACTCCACTACGAGAGGGAATGTGTATGGTTATTCCACGGGCAAATACTGATTAATCAACGAGACGAAACAAAAAAGCAAATAATTCGAAAAAACATACAAACAAAACAAAAGGCCCTCAGGCTTAATGGTCACCCTAGTATCATAGTCCATACATAGACTATACATAGACCATACATAGACCTATCGGGGAGTCTCATAGTTCCATTTAAGCCTCATTCTGAGGTCTTTTAATCACAGCTTTAGGATCTTTCGAAATATGCACACAAGTCGTATTCAATTACAATACAAGGGAAGATGAAGTTTAAACCATTTAAATCAGCCAGTATTTTTTTTTATTAAGAGATCTTGCCGCGACCCTAGGGTACCAGGGGAGAAGGAGCCCTGAAATTTAAATTTATGTCCCCCTTTTCCCAAAAATGCTTCATACAAAATTTAAGATGGATTTATGAGGAATTGGAATGGTAATTATCATGAAGTTAAAAACGTTCAACTGTTAACACATTTAGATCATTATGGCCCCACCCTTGTACCACTGCCTACTCCTGGGATCAGAAATTTACAATTTTGGTAAAGGGAAATCTATTCATTCTAAATATCCGTTTAGTTTCAACTTCATATCAATAGCATTAAAGAAGATATTTTCTAAATGTTTACACATTTGACCCTGCCTTGGGATCCGAACCTACATCATTATGTATTTAGGTTTTCGTACAGATATGTAGTTTTAGAGAAGAATTTTTTTTTAAATTAGTCACTTTCTGGCAGTTTTGGCCCCGCCTCTAAAGCCCAAGGGTGCGGGAGTCTTGAAATTTACAATTTATGCCTGCATTGTCCCAAAGATACTTGAAAGCAAATCTGAGAAGAATTGGAAACAAAATAAACATAAAACACTAAGTCTCAATTAATGCAATTTATTTATTTCCTTACCAATTTTCGTGTCCTTCGGGGTGAACGATAATCTAAGTGAACATCAGACATTGAAGCCAGATATCCCAACATACCATACAGCATACATTCTATAAATTATAGACATATTTATTTTGCAATAGGGGCCTGTTGGGACTAACGAAAGGGTTTACGTAAGGCTTAAATATACAAAACCGCTCGCACTAAAACTATACTCAATGAAAATGCTGAGATAACGAACAGTACTCAATCTTGTAATACCTACAGGAAATACAAATCAGAGAGATGGGCAAACACTGACCCCTGGGCATACCCGAGTTGGGACTAGGTGCCTAGGAGGAGCAAGCATCCCCTGTCGACCGACCACACCTGCCGTGAGTCCTGGATCTTGATCAGGTAAACGGAGTAATCCTCAGTCAGAATCAGTGTGCCAAGAACGGCCTTACAATTGGTATGAGACAAGTCAGAGAGCACTTGCCATGATTACAAGTTGTACTGGCAAAGTAGATCGTTATCGTTATAACGACCATAGAATTTGTGAAATGCTGACTGCAGAAGAAACTGCACAACCCCTGTAGCATCAATTTCTTTGTCAGTAGCCTGCCTAGATTTAAAAAAAAAACCACGCTGATCATATGCAAAACAAGCTCTTGCGTAGCGAATCGGTTGAGAAATAAGATCACCAATGCAGGTAATAATACAGGAACTCTTCAATTTGAAGGAGACAAATAAATGTGATAGGGAGGGAGCCATAATTTGAATGGGGAATTACTAGTTGGTTTTATTTTGGAATTTACCTACCTGGACCGTAAGCTATGCAGCATTTATAGTATAAGAGAGTTTGTTTAAAAGTTAAATCAGTTATTTAAAGCAAACAGCAGGGTCAATAAGTACATAGTAATTGCTAACGTCGGCCGAAGCCGAGTGTAAATTTCCAGACATGAATTGTGAAGGACTCCTCCGAGATTCGGTGAAGGCGTCAGTCCAAATATCCAGCCGAGGCGAATCTCAGCCGAGATTAGATGAGACATTGCATGAGTGCAATCCTCAGAAAATACATATCAATACATGTACTGGCACACGTCCAAGTGAGGACGAAAAAAGGCAGCAGTGAGGAAGAATATTTTCTTTAAAAAATTCGAACACCAATACTGTGGAGCATTTAGCATGTTATGATATAATGGTGGTGTAGCAAACATCGCTCCCTTCTCTCGTACAACATCGACTCTGAATTCAACTGAATATTATATAAATGAAAGTTGGTAAGGATGTCAAAGACAAGAAGTACATCAAACTGTAGGTTTATCCTATCATACCTATTGAAAATACAGGAGTTATAAATATCTTGTATTTGAGGTTCATCACGTTCTCGTTCTCAGCAATGTTTATTGTGTTTGAAAAACATTGTTCAACAGAAGAAAAAAACACCAAGTTTGAAGAAAATTAACTTTAAAAACATGCATTTTAAGAGTAGCTATTTTCTGATAATGTGCGACATCGGATGTCGTTTTGGTCCATATCGGATTATTGCAGGTAACTTTACATTATAAACAGATAATCTCATAATTTAAGTTATTCCTTGGGATAAGCCGGGGGCGGTGCAGAAGTCGTGGAAAAACTGTTATATCCGTACTGCCCCCCAAATCCTTGTTGCTGTCCCTCCATGTGCGGATTTTCAAGCGTTCTAATTCTGTTTTCCAGATCGTTGATTCTTTTTTGATACAACATGTCCGTTGGTCTGTAGAGCCCAAATAACCGTCTATAGACACAGAAAAATATGGATCCAACGATGGCACTAGTCAACATGAAGACGGACACTGCAATGCTGAGGATATTGAGGATAAATTCCGTTTGGACGTTCGAGCCACACTGCTCGTTGTCTGCCGTGCACATACTAGCGCCAGCTATGGAGTAACCGAAGCATATTCCACAAACACTCAGGCACGTTAAGCAAATGACGTAATGGGACAGAAGCTGTACCAAATTTTAAATGTATCTGATTTAGACACCACATTTCGAAATACATCTGGAAATTCTCATAGTAAGTAACTTTTAAACAGTTTATACAGGAAAATACTCACCAAACATCGTACTCTTGGAGGAGGAATATATCCATAATGTACATCAGAGTATGAAGCAAGATGGCCTAATATGCCAGACAACAGAAACTAAAAATAGAGTTGAATTTGTGGGTGAAGTTAGATAATATTTGGACACATTTTTCTTTTCAGTTGAATTTATCGGTATAAAGTCCTTCAGAAAATATCTTCTCGAAAGATATCAAAAACATCTCCAACAATGACTATTGTGTGGTTCCTCAGATCAAAAGGATGTACATGTGCTTCAATGCGCATGTGCGTTCATTTCAATGGAATTCTGCATTCAATCTAATTAAAATCAGACCCTTTCTAACTATTACACAGGAGACGTGTAACTGTTAGAAAGGATCTTATTATAATTAGATTGATTCTGCATCATACAATTACCAATAGGAATGTTTTAAAAATGCAATATGCACATTCACAAATCTATTTGCGATTTTTTCTTTTCACAAGATCATATAGTCGATTAATACGATCAAGATATTTTTCCCCGAAGGATTGTTCTTGAGAAAAATAAGAACAGTACATATGAAGCCAGATAAATATTCTGTGTATCTGAATTAACATTACCATGGTGAGGCTAAAATACGATACGCACGATTAATAAAGTCTTATATCTATGGTTATACCGTTGCTCCTGACCACAGAGGGGCGCCAGTGACAACTGGGAAACCGGCTCCACTTGAATAAGCTAGTATGAGAATTCCGAGTAAAATGGACGCAAGAGAGACACCGATAGAAACCAGTGATAGTTTAGAAAGGTGAGAAAGAGCCACTTTACGCCTTTCCACAGTCACATCTGTAAATAATAAAAACTATTGGTAATTAAGCGTCACACACACACACACACACACACACACACACACACACACACACACACACACTATATATATATATATATATATATATATATTGGGACATCTTTTAATTTTCAAAATCGGTCATCAGTAGGATTCGGTTTCTGCTTCCGATGGGATTTCACCGATCATAATCGGAAAACACTTTTATCTTGAAAAACATATTTCATTTTGTTTTTTCATTTGCATATGTATCTTTACATATTCATATTGCAATCTTTATGCTTTGTAGAGGTGAAAATGGGTTAATATCAGAATTCATTCTGTAAGAAGTGTAAATGCTTCCGATGATCGATTTCGGAAAATATAACCGATCGTCAAAATCGATAGCTTTTTTCGTCAACAATCGATGTTTTCTGATGATCAGTAAAACACTAATATATATATATATATATATATATATATATATATATATATATATAACATGTATATAATTTGACCCGGAAACGACTCAGCACACACACACATACACCACACATACACACACAGAGAGAGAGAGAGAGAGAGAGAGAGAGAGAGAGAGAGAGAGAGAGAGAGAGAGAGAGAGGCTTAGATTCTTACGTGATACTTTTGCATCCTCGAGGTTCGAAATGTCCATAATTTCCTTACCACAAGCCTAGAATTTAACTCTCAGTTGATATCAACGTCGTATAAGAAATATCACGTGCGTTGAAATGTTATCAATGATTGTATCGTAATGGCCAGAGGCGGATCCAGGTTTTGAAGTTAGACAAATGCAATAGGTCTTTGGTATTTTAGATTTTTCCCTTTCTTTCAACTTCTAGTGGAGCATGAACCCAAAATTCAGAATTGTTTCCCTTTATACCTAATTGATTATATGTAAGATATTGCACCTCTGAAGTGAAGAGCTCTTTTTTCTACCCTCCCTCCCCCCCCCCCCCCCCCCCCCCCCCCCCGCAATCGCGGTAGCTTGGGCCGACTTCCGTTCGCACACAAGCAATCGAGCGAAGAGAGTTTCAACTCTTAATGAAATATGGTGACGCTTTTGAACGTTACCCAACTAGCCCTGCCCTCTACGAGGGTTAGTGTGGTAGTAATATGTTGGTCTTCTTATAACACTGCGCATGTGTTAGTTTTGAAACGATGGGCGTGATAGGTTGGAGTATTATACATGGGAATAAGGAAGAACGTTGGAATATTTACTTCCCACTAACTCGGGTACGAACCGAAGTCGCACTAATTAAAGGACTCTTTTCAAAAGCTGGATATTGCAGTTACTATTCTCAATACCGGCGCTATATCAAACATAAAAAGTTTCATATTGTAGTTAAGCGCCTACCATCAAAAATTTAATGTTAGGGATCATTCGGATATTGCTTGAAGGAAGAATAACATATTGTCATAATCGCTGACTTCCTTTGAAACATGAATGAAAATATAGATATTAACAATATTTGTATCTTCCTTTTGCATTGAAATCTGTCTAGCTGGGTAACACAGAAGATTAACGTGTTGACTGCTGATCCGTATATCATGGGTTCAAGTCTAACAGGAGTTCAATTTTTTTCAGTTTACTTTCTACTAAAACTGCATTTCTTAACCAGATTAAGTACAGTACATATTCTCCACTTGCCATTCACATCAGATTTCTCCAGTGTGTTATTCCTCCTTAAAAACGGTTCTTCCGTGTCACGGTGGCTTTTAGCACAATGAAGAACTTTCACCCTTACTCTTATGAGCGCCATAAATATAGGCAAAAATTTAATCTAAAGCTCGTGACGTCTCTAAACGTAAAGTTTATTTTTCTAAAAATATATAAAAATACAATCAAGTAAAACTAAACTTTCTTTCTCCCTCTGTTATTTTCTCTCTCTCTCTCTCTGTAACACACGCACACGCACACACACACACACACACACACATGGGGTGAACATTTCCTTTGTAGCGGAACCATCTACCTTAGTCACTGCTAGCGATATTAAGCCTAGTGCAGACTTTCATTTTTAGAGTTGTAAAAATATAGAAATAGTGTTCTACTGAACACACACACACACACATACACACACACACACACACACACACACACACACACACCTTAAACGTGTCCACCACGAGAGGGATTGTGTATGGTTTTAAATGCATTATGATTGGACTGTGACTATTCCGATTCATTTAAGTTCACTAAAGATACGAAATTCCAGCTTAATATGCCAAGGTTAAAGATGAGAACAGGAGATAAAATCCCTTGGCTAGCAAAGATAAAATATCACATGTCAGCTTTGCGATACAGTTCAAAAAGTTTGAAAGCATGATATGGACTCGGGCCAAAACAGCATTGATGCTTACCGTAACACATTGGCTCACTTGCAAAGGCCAAGCTACAGTTATTATTGTACAACCTTCACCTCTAGTCCTTACCTATTGAAGCGACTCAGGTCTTTTCAAGGCCGAGCTTTCATTTCAAAATTATTTGGTAATGCTATTTTCGTATTTCAATGCATTTCTTAATTACTGCGTATCGGACAATACCAGATATAATATTTCTAGAAGTTGATTGGAATCAGCCAGGGTGTAACGGCGGAAGTGCGAAAATCGTTGTCGCCAAAGCGTTCTACAAAAACTTCCTGCAGTTGCGAGTTTTCTTGAATACTATATTCTAAAACCGCCAAATCTTTTATTCTCCTCTGATTCAATGCTTTCATTACTTTGTGAATGTCAAACAATAGTCCATATTTAGAGATGAACCGGACACGCACAGAAAGACATCAAGCCAACAATAACAATGGCGGCAATATTAAGGACTAGTTTTTCCAAGGGCATTCTGGCTAGACTCTTCGTATTCCAACGAAGAATTTACAACGCCCACAAAGACAAAACAAAAGCCTATTCCACGGGCAGATAACTCGTGGGTAACCTCTTATCACGGGTACATCTAACCATAACCCTATTCCACACACGTATAATTCAGTGTAGCAGAGGGTAAAATAGGCCTTTATCTGTATCAATCAGTGATAAAAAAAATATTAATCAATCATTGAGAAGAATCAAAAAAGCAAATAATTCGAGAAAACATACAAGCAAAACAAAACAAACAAAACAAGAGGCCCACAGGCCTTAATGGTCACCCGAGTATCATAGCCCATACATAGATCTGTCGGGGAGTCTCATAGTTCCATTTAAGCCTCATTCTGGGGTCTTTTAATCACAGCTTTAGGATCTTTCGAAATATGCACACAAGTCCTATTCAATTACAATACAAGGGAAGATGAAGTTTAAACCATTTAAATCAGTCAGTGATTTTTTTTGGTAAGAGATCTTGCCCCGACCCTAGGGTACCAGGGAGCAGGAGCCCTGAAGATTAAAATATGTGCCCCCTTGTCCCAAAGATGCTTCATACAAAATTTAGGAGGAATCGGAATGGTAATTATCATGAAATTAAAAATGTTCAATTGTTAACACATTTAGTCACTGATCATTATGGCCCCACCCTGATACCAATACGCCTACCCCCGGGATAAGAAATTTATAATTTTGACAAAGGGCTGTCTACTCATTCTAAATATCCGTTTAGTTTCAATTTGGTATCAATTGTTGTATCTTTTTGTAGCAAAGATTCTTGCTAATAAGATAAAATATAACCCAGGTATAAGAGGTATTAAGATAAACAACTACGAAGTAAAAATATACAACACGCGGATGATTTAACTTTAGGTTTGAAATGACTTTTGCGAACACACAGGATAAAAAAAATAAACATAAATAAAACACGATATATACTATTAGGAAATTTAAAGTATTTGTATAATGATCTATATGGTATTAGGACAACATTTGAGGCAGTAAGGTGTTTGGGAGTTTATATTGGAAATGATAAAGAAGAATGTTACAATAAAACTTGGATGAAAATTTATCACAGAGCCTTGGCGCAAAATCTAGTGTACAACTAAAAGTATGTAAACGCTTTCTTCTGTTTTTCATGTACAAACATTTTCTTTCTTATAATTTTCTATTTCTGTGTCTTTGACTTTGATTTTCTTTATGTATTCTAAATATATGTAAATGTTACAACATGAAATCCCCGAAAGGGGGAAATAAAGATTGAATGAATAAAGAAAATTCACCGTCTTATATACAACTTTATTTAGGATAAGACTGAAAGAATTAAGCGGAATGTTTTAATTAGTGGTGTTTTAAAAGGTGGGTTATCAATTGTTGATATTGAATGTAAATTAAAAGCGCTTAAAACTGCATGGGTTTCCAGATTGTTAAAAACTAAATCTGTTTTATATCGCATTTTTGAAAGCTGTTGTAAACAGTTGAATATAAATGTTCTGTATGTATTGTGTTTTTCCGATAAAAAAAATAGAAAATATGAAATTGGAAAATTTACCATTATTTTATCGGCAAATATTATGTTCTGTTAATGAGTGCAAAATGTGTACCTTAGATAAAGTTCCAGCAATTGATATTTTGCGACAACCGATATGGAACAATTGTAATTTTATATGTAAAGGTAATATATTATTTCTTAAGAATTGGATATCATGTGGAATTTTGTACGTGAAAGATTTATATGGAATGGGGGGGGGGGGGGCAATTTCAAACAGCTCTCGGATTTTCAAATTGCATTAGAAATAAGTCAAACTGGTTATGTACATGTAAATTTAAAATTCTTTCTACTGTTTTTAAACGACTGTGTAAAAAATGATTTTTCTCATTGCAATTTCATAAACATTCAGCATCGAAATAACATTCTTTTTTACACGGGATTTGTAAATGTTAGACAACAAAGATGCGGGTTTTTCTACGAAAATCTTGTTCATAATAAGTTTTGTAAACCTCACTATCAAAAGATATTAACTGATGAATTTAGGATTGAATCTGTTTCATGGAAAGGTATATATCAATGTAAATTATTGGATATTCCTGATAAGCACTTATCTGAATTCAACTATAACAAGCTTCTAAGTAATATCCTCTGTAACAACGCATATCTCAGTAAATGGAAAAGAGAAACACATAGTAACTGTAAAACCAGTCACAGAAAAGAAACTACAAAACATCTTATTTTTGAATGTGAAATGTTATTCAAGTATGGAATACTTTAAGTGCCCCATTTGAATATAAATATTAAATGGAAACACGTTATGATAGGATTCTTTCATGAACGCAACAGTAAGACTACGTCAATAAATGTTTTAATTTCCTATGTAGCATACAGAATATACAAGTATAAGTGTATTGAAGATTGAATTCACTCGACAAAACTTGGTATAATATCTTTCACCATGTCAAAATTTCGGTTATGAAGTATGCTCATATTATGAGAAATATCAGTTCACTTGCTGATTATAGACGTTTTGAAAATTTAGTACATTCTTTCTAATTACGAAATATTTGGACAAATAAAACAACGTAATTATGTTGTAATAACATGTATGTATATGTGCATATATGTATACATGTGTATGATTCTATTCAGATAAAACTGCCCAATGAGTCAGAAGGAATTGTCGTGATATGTTGTGATGTGGACTCATTGTGGTAGCGTGGCGAATGCAATATTTCATGCTATTATTGCATAAAATGTTTTATTAAATGTATTAGTACATGTAACTATGATATATATTCTCTGTAATCAAATTAATGATCGATGAATTGCATATTTTTGTTTCAATTTTTTCAATCTTGAATTTACTTATCCATATTCTTTCTATACTTTATTAATAGCAAAACAGTATAGAATGTATGCAAAATTACCGATCCAGGGAGCCCCTGGCAACCCAGGTGAGGTACACATTGAGGGCCTCTGCGGTGATTTTACCTCACTTGTAGTTGTTAATTATTGAAAATAAGAAAATATATATTTAAAAAAAAAGAAGGTATCAATAGCATTATAGATGTTTTCTAAATGTTTTACACTTGAAAGCTATATATCACGTTTGGCCTTGCCCTGGGGATCATGAAATTTATAATGTTGGTAAAGGCCTTCCTGCTCTTCATTACTATGCGTTTAGTTTTTGTTACAAATGTGAAGTTCTAGAGAAGAAAATGTTTTGAAATTTAGTCACTTTTTGGCGGTTTTGGCCCCCGCCTCTAAGGTCCAATGAGGACAGGAGTCCTGAAATTTACAATTTATGTCTGCCTTATCCCAAAGATTCTTCAAAGTATATCTGAGAAGAATTGGAACGGTAGTTATCACGAAGAAGTTAAAACTGTTCAGTTCTTAACACAATATTTAATCACTGACCAATTTGGTCCCACACTCATACAAAAACCCCTACTCCTGGGTTCATGAAACTTAAAACTTGGTAAAGACTACCTGTTCGGTATCCAAATACCCATTTAGTTTCAATTTGGTATCAATAGCATTAAAGATGTTTTTTTTTTTTTAATGTTTTAACCATAAATATCATATACCAAACTCAGACCCACCCTGGGCCCACGACGACGGACGAAGACCAATTGCAATAGGTCACCTGAATTTACTCATGTGACCTAAAAAAACAAAGAAACAAAGACCCCCCCCCCTCAAAAAAAACCCCAAAAACCCCACAAAAATCAAACAATAACAAAACGGAACCGAGATTCGGTGAAGGCGTCAGTCCAAATATCCAGCCGAGGCGAATCTCAGCCGAGATTAGATTAGACATTGCATGAGTCCAATCCTCAGAAAATACATATCAATACATGTACTGACACACGTCCAAGTGAGGACGAAAAAAGGCAGCAGTGAGGAAGAACTTTTTTTAAAATTGTAACACCAATACTGTGGAGCATTTAGTCACACTGGGTATTTTCTCCCCACATGTTACGACACAGGGTGCATTTAATAGTGTTACAACATCTTCTGTTAAGAAACATAAGACATATACAAAGTCTAGATCAAATAGATACAATAACATCAGCCCTAAATACAATAAGTGTGTTGCTCCTCATTATGAGGGAGATAACTCTGACAAAGAGAGTGAGACAAATGTCCCTACAAACACTCAAGTTATATGTGGAGCTTTCACAAAGATGACGGATGTTCTCGATTCTATATTCGGGAATGTTATCAATAAAATAAAAGAGAGCTCATTATATGACAGTCCTCCCACAACAAATCCAAAAGAGTAAATCTACACATAAAGAAAGTAAAAGAGAGCTCATTTCATGGCAGTCCTCCCACAACAAATCCAAAAGAGTAAATCTACACATAAATAAAGTAAAAGAGAGCTCATTTCATGACAGCCCTCCCACAACAAATCCAACAGAGTAAATCTACACATAAATAAAGTAAAAGAGAGCTCATTTCATGACAGCCCTCCCACAACAAATCCAAAAGAGCAAATCTACACATAAATAAAGTAAAAGAGAGCTCATTTCATGACAGCTCTCCCACAACAAATCCAACAGAGTAAATTTACACAGTGGTATAGCATTCCAAAGGTTGTCCTCCTCTTCGAAGAAAACTCCTGTCAATGAGCAAACTGCTGCTCAGGAGTCTGAGACATCAGAGGAGTCTGAGTCTCCTAATGTTCAGTATCAACTTCACAATGATTTAAGAGAACTACACACAATTCTGCGGCAGAGTTACCTGCTTTTAAACGGGAATTGGATGAAAAGTGGTAATCTGATACAAACCGATTTGTGGCAGTGGCCAGCAGGGATCGACATTAAGGCACGTGCGACTGACTCAGACTGGTAAAAGTTTCGTCCGATCCCGTGTATTTTATGTCTAGGTAGCCCGACTGGTCGTATTAAAATGTCTTTTTTATCCAGCTCGAAAACAAACCCTCACTAATGGCCCAAAGATTATGTATAATTAGTAAGTTCTTGACACACAGTCTTGAAACATGAATGAAGATATTTTGATTGTGTAGAAAAAAGTAATTATTCTTCAATTCTACTCATTTTGAACCCTCATCTGGCTGTTGAATATGGGAAAACTTTCCCTAGAGAGTATTTAAATACGAAATTTACTAGTCAAGATAAATTCCGATGATCTCGAGTGAACGAATGGTTATGATAAGTTACACAGAAACCACAGAGTTGAATTACTACTTACAAGCAACACAACTCTTGGAAAAATAGAAAAGTTTATCAACATAAACTTAGCAATTAAATTATTTTTGCTGTTCGTTTTTTGCGATCGAGAATAAATATGTCAGCACCTTTGTACAAAGTATTGACTTTCGCAATCCTAGGAACCGGAAATAAATCGGTTTTCTTGGATATTGGTGAAAAAGAGAAAAAATAGCGATATAGTACGACTTTTTCTTACCCAACTTCTAGAATATAAATCAATTATATCAACAAAAAAGCATTTTTTTTCATGTTATTATATTTTATGATCTTGGGCTCGTGCGGGATTTGAACCTGGGACTTATCGCACCCTCAGCGAGAATCTTACATGTAGACCAACGAACATTTTAAAAGTCTCTTGAAAAATGTTTTAGCATTTAGAATCTTCCTTTTTTTTTTAAAGTTTAAAGTGAAAATTGATCTAAGTGCTTTTAATTGAGATTAGTATATCAATCATAAAATATATATCGTAATCATGTCTATTTCTACTATTCAGTATTGTTGAATATAGTTAAATATACATATACGAATACTGAAAGCTCTTACTACATATTTGAAGTTGAAATCTGTGATAAAAATGAGGTTAAGTAATGTATATAAATCCCTCCTTGATAATCAAATTCCCAGATTATTATAATGATTTAAATCAAAGAAGATAAAATATCGCATATAAACTTAATCCCCCTCCCTTATAATAATGGAAATATTGTGTTAAGCTAATGTCTTAATTGAAGGAGGACATACTTCACGGACTTCAGTGAAAAAGCGGTCAATCCATAACACAACCAGCCGTTGTAGTCCTAAAATATGTGGCAAGTAAATGATTACGAAATACCAGTACGTGTAGGACACTGTAAGTGGCTCGTTGGTCTTGGGGTACGAGGGACACTTTTTAAGTTCGTAGAGTAGGGCGGTCTTTTTAAAACCGCTTGAAATATCAAAATTTTATTTATCTAAGACCTTCAAAATATGCCCCGTCTGCCTCAACACACATTTTACACCGATCTACCCATTTCCGGAACGCCGCCCGGTGCTCTTCTTTAGGTATATGTTGCAGACACTGGTAGACCACACTGCCTATACGACAACGGGATTCAAAACGGTGCCCTGCCAGCATTTCCTTTAGTCTTGTGAACAACCAAAGATCACAGGGGGACAGGTCAGGGCTGTATGGGGGATGATCTAAGACATCGAGCCCAGATTCTTTCAGATATTCCTGTACCGTTTCTGATAGAGATCAACAAGTTTTTTTTTTGTTTTGTTTTAATTTCAATAGTATTTATTGAAGTACATTTCACATCAAATAAACAAAACAATTGCAATTTCTAAATGATTAAACATCAAAACATTGTTTACACTGTTGAACAGAGAGAGAGAGAGAGAGAGAGAGAGAGAGAGAGAGAGAGAGAGAGAGAGAGAGAGAGAGAGAGAGAGAGAGAGAGGGGGGGGTGATGAGATTAAACATTTGGATAATGTTGAATACTCATGACTAGGTTATGTTGAAGTTGATACAAAATATTTCTGAATCAATTAGAATTTAGTGTAGTTGCCAGCCAGAGTCTGTCTAGAAGAAAAAGCCAATAATTCCACTGATTCATAAATTCGTTATATTTGCCCTGTTGAGTTGCAATATATTTTAGCGTAGTTATATGCGTTCTAACATCTATTAACAATTCCTGAACTAATAAACTTTCTTGTCTATATCTTTTCCGGTAAATGTAGGATTTGATAATTAGCAGAATAATGGTTAGTTCTTTAGAACTAGTAATTCCGAAAATAAATGATTGCCTTTGTAATGTAATGTTGATACATGTACCTTTCTCACTGCATATAGTTATGGAGGAATTGATAAGCTCCTGTACCTTTGGGCAATCCCAAAACAGATGTTTATTTTCCCTATTTTAAATAGGAATGAATTTGTGGTTAAAATGTAGTTATTAATTCTGTATTGTAACCAATGAAGTTTAGAATTTTTTGTATACTGAAAAGGGTATAAGTGAATATTTTCCCATTGAGACTTTGATAATTCAAAAAACTTTCCTCGTTTCTTTTTTCCTAATGGAGTTATGGTCTCTGCAATTAGAGTATTGTAAATTTGTTTTGTTCCCCTTTTGCTGATACAGAATATTTTGATATTAAGAGGGACAAAGGGCTTGGGGTTATTTGTTCCCAATTGGATTTTCAGAGTGGTTAAACTTGCCTTAAAAGATTTTTGGAGTGAGGCATAAGTCAAGAAATTTGTTTTAATGTTATAAATTTTCTGTACGTTTTCTAAAGAGTAAAAGCGTCCCTTCTCATCAAGTAAATCTGATTTGTATATTATATTCTTCTCAAACCAAGTTTTATAGAATACTGATTTATTACCAATTCTGATCCTCTTATTGTTCCATATTGGTTGGCTTATAAATTCATGCCAGGATTGAATTTTGATTCTATCTTGTAAGGTTTGATGTGCATTAGTGGTGTCTTTCCAAAAGTTGTTATTAATATCTTTTTTAACAACATTTATATACTCAGATCCTGTTTTGATTAGTGTTTCTAAGGAGACAATTTTATTCAACAGTACTTTCCATTTTGTATCTTGAGAATTCAATATTCGTTTATCCAAGATAGTGTTAGTCCCAAAATATAGCTATTTATATCTGTCATCTTTAGTCCACCATTTATATAGTCCTGTATTACCTGCTTTCTTTTGAGTTTGTCAACCTTAGACTGTCATAAGAAGTTAAAAAGAATTTCATTTAGGTTCTTTATAAATATGTTCGAAGGTGAAGGTAGTGAAATAAAACGATGATTCAGTTGTGAAATAAGCAAAGGATTTAATAAGAGTTATCATACCAAATAGTGTTATGCGTCGTTTACTCCACTGATTTATGATATGCTTGATTTTCACTAGTTTCTTATCATAGTTAAGCTTGGGAATGTTTGTTAAGTCCACATCGAAGTTTATCCCTAGAAGTTTGAAGGTATGCATCCATTATCAATATCCTCACATAATTTGATAGATGAGTATTTTTTACTACCAATCCAGACTATCTGAGTTTTTGATACATTGATTTTAAGTCCTGAAATTTTGTAAAAGTTGTTTAATTCTTTTATAGTTTCTCTAAGAGACTTTTCAGAGCCATCTAAAATAATAAATGTGTCATCAGCATACTGTGACAATAGGAATTCAGTGTCATCAACATTACTTCCTTTAATGTCTTGATTACTTTTTAGCTTGAGTGCTAAAATTTCCATACATAATAAAAAGATATAAGAGGATATTGGGTCACCTTGTCGGCACCCACGACCTAGGTTGAAGAAATTAGATAGATGACCTGCTTGTGATACTGATGAGGAAATGTTTTTTGGAAAACTGAAATTCATTTTCTAAAAGAAGGACCAAAATTGAAAAATTCAAGTGCTTTATCAATAAACTTCCATGATACAGTATCAAAGGCAGAAATCAACAAGTTGAGTAAAAACACTTTCTCTGTAAAACTTTCCAGTGACAGAACTACCTTTCGGGACTGGACCTTTCGAATCAAAGAATATAGCATACAGCATGCGATTTGATGTTTTGCAACGGCGCGCAATGACAGGTTTGTCACCCTCAGATGAAACCCAAACCTTATTTTTAGCCTCAGAATCGGGTTGAAAATGATAGATCCAGGTTTCATCACCTGTAACTATCTCTTCCAAAGGATGTGGGTCACATTTATCATATTTTTTTTTTATAACTTACGATGCAAGTCTAACCCGACTTTGTTTCTGCTCGTCAGTGAGCAAATGGGGCACCCTGCGCGCGCAGATCTTATGTAGCCCAAGTCCTCACGTAAGATCTTCAAAACACTTGACGAATGAATGCCACTTAATTCTTCTATCTCTTGCACGTGCGTCTTCCTCAATTAACGTTTTCACAGTAGCAACGTTCTTTTCTGTCAAAACAGAAACCAGCCTACCCACTCGAGGGTCATTTTCAATTGACTCCCGACCATCATTAAAACGATGTACCCACTTGCAAACTGTAGCATATTTTAAAGCACCATTCCCATAAACCTTTTGCAAATCAGCATGAATTTCCGTTGATGGAAACCCGAGGTGTTCTCGAATCCTACAATATACCCTATGTTAAGAAAAAATAGAAGAGGCTACCCGTGCTACAGCTTGGGCTCATAACCTGGCAGGTTTTCCGACCCCCTGTGATTCTACTTTGGTGAAGTATACAAAGGAGGGTTGTTTACGTGACACTAGTCATCCTGTGTCAAAGAAGGACCCTATAACTCCAGAAACTCTCTCATCGATTGTGACTTTACATACATCTTCCATTTTTTGCTGGGCTATGCAGGGTATTTGAGATTTGCAGAAATTGTCAACATTCAAAAATCTCATGTTACTGTAACACAGCAAGGCGTTCGTTAAGTTTCAAGTCTTTATTAACTATGCTGATAAATTTTTGAATGATGGTGATGACAATTTCACAATGGATAGTTGCCAATATAGCAATATTAAATAGTGGCGACCTACAAAACATTTACAAATACATATAATTAATTTATCATGAAAGTTTACATTATACTTTACAAATGTTCATATAATAAATTCAATACATCTTTCTATTAATGTCATTAACCATTTTCTTACAAAAAAATTCATAATGACACAAATGGTGTTCCATAATTACTTTTAAAAATGTTATACATTTCACTTCTCAGTACATGTTAAAACAAAAATATTTTGTCCAACAATTGAACAAAATGAGTAGACCTGTACAATACATGTGGCATCGTATCATAAACAATTGACAACTATATACATACCCTAAGTAAGGGAAAATGACAGTAGTTATCCTCATTTTATGCACCACGACATATGGGATAGATAACAGCCAAGAATTTCTGTGACTACTATGACAGTCTGTACCAATAATATGTCATGTTGCTCAACAACAACAATATGGTTTCTCAAATACAATTGCAAATCAAAAATAAAACATTTCTGACTTTTGTACAACTGAATGTTTTTAAAAAATATTTACAAATGTCACAATGACTTCACAATATCACAGGTCCATTTATCACTATGATTGTGTCCACGCCTCATTCAGTTTTGATGCCAGTGTTCGCTATAAGGCATCACTCACACTTCTTACAATAAGAATCCACATCTTTCACCATCCTTGGCCAGTAGCAACGTTTCTGAATTAAGGACAATGTTCGTTCTGCTCCTTGATGTCCAGCATCATTGTGAAGAGATTCAAGCACATGGTCTTTTAACACAGTGGGAAGAACAAGTTGTTGAATTTTTCCAGTTTCTGTTTCAATAATCCGATACAGAACATCCTCTTCAATATGTAACTTTTCACGCTGTTTAAGAAGTTTTCTGACATCTGACTGTTCTTGTTTAAGTTGACTCGTCGTAGGTTTGTTAGCGTTCCTCAACCAGTACACAACTCTGCTGATTGTAGGATCAAACTTTTGTATTGATGCTATCTCTATAGTTTGGTAACCTGGCAATGTTTCAGTGGCATGAGAAAATATTGGTTCAATGCATCCAAGTTAGAAGCAGAAAATATATATTTCATTTTATAGTGGATACGGTGTCCTTATTTTAATGCTGTGACATAAAATATGCAAGGTTTTATATAATAGCATTGTATATCTTTCTCTATTTACAAATCTTAATTATGGGAACTACATGAGGGGTGACATGTAGAGCAGGAGGTGCTCACTTTTCATGAACACCTGAACTTAGTATGACTAATCAACTATTAGATGTATTTCCTTTTATTTATCAGAGATTTGCCACTTACTTTCAAATCTAGTTCTCAAAAACGTAAAGGGCACATTGGGAGACTCCGATGTGACCATCAATTCAAATCCATAGCATATTCCTGAAATGTAATATGTTCATATACTGTATACTTTCACAAACATCATAAACGAGTTATGAAAAATAACGACTTGTTTAGAAATATACAAGTGAACAGTTTACAAACTCTATAATGCTTTGTAGCCATCTGTTATTCAATCTGAATTACAATGTTCAATTGTATAATAATAATACTAATTAATAATATTAACTAATAAATCATAGCCAAATTTATGTATTTTTAAATACTTATCTTCCTGAAATGAAGTCAGGGGTTTCTTGTATATTTGAAGTCAAATCTTTGAGGGCAGCTTTTTGAAAAGATAGAGTAGTGCTATCAAGTAATGTGATTTCAGGTCTGATCCCACAAGTAGCAGAATTACAGACAAAGGCTCAAATGAGCATATAATGTATTCTTTCAAAACATATCCTTTTTAACATAATAATTGGTTGAATTTTCAGTAAATTTTGATAATAAGTATTATTTGCTAACCATTTTCATAATGGATGTCCGATAGTCTGATGAAGCTGTACCAGGACCATCTGAAATGAGAATACTGGAAGAGCTTCCTAAATCCATGATGACCGGCGTCCTCCTGATGATTACTCCAAGTGTTATAGAATGCTGTCATAGTAGCCCTGTTACAAAATGAACTGTTTTCAGTTCTTTTATGCAAACGTTTTGAATTTATAATCCACAAATGAGATGATGATGATGCATACCACAATTACATACACAATGTAGAAACATGACAAATAAAATCCCATTCCAATAGTACATTTCATTTCAATAAAATTATTACTAAAAAACGGTATGACAAGAAAATAATAATACAACTTGATAGGTCCTGATCCATCAGCTAATTGGATAGCGTATACATTGTCACTTAACGATTCAATCACCTTATATATGGAGTAGAGTCCCACATATCCTGGATTTTGTTTCTTCCCTGTACTCGATTTCGAATAAGCACTCTAGTTCCAACGAGAAGTGAACTTTCTTTGGCATTGCGGTTAAACAGTTCTCTTCTGTATTTTGCACTTTCCTCCAAGTTGTTGCGTGCGCTATTAAAAACTGACTCCAATAATTCTACATGCTTTGTGACATATTCAGTTCTGTTATGTGGTTCCTAAGTTGACCTTCCAAGTAAATGATCCATAGGTAACTTTGGGTCATGTCCAAACATCAGAAAGTATGGTGTGAATCCAGTTGACGAGTGAACAGTAGAGTTGTAGATGTATACTAATGATGGTAAATAAAGAGGCCACTTTTGTTTTTGTTCTGTCGACAATGTACGGAGTCAATTATGCATAGTCCTGCTGTATCTTTCCACTTGACCATTAACTTCGGGGTGATAAGGTGTTATTCTACTTTTAGAGATATGGTACAAGTCACACAGCTCTTTCACAATCAGACTTTCAGGCTAGCAGATTGCTGATAGGTGGTTTAATGTTTGGTAAAGGAGATTTCGCTATAAGGCATCACTCACACTTCTTACAATAAGAATCCACATCTTTCACCATCCTTGGCCAGTAGCAACGTTTCTGAATTAAGGACAATGTTCGTTCTGCTCCTTGATGTCCAGCATCATTGTGAAGAGATTCAAGCACATGGTCTTTTAACACAGTGGGAAGAACAAGTTGTTGAATTTTTCCAGTTTCTGTTTCAATAATCCGATACAGAACATCCTCTTCAATATGTAACTTTTCACGCTGTTTAAGAAGTTTTCTGACATCTGACTGTTCTTGTTTAAGTTGACTCGTCGTAGGTTTGTTAGCGTTCCTCAACCAGTACACAACTCTGCTGATTGTAGGATCAAACTTTTGTATTGATGCTATCTCTATAGTTTGGTAACCTGGCAATGTTTCAGTAGCATGAGAAAATATTGGTTCAATGCATCCAAGTTAGAAGCAGAAAATATATATTTCATTTTATAGTGGATACGGTGTCCTTATTTTAATGCTGTGACATAAAATATGCAAGGTTTTATATAATAGCATTGTATATCTTTCTCTATTTACAAATCTTAATTATGGGAACTACATGAGGGGTGACATGTAGAGCAGGAGGTGCTCACTTTTCATGAACACCTGAACTTAGCATGACTAATCAACTATTAGATGTATTTCCTTTTATTTATCAGAGATTTGCCACTTACTTTCAAATCTAGTTCTCAAAAACGTAAAGGGCACATTGGAAGACTCCGATGTGACCACCAATTCAAATCCATAGCATATTCCTGAAATGTAATATGTTCATATACTGTATACTTTCACAAACATTATAAACGAGTTATGAAAAATAACGACTTGTTTAGAAATTCAAGTCATCTATATTTTAACTGAAAAAATGTCAGATTTTATAAAAATCTTTATTTTTTGCACCAAAGACATTCATTTGATCAACTACCTTACATTTATAAATCCCAACTTCCATGAGGGCAAAATGCTGTAAAAATTCCAGGTAGCAGTAAACAAAGATATACAATGAGGTATGTCATCTGTATTTTTCGTCTGTGAACAGATGTGCCACGATAAAGATCCTCCTGTCATCAAAGTTAGGAGGTTCCAAGGGGATATCCAAAGTTTGCATCCCCTTGACGTCAATGATAAGGATTCCACAGAACGTCGGAGCAAGAGAAACGACAGGCAATTTGCTCCATCTTCGTCTGCCCTGATCTTGGTAGGCAGATATACATAATTAGAGATATGCTATGTCTCATAATGCTATAACGAAAGAATAAAATTGACAGACAAATTGGATCAGAATATGTCTGCTTTTCTCTGCTATTGACAGAGATAGGCGACATACAGACGGAAGACTAATTGATCAGAAAACTTGCTATCCGCTATAGCAAACAGATAAACAAAGACAGATGACCAACTCCTCTACTTGACATGACCTTGACAAACGGAAAATATGCACACAAAGATGTACAATGAGGTATGTCATCTGTATTTTTCGTCTGTGAACAGATGTGCCACGATAAAGATCCTCCTGTCATCAAAGTTAGGAGGTTCCAAAAGGATAACCAAAGTTTGCATCCCCTTGACGCCAGTGGTAAGGACTCTACAGAACGTCGGAGCAAGAGAGACGACAGGCAATTTGCTCCATTTATGTCTGCCCTGATCTTGGTAGGCAGATATACATAATTAGAGATATACTATGTCTCATAATGCTTTAACGAAAGAATAAAATTGATAGACAAATTGGATCAGAATATGTCTGCTTTTCTCTGTTATTGACACAGAGATAGGCGACATACAGACGGAAGACTAATTGATCAGAAAACTTGCTATCCGCTATAGCAAACAGATAAACAAAGACAGATGACCAACTCCTCTACTGGCATGACCTTGACAAACGGAAACTATGCACACAAAGATGTATAATGATGTATGTCATCTGTATTTTTCGTCTGTGGACAGATGTGCCACGATAAAGATCCTCCTGTCATCAAACTTAGGAGGTTCCAAGGGGATATCCAAAGTTTGCATCCCCTTGACGCCAATGATAAGGATTCTACAGAACGTCGGAGCAAGAGAAACGACAGGCAATTTGCTCCATCTTCGTCTGCCCTGATCTTGGTAGGCAGATATACATAATTAGAGATATACTATGTCTCATAATGCTTTAACGAAAGAATAAAATTGACAGACAAATTGGATCAGAATATGTCTGCTTTTCTCTGCTATTGACACAGAGATAGGCGACATACAGACGGAAAACTAATTGATCAGAAAACTTGCTATCCGCTATAGCAAACAGATAAACAAAGACAGATGACCAACTTCTGTACTTGACATGACCTTGACAAACGGAAAATATGCACACAAAGATGTACAATGAGGTATGTCATCTGTATTTTTCGTCTGTGAACAGATGTGCCACGAGAAAGATCCTTCCGGCATCAAAAGTAGTCGGTTCCAAGGGGATATCCAAAGTTTGCATCCCCTTGACGCCAGTGGTAAGGACTCAACAGAACGGCCGAGCAAGATGAAATGGACAGACAAATTGGACCAGAATGTTTCTGCCTTTCTCTGTTAACGACACAGAGATATGCGACACTATTGACGAAAGACAAATTGATCAGAAAGCCTCATCTCCGCTATAAGAAACAGACATACAAAGACAGATGACAAGACCTTGGCATGACCTTGACAAACGGAAATATGCAGACAAAGATGTGAAACCCGCGTTTGCATGTAACAGCATGTGTGCCACGATAAAGATCACTCCCTGCTTAAGATACTAAGCATCCAGAAGAGGTCCATTTTGTGCAACCCCTCATCGCCGAAGTGAACGATTGCCCATAAAGTAGAAGGAAAATTGTTGAAAATGTTATCCAAATGTGTCTGTCCTTCCCTCACGCAAACTTACTAGATGGAACGTTGAACAACTATATAACCTAAAACTATTTAGTCACTTAAATTGGCATTTTACTGACCTAATGACCTAAATGGCGTTGGGTGGGATCTCAACTGCATCAAAAGAACATAACATTCATACTTTGAAAAATTCTGAAATGGGGTCATAAAATCTGGAATCAAAACAAATTTAAGCACACACCGTTTTTAAGACTGGCATCTGAGAAAAAATTCATTGTATGAATAATCAATTCTCTTGATACAGATGGTTATCCCTCTTGAAAGCTAATCAGTTGTATCGATGCCATGAAATATATTGAAGCATGTAATGTTGTTTGCTTACCATTCCCAATACCAGTGAGATATTGTTCAAAAGCCAATATGACCTTGAAGCTAACTGATAACTACAATATTCACAAGTACGACGAGGCAGATTTACAAGCAATTTTACGATGTCTGAACTTTTTCGTATTTGATTTCCGTTGTTAACTTTAGCACCTAAACCTTTCAGCTGACAAAAAAGGCTTCAACGAAAACAAGTATTTTTAAAACATTCTCAGTAGGAGAGTCTGTATCCAACAAACAAAATCACTCTTACAAGACATACAATGCTTCTCAAAATGCTTTACAGCAAGTATAGAAATGACAGACAAATTGGATCAGAATACGCTTGTCTTTCTCTGTTAGTGAGACAGAGCTACGCAACACATAGACACCAAAAAATTGATCAGAAAGCCTCCTCTCTGCTACAGCAAACAGATAAACAAAGGCAGATAACCAACTCCTCTACGTGGCATGACCTTGACAAACGGAAACTATGCAGACAAAGATGTACAATGAGGTTGATTATTACATATTGTTTAACGTTGCACTAGAGAATCTTTCACTCATATGGAGACGTTACCATTGCCTGTGAAGGGCTGCAAATTTAGGCCTATGCTCGGCGCTTATGGCCTTTGAGGAGGGAGGGATCTCTTACGTGCCACACCTGCTGTGGCACGGGACCTCTGTTTTGTGGTCTCATCCGAAGAACCGCCCCATTTAGTCGCCTCTTACGACAAGCAAGGGGGTACTGAGGATTTATTCTTACAACCCGGATCCCCACGGGGTCGTACAATGAGGTATGTCATCTGTATTTTTCGTCTGTGAACAGATGTGCCACGATAAAGATCCTCCTGTCATGAAAGTTAGGAGGTTCCAAGGGGATATCCAAAGTTTGCATCCCCTTGACGCCAGTGGTAAGGACTCCACAGAGCGTCGGAGCAAGAGAAACGACAGGCAATGTGCTCCATCTTCGTCTGCCCTGATCTTGGTAGGCAGATATACATAATTAGAGATATACTATGTCTCATAATGCTTTAACGAAAGAATAAAATTGACAGATAAATTGGATCAGAATATGTCTGCTTTTCTCTGCTATTGACAGAGATAGGCGACATACAGACGGAATACTAATTGATTAGAAAACTTGCTATCCGATATAGCAAACAGATAAACAAAGACAGATGACCAACTCTTCTACTTGGCATGACCTTGACAAACGGAAATTATGCACACAAAGATGTACAATGAGGTATGTCATCTGTATTTTTCGTCTGTGAACAGATGTGCCACGAGAAAATCCTTCCGTCATCAAAAGTAGTCGGTTCCAAGGGGATATCCAAAGTTTGCATCCCCTTGACGCCAGTGGTAAGGACTCAACAGAACGGCCGAGCAAGATGAAATGGACAGACAAATTGGACCAGAATGTTTCTGCCTTTCTCTGTTAACGACACAGAGATATGCGACACTATTGGCGAAAGACAAATTGATCAGAAAGCCTCATCTCCGCTATAAGAAACAGACATACAAAGACAGATGACAAGACCTTGGCATGACCTTGACAAACGGAAATATGCAGACAAAGATGTGAAACCCGCGTTCGCATGTAACAGCATGTGTGCCACGATAAAGATCACTCCCTGCTTAAGATACTAAGCATCCAGAAGAGGTCCATTTTGTGCAACCCCTCATCGCCGAAGTGAACGATTGCCCATAAAGTAGAAGGAAAATTGTTGAAAATGTTATCCAAATGTGTCTGTCCTTCCCTCACGCAAACTTACTAGATGGAACGTTGAACAACTATATAACCTAAAACTATTTAGTCACTTAAATTGGCATTTTACTGACCTAATGACCTAAATGGCGTTGGGTGGGATCTCAACTGCATCAAAAGAACATAACATTCATACTTTGAAAAATTCTGAAATGGAGTCATAAAATCTGGAATCAAAACAAATTTAAGCACACACCGTTTTTAAGACTGGCATCTGAGAAAAAATTCATTGTATGAATAATCAATTCTCTTGATACAGATGGTTATCCCTCTTGAAAGCTAATCAGTTGTATCGATGCCATGAAATATATTGAAGCATGTAATGTTGTTTGCTTACCATTCCCAATACCAGTGAGATATTGTTCAAAAGCCAATATGACCTTGAAGCTAACTGATAACTACAATATTCACAAGTACGACGAGGCAGATTTACAAGCAATTTTACGATGTCTGAACTTTTTCGTATTTGATTTCCGTTGTTAACTTTAGCACCTAAACCTTTCAGCTGACAAAAAAGGCTTCAACGAAAACAAGTATTTTTAAAACATTCTCAGTAGGAGAGTCTGTATCCAACAAACAAAGTCACTCTTACAAGACATACAATGCTTCTCAAAATGCTTTACAGCAAGTATAGAAATGACAGACAAATTGGATCAGAATACGTTTGTCTTTCTCTGTTAGTGAGACAGAGCTACGCAACACATAGACACCAAAAAATTGATCAGAAAGCCTCCTCTCTGCTACAGCAAACAGATAAACAAAGGCAGATAACCAACTCCTCTACGTGGCATGACCTTGACAAACGGAAACTATGCAGACAAAGATGTACAATGAGGTTGATTATTACATATTGTTTAACGTTGCACTAGAGAATCTTTCACTCATATGGAGACGTTACCATTGCCTGTGAAGGGCTGCAAATTTAGGCCTATGCTCGGCGCTTATGGCCTTTGAGGAGGGAGGGATCTCTTACGTGCCACACCTGCTGTGGCACGGGACCTCTGTTTTTGTGGTCTCATCCGAAGAACCGCCCCATTTAGTCGCCTCTTACGACAAGCAAGGGGGTACTGAGGATTTATTCTTACAACCCGGATCCCCACGGGGTCGTACAATGAGGTATGTCATCTGTATTTTTCGTCTGTGAACAGATGTGCCACGATAAAGATCCTCCTGTCATCAAAGTTAGGAGGCGACATACAGACGGAAGACTAATTGATCAGAAAACTTGCTATCCGCTATAGCAAACAGATAAACAAAGACAGATGACCAACTCCTCTACTTGGCATGACCTTGACAAACGGAAAATATGCACACAAAGATGTATAATGATGTACGTCATCTGTATTTTTCGTCTGTGGACAGATGTGCCACGATAAAGATCCTCCTGTCATCAAACGTAGGAGGTTCCAAGGGGATATCCAAAGTTTGCATCCCCTTGACGCCAGTGGTAAGTACTCCACAGAACGTCGGAGCAAGAGAAAAGACATGCAATTTGCTCCATCTACGTCTGCCCTGATCTTGGTAGGCAGATATACATAATTAGAGATATACCATGTCTCATAATGCTTTAACGAAAGAATAAAATTGACAGACAAATTGGATCAGAATATGTCTGCTTTTCTCTGCTATTGACAGAGATAGGCGACATACAGACGGAAGACTAATTGATCAGAAAACTTGCTATCCGCTATAGCAAACAGATAAACAAAGACAGATGACCAACTCCTCTACTTGACATGACCTTGACAAACGGAAAATATGCACACAAAGATGTACAATGAGGTATGTCATCTGTATTTTTCGTCTGTGAACAGATGTGCCACGATAAAGATCCTCCTGTCATCAAAGTTAGGAGGTTCCAAGGGGATATCCAATGTTTGCATCCCCTTGACGCCAATGATAAGGATTCCACAGAACGTCGGAGCAAGAGAAACGACAGGCAATGTGCTCCAGCTTCGTCTGCCCTGATCTTGGTAGGCAGATATACACAATTAGAGATATACTATGTCTCATAATGCTTTAACGAAAGAATAAAATTGACAGACAAATTGGATCAGAATATGTCTGCTTTTCTCTGCTATTGACACAGAGATAGGCGACATACAGACGGAAAACTAATTGATCAGAAAACTTGCTATCCGCTATAGCAAACAGATAAACAAAGACAGATGACCAACTTCTGTACTTGACATGACCTTGACAAACGGAAAATATGCACACAAAGATGTACAATGAGGTATGTCATCTGTATTTTTCGTCTGTGAACAGATGTGCCACGAGAAAGATCCTTCCGTCATCAAAAGTAGTTCGTTCCAAGGGGATATCCAAAGTTTGCATCCCCTTGACGCCAGTGGTAAGGACTCAACAGAACGGCCGAGCAAGATGAAATGGACAGACAAATTGGACCAGAATGTTTCTGCCTTTCTCTGTTAACGACACAGAGATATGCGACACTATTGGCGAAAGACAAATTGATCAGAAAGCCTCATCTCCGCTATAAGAAACAGACATACAAAGACAGATGACAAGACCTTGGCATGACCTTGACAAACGGAAATATGCAGACAAAGATGTGAAACCCGCGTTCGCATGTAACAGCATGTGTGCCACGATAAAGATCACTCCCTGCTTAAGATACTAAGCATCCAGAAGAGGTCCATTTTGTGCAACCCCTCATCGCCGAAGTGAACGATTGCCCATAAAGTAGAAGGAAAATTGTTGAAAATGTTATCCAAATGTGTCTGTCCTTCCCTCACGCAAACTTACTAGATGGAACGTTGAACAACTATATAACCTAAAACTATTTAGTCACTTAAATTGGCATTTTACTGACCTAATGACCTAAATGGCGTTGGGTGGGATCTCAACTGCATCAAAAGAACACAACATTCATACTTTGAAAAATTCTGAAATGGAGTCATAAAATCTGGAATCAAAACAAATTTAAGCACACACCGTTTTTAAGACTGGCATCTGAGAAAAAATTCATTGTATGAATAATCAATTCTCTTGATACAGATGGTTATCCCTCTTGAAAGCTAATCAGTTGTATCGATGCCATGAAATATATTGAAGCATGTAATGTTGTTTGCTTACCATTCCCAATACCAGTGAGATATTGTTCAAAAGCCAATATGACCTTGAAGCTAACTGATAACTACAATATTCACAAGTACGACGAGGCAGATTTACAAGCAATTTTACGATGTCTGAACTTTTTCGTATTTGATTTCCGTTGTTAACTTTAGCACCTAAACCTTTCAGCTGACAAAAAAGGCTTCAACGAAAACAAGTATTTTTAAAACATTCTCAGTAGGAGAGTCTGTATCCAACAAACAAAATCACTCTTACAAGACATACAATGCTTCTCAAAATGCTTTACAGCAAGTATAGAAATGACAGACAAATTGGATCAGAATACGTTTGTCTTTCTCTGTTAGTGAGACAGAGCTACGCAACACATAGACACCAAAAAATTGATCAGAAAGGCTCCTCTCTGCTACAGCAAACAGATAAACAAAGGCAGATAACCAACTCCTCTACGTGGCATGACCTTGACAAACGGAAACTATGCAGACAAAGATGTACAATGAGGTTGATTATTACATATTGTTTAACGTTGCACTAGAGAATCTTTCACTCATATGGAGACGTTACCATTGCCTGTGAAGGGCTGCAAATTTAGGCCTATGCTCGGCGCTTATGGCCTTTGAGGAGGGAGGGATCTCTTACGTGCCACACCTGCTGTGGCACGGGACCTCTGTTTTTGTGGTCTCATCCGAAGAACCGCCCCATTTAGTCGCCTCTTACGACAAGCAAGGGGATACTGAGGATTTATTCTTACAACCCGGATCCTCACGGGGTCGTACAATGAGGTATGTCATCTGTATTTTTCGTCTGTGAACAGATGTGCCACGATAAAGATCCTCCTGTCATCAAAGTTAGGAGGCGACATACAGACGGAAGACTAATTGATCAGAAAACTTGCTATCCGATATAGCAAACAGATAAACAAAGACAGATGACCAACTCCTCTACTTGACATGACCTTGACAAACGGAAAATATGCACACAAAGATGTACAATGAGGTATGTCATCTGTATTTTTCGTCTGTGAACAGATGTGCCACGATAAAGATCCTCCTGTCATCAAAGTTAGGAGGTTCCAAGGGGATATCCAAAGTTTGCATCCCCTTGACGCCAGTGGTAAGGACTCCACAGAACGTCGGAGCAAGAGAAACGACAGACAATTTGCTCCATCTACATCTGCCCTGATCTTGGTAGGCAGATATACATAATTAGAGATATACTATGTCTCGTAATGCTTTAACGAAAGAATAAAATTGACAGACAAATTGGATCAGAATATGTCTGCTTTCTCTGTTATTGACACAGAGATAGGCGACATACAGACGGAAGACTAATTGATCAGAAAACTTGCTATCCGCTATAGCAAACAGATAAACAAAGACAGATGACCAACTCCTCTATTTGACATGACCTTGACAAACGGAAAATATGCACACAAAGATGTACAATGAGGTTTGTGTTAATCGAAACATATGACCAACTCCTCTACTTGACATGACCTTGACAAACGGAAAATATGCACACAAAGATGTACAATGAGGTATGTCATCTGTATTTTTCGTCTGTGAACAGATGTGCCACGAGAAAGATCCTTCCGTCATCAAAAGTAGTTCGTTCCAAGGGGATATCCAAAGTTTGCATCCCCTTGACGCCAGTGGTAAGGACTCAACAGAACGGCCGAGCAAGATGAAATGGACAGACAAATTGGACCAGAATGTTTCTGCCTTTCTCTGTTAACGACACAGAGATATGCGACACTATTGGCGAAAGACAAATTGATCAGAAAGCCTCATCTCCGCTATAAGAAACAGACATACAAAGACAGATGACAAGACCTTGGCATGACCTTGACAAACGGAAATATGCAGACAAAGATGTGAAACCCGCGTTCGCATGTAACAGCATGTGTGCCACGATAAAGATCACTCCCTGCTTAAGATACTAAGCATCCAGAAGAGGTCCATTTTGTGCAACCCCTCATCGCCGAAGTGAACGATTGCCCATAAAGTAGAAGGAAAATTGTTGAAAATGTTATCCAAATGTGTCTGTCCTTCCCTCACGCAAACTTACTAGATGGAACGTTGAACAACTATATAACCTAAAACTATTTAGTCACTTAAATTGGCATTTTACTGACCTAATGACCTAAATGGCGTTGGGTGGGATCTCAACTGCATCAAAAGAACACAACATTCATACTTTGAAAAATTCTGAAATGGAGTCATAAAATCTGGAATCAAAACAAATTTAAGCACACACCGTTTTTAAGACTGGCATCTGAGAAAAAATTCATTGTATGAATAATCAATTCTCTTGATACAGATGGTTATCCCTCTTGAAAGCTAATCAGTTGTATCGATGCCATGAAATATATTGAAGCATGTAATGTTGTTTGCTTACCATTCCCAATACCAGTGAGATATTGTTCAAAAGCCAATATGACCTTGAAGCTAACTGATAACTACAATATTCACAAGTACGACGAGGCAGATTTACAAGCAATTTTACGATGTCTGAACTTTTTCGTATTTGATTTCCGTTGTTAACTTTAGCACCTAAACCTTTCAGCTGACAAAAAAGGCTTCAACGAAAACAAGTATTTTTAAAACATTCTCAGTAGGAGAGTCTGTATCCAACAAACAAAATCACTCTTACAAGACATACAATGCTTCTCAAAATGCTTTACAGCAAGTATAGAAATGACAGACAAATTGGATCAGAATACGTTTGTCTTTCTCTGTTAGTGAGACAGAGCTACGCAACACATAGACACCAAAAAATTGATCAGAAAGGCTCCTCTCTGCTACAGCAAACAGATAAACAAAGGCAGATAACCAACTCCTCTACGTGGCATGACCTTGACAAACGGAAACTATGCAGACAAAGATGTACAATGAGGTTGATTATTACATATTGTTTAACGTTGCACTAGAGAATCTTTCACTCATATGGAGACGTTACCATTGCCTGTGAAGGGCTGCAAATTTAGGCCTATGCTCGGCGCTTATGGCCTTTGAGGAGGGAGGGATCTCTTACGTGCCACACCTGCTGTGGCACGGGACCTCTGTTTTTGTGGTCTCATCCGAAGAACCGCCCCATTTAGTCGCCTCTTACGACAAGCAAGGGGATACTGAGGATTTATTCTTACAACCCGGATCCTCACGGGGTCGTACAATGAGGTATGTCATCTGTATTTTTCGTCTGTGAACAGATGTGCCACGATAAAGATCCTCCTGTCATCAAAGTTAGGAGGCGACATACAGACGGAAGACTAATTGATCAGAAAACTTGCTATCCGATATAGCAAACAGATAAACAAAGACAGATGACCAACTCCTCTACTTGACATGACCTTGACAAACGGAAAATATGCACACAAAGATGTACAATGAGGTATGTCATCTGTATTTTTCGTCTGTGAACAGATGTGCCACGATAAAGATCCTCCTGTCATCAAAGTTAGTCGGTTCCAAGGGGATATCCAAAGTTTGCATCCCCTTGACGCCAGTGGTAAGGACTCCACAGAACGTCGGAGCAAGAGAAACGACAGACAATTTGCTCCATCTACATCTGCCCTGATCTTGGTAGGCAGATATACATAATTAGAGATATACTATGTCTCATAATGCTTTAACGAAAGAATAAAATTGACAGACAAATTGGATCAGAATATGTCTGCTTTCTCTGTTATTGACACAGAGATAGGCGACATACAGACGGAAGACTAATTGATCAGAAAACTTGCTATCCGCTATAGCAAACAGATAAACAAAGACAGATGACCAACTCCTCTATTTGACATGACCTTGACAAACGGAAAATATGCACACAAAGATGTACAATGAGGTTTGTGTTAATCGAAACATATGACCAACTCCTCTACTTGACATGACCTTGACAAACGGAAAATATGCACACAAAGATGTACAATGAGGTATGTCATCTGTATTTTTCGTCTGTGAACAGATGTGCCACGATAAAGATCCTCCTGTCATCAAAGTTAGGAGGTTCCAAGGGGATATCCAAAGTTTGCATCCCCTTGACGCCAGTGGTAAGGACTCCACAGAACGTCGGAGCAAGAGAAACGACAGACAATTTGCTCCATCTACATCTGCCCTGATCTTGGTAGGCAGAGATACATAATTAGAGATATACTATGTCTCATAATGCTTTAACGAGAGAATAAAATTGACAGACAAATTGGATCAGAATATGTCTGCTTTTCTCTGTTATTGACACAGAGATAGGCGACATACAGACGGAAGACTAATTGATCAGAAAACTTGCTATCCGCTATAGCAAACAGATAAACAAAGACAGATGACCAACTCCTCTGCTTGGTATGACCTTGACAAACGGAAAATATGCACACAAAGATGTACAATGAGGTTTGTGTTAATCGAAACATATGACCAACTCCTCTACTTGACATGACCTTGACAAACGGAAAATATGCACACAAAGATGTACAATGAGGTATGCCATCTGTATTTTTCGTCTGTGAACAGATGTGCCACGATAAAGATCCTCCTGTCATCAAAGTTAGGAGGTTCCAAGGGGATATCCAAAGTTTGCATCCCCTTGACGCCAGTGGTAAGGACTCCACAGAACGTCGGAGCAAGAGAAACGACAGGCAATTTGCTCCATCTTCGTCTGCCCTGATCTTGGTAGGCAGATATACATAATTAGAGATATACTATGTCTCATAATGCTTTAACGAAAGAATAAAATTGACAGACAAATTGGATCAGAATATGTCTGCTTTTCTCTGCTATTGACACAGAGATAGGCGACATACAGACGGGAAACTAATTGATCAGAAAACTTGCTATCCGCTATAGCAAACAGATAAACAAAGACAGATGACCAACTTCTGTACTTGACATGACCTTGACAAACGGAAATTATGCACACAAAGATGTACAATGAGGTATGTCATCTGTATTTTTCGTCTGTGAACAGATGTGCCACGAGAAAGATCCTCCTGTCATCAAAAGTAGTCGGTTCCAAGGGGATATCCAAAGTTTGCATCCCCTTGACGCCAGTGGTAAGGACTCAACAGAACGGCCGAGCAAGATGAAATGGACAGACAAATTGGACCAGAATGTTTCTGCCTTTCTCTGTTAACGACACAGAGATATGCGACACTATTGGCGAAAGACAAATTGATCAGAAAGCCTCATCTCCGCTATAAGAAACAGACATACAAAGACAGATGACAAGACCTTGGCATGACCTTGACAAACGGAAATATGCAGACAAAGATGTGAAACCCGCGTTCGCATGTAACAGCATGTGTGCCACGATAAAGATCACTCCCTGCTTAAGATACTAAGCATCCAGAAGAGGTCCATTTTGTGCAACCCCTCATCGCCGAAGTGAACGATTGCCCATAAAGTAGAAGGAAAATTGTTGAAAATGTTATCCAAATGTGTCTGTCCTTCCCTCACGCAAACTTACTAGATGGAACGTTGAACAACTATATAACCTAAAACTATTTAGTCACTTAAATTGGCATTTTACTGACCTAATGACCTAAATGGCGTTGGGTGGGATCTCAACTGCATCAAAAGAACATAACATTCATACTTTGAAAAATTCTGAAATGGAGTCATAAAATCTGGAATCAAAACAAATTTAAGCACACACCGTTTTTAAGACTGGCATCTGAGAAAAAATTCATTGTATGAATAATCAATTCTCTTGATACAGATGGTTATCCCTCTTGAAAGCTAATCAGTTGTATCGATGCCATGAAATATATTGAAGCATGTAATGTTGTTTGCTTACCATTCCCAATACCAGTGAGATATTGTTCAAAAGCCAATATGACCTTGAAGCTAACTGATAACTACAATATTCACAAGTACGACGAGGCAGATTTACAAGCAATTTTACGATGTCTGAACTTTTTCGCATTTGATTTCCGTTGTTAACTTTAGCACCTAAACCTTTCAGCTGACAAAAAAGGCTTCAACGAAAACAAGTATTTTTAAAACATTCTCAGTAGGAGAGTCTGTATCCAACAAACAAAATCACTCTTACAAGACATACAATGCTTCTCAAAATGCTTTACAGCACGTATAGAAATGACAGACAAATTGGATCAGAATACGTTTGTCTTTCTCTGTTAGTGAGACAGAGCTACGCAACACATAGACACCAAAAAATTGATCAGAAAGCCTCCTCTCTGCTACAGCAAACAGATAAACAAAGGCAGATAACCAACTCCTCTACGTGGCATGACCTTGACAAACGGAAACTATGCAGACAAAGATGTACAATGAGGTTGATTATTACATATTGTTTAACGTTGCACTAGAGAATCTTTCACTCATATGGAGACGTTACCATTGCCTGTGAAGGGCTGCAAATTTAGGCCTATGCTCGGCGCTTATGGCCTTTGAGGAGGGAGAGATCTCTTACGTGCCACACCTGCTGTGGCACGGGACCTCTGTTTTTGTGGTCTCATCCGAAGAACCGCCCCATTTAGTCGCCTCTTACGACAAGCAAGGGGGTACTGAGGATTTATTCTTACAACCCGGATCCCCACGAGGTCGTACAATGAGGTATGTCATCTGTATTTTTCGTCTGTGAACAGATGTGCCACGATAAAGATCCTCCTGTCATCAAAGTTAGGAGGTTCCAAGGGGATATCCAAAGTTTGCATCCCCTTGACGCCAGTGGTAAGGACTCCACAGAACGTCGGAGCAAGAGAAACGACAGGCAATGTGCTCCATCTACGTCTGCCCTGATCTTGGTAGGCAGATATACATAATTAGAGATATACTATGTCTCATAATGCTTTAACGAAAGAATAAAATTGACAGACAAATTGGATCAGAATATGTCTGCTTTTCTCTGTTATTGACAGAGATAGGCGACATACAGAGGGAAGACTAATTGATCAGAAAACTTGCTATCCGCTATAGCAAACAGATAAACAAAGACAGATGTCCAACTCCTCTACTTGGTATGACCTTGACAAACGGAAAATATGCACACAAAGATGTACAATGAGGTTTGTGTTAATCGAAACATATGACCAACTCCTCTACTTGACATGACCTTGACAAACGGAAAATATGCACACAAAGATGTACAATGAGGTATGCCATCTGTATTTTTCGTCTGTGAACAGATGTGCCACGATAAAGATCCTCCTGTCATCAAAGTTAGGAGGTTCCAAGGGGATATCCAAAGTTTGCATCCCCTTGACGCCAGTGGTAAGGACTCCACAGAACGTCGGAGCAAGAGAAACGACAGGCAATTTGCTCCATCTTCGTCTGCCCTGATCTTGGTAGGCAGATATACATAATTAGAGATATACTATGTCTCATAATGCTTTAACGAAAGAATAAAATTGACAGACAAATTGGATCAGAATATGTCTGCTTTTCTCTGCTATTGACACAGAGATAGGCGACATACAGACGGGAAACTAATTGATCAGAAAACTTGCTATCCGCTATAGCAAACAGATAAACAAAGACAGATGACCAACTTCTGTACTTGACATGACCTTGACAAACGGAAATTATGCACACAAAGATGTACAATGAGGTATGTCATCTGTATTTTTCGTCTGTGAACAGATGTGCCACGAGAAAGATCCTTCCGTCATCAAAAGTAGTCGGTTCCAAGGGGATATCCAAAGTTTGCATCCCCTTGACGCCAGTGGTAAGGACTCAACAGAACGGCCGAGCAAGATGAAATGGACAGACAAATTGGACCAGAATGTTTCTGCCTTTCTCTGTTAACGACACAGAGATATGCGACACTATTGGCGAAAGACAAATTGATCAGAAAGCCTCATCTCCGCTATAAGAAACAGACATACAAAGACAGATGACAAGACCTTGGCATGACCTTGACAAACGGAAATATGCAGACAAAGATGTGAAACCCGCGTTCGCATGTAACAGCATGTGTGCCACGATAAAGATCACTCCCTGCTTAAGATACTAAGCATCCAGAAGAGGTCCATTTTGTGCAA
Source organism: Ostrea denselamellosa (assembly GCA_024699665.1). NCBI lineage: Eukaryota > Metazoa > Mollusca > Bivalvia > Ostreida > Ostreidae > Ostrea > Ostrea denselamellosa. The sequence continues at coordinate 1,164,102 of JAMZEH010000054.1, read as the reverse complement.
CCCCTCATCGCCGAAGTGAACGATTGCCCATAAAGTAGAAGGAAAATTGTTGAAAATGTTATCCAAATGTGTCTGTCCTTCCCTCACGCAAACTTACTAGATGGAACGTTGAACAACTATATAACCTAAAACTATTTAGTCACTTAAATTGGCATTTTACTGACCTAATGACCTAAATGGCGTTGGGTGGGATCTCAACTGCATCAAAAGAACATAACATTCATACTTTGAAAAATTCTGAAATGGAGTCATAAAATCTGGAATCAAAACAAATTTAAGCACACACCGTTTTTAAGACTGGCATCTGAGAAAAAATTCATTGTATGAATAATCAATTCTCTTGATACAGATGGTTATCCCTCTTGAAAGCTAATCAGTTGTATCGATGCCATGAAATATATTGAAGCATGTAATGTTGTTTGCTTACCATTCCCAATACCAGTGAGATATTGTTCAAAAGCCAATATGACCTTGAAGCTAACTGATAACTACAATATTCACAAGTACGACGAGGCAGATTTACAAGCAATTTTACGATGTCTGAACTTTTTCGCATTTGATTTCCGTTGTTAACTTTAGCACCTAAACCTTTCAGCTGACAAAAAAGGCTTCAACGAAAACAAGTATTTTTAAAACATTCTCAGTAGGAGAGTCTGTATCCAACAAACAAAATCACTCTTACAAGACATACAATGCTTCTCAAAATGCTTTACAGCACGTATAGAAATGACAGACAAATTGGATCAGAATACGTTTGTCTTTCTCTGTTAGTGAGACAGAGCTACGCAACACATAGACACCAAAAAATTGATCAGAAAGCCTCCTCTCTGCTACAGCAAACAGATAAACAAAGGCAGATAACCAACTCCTCTACGTGGCATGACCTTGACAAACGGAAACTATGCAGACAAAGATGTACAATGAGGTTGATTATTACATATTGTTTAACGTTGCACTAGAGAATCTTTCACTCATATGGAGACGTTACCATTGCCTGTGAAGGGCTGCAAATTTAGGCCTATGCTCGGCGCTTATGGCCTTTGAGGAGGGAGAGATCTCTTACGTGCCACACCTGCTGTGGCACGGGACCTCTGTTTTTGTGGTCTCATCCGAAGAACCGCCCCATTTAGTCGCCTCTTACGACAAGCAAGGGGGTACTGAGGATTTATTCTTACAACCCGGATCCCCACGAGGTCGTACAATGAGGTATGTCATCTGTATTTTTCGTCTGTGAACAGATGTGCCACGATAAAGATCCTCCTGTCATCAAAGTTAGGAGGTTCCAAGGGGATATCCAAAGTTTGCATCCCCTTGACGCCAGTGGTAAGGACTCCACAGAACGTCGGAGCAAGAGAAACGACAGGCAATGTGCTCCATCTACGTCTGCCCTGATCTTGGTAGGCAGATATACATAATTAGAGATATACTATGTCTCATAATGCTTTAACGAAAGAATAAAATTGACAGACAAATTGGATCAGAATATGTCTGCTTTTCTCTGTTATTGACAGAGATAGGCGACATACAGAGGGAAGACTAATTGATCAGAAAACTTGCTATCCGATATAGCAAACAGATAAACAAAGACAGATGACCAACTCCTCTACTTGACATGACCTTGACAAACGGAAAATATGCACACAAAGATGTACAATGAGGTATGTCATCTGTATTTTTCGTCTGAGAACAGATGTGCCACGATAAAGATCCTCCTGTCATCAAAGTTAGGAGGTTCCAAGGGGATATCCAAAGTTTGCATCCCCTTGACGCCAGTGGTAAGGACTCAACAGAACGGCCGAGCAAGATGAAATGGACAGACAAATTGGACCAGAATGTTTCTGCCTTTCTCTGTTAACGACACAGAGATATGCGACACTATTGGCGAAAGACAAATTGATCAGAAAGCCTCATCTCCGCTATAAGAAACAGACATACAAAGACAGATGACAAGACCTTGGCATGACCTTGACAAACGGAAATATGCAGACAAAGATGTGAAACCCGCGTTCGCATGTAACAGCATGTGTGCCACGATAAAGATCACTCCCTGCTTAAGATACTAAGCATCCAGAAGAGGTCCATTTTGTGCAACCCCTCATCGCCGAAGTGAACGATTGCCCATAAAGTAGAAGGAAAATTGTTGAAAATGTTATCCAAATGTGTCTGTCCTTCCCTCACGCAAACTTACTAGATGGAACGTTGAACAACTATATAACCTAAAACTATTTAGTCACTTAAATTGGCATTTTACTGACCTAATGACCTAAATGGCGTTGGGTGGGATCTCAACTGCATCAAAAGAACATAACATTCATACTTTGAAAAATTCTGAAATGGAGTCATAAAATCTGGAATCAAAACAAATTTAAGCACACACCGTTTTTAAGACTGGCATCTGAGAAAAAATTCATTGTATGAATAATCAATTCTCTTGATACAGATGGTTATCCCTCTTGAAAGCTAATCAGTTGTATCGATGCCATGAAATATATTGAAGCATGTAATGTTGTTTGCTTACCATTCCCAATACCAGTGAGATATTGTTCAAAAGCCAATATGACCTTGAAGCTAACTGATAACTACAATATTCACAAGTACGACGAGGCAGATTTACAAGCAATTTTACGATGTCTGAACTTTTTCGCATTTGATTTCCGTTGTTAACTTTAGCACCTAAACCTTTCAGCTGACAAAAAAGGCTTCAACGAAAACAAGTATTTTTAAAACATTCTCAGTAGGAGAGTCTGTATCCAACAAACAAAATCACTCTTACAAGACATACAATGCTTCTCAAAATGCTTTACAGCACGTATAGAAATGACAGACAAATTGGATCAGAATACGTTTGTCTTTCTCTGTTAGTGAGACAGAGCTACGCAACACATAGACACCAAAAAATTGATCAGAAAGCCTCCTCTCTGCTACAGCAAACAGATAAACAAAGGCAGATAACCAACTCCTCTACGTGGCATGACCTTGACAAACGGAAACTATGCAGACAAAGATGTACAATGAGGTTGATTATTACATATTGTTTAACGTTGCACTAGAGAATCTTTCACTCATATGGAGACGTTACCATTGCCTGTGAAGGGCTGCAAATTTAGGCCTATGCTCGGCGCTTATGGCCTTTGAGGAGGGAGAGATCTCTTACGTGCCACACCTGCTGTGGCACGGGACCTCTGTTTTTGTGGTCTCATCCGAAGAACCGCCCCATTTAGTCGCCTCTTACGACAAGCAAGGGGGTACTGAGGATTTATTCTTACAACCCGGATCCCCACGAGGTCGTACAATGAGGTATGTCATCTGTATTTTTCGTCTGTGAACAGATGTGCCACGATAAAGATCCTCCTGTCATCAAAGTTAGGAGGTTCCAAGGGGATATCCAAAGTTTGCATCCCCTTGACGCCAGTGGTAAGGACTCCACAGAACGTCGGAGCAAGAGAAACGACAGGCAATGTGCTCCATCTACGTCTGCCCTGATCTTGGTAGGCAGATATACATAATTAGAGATATACTATGTCTCATAATGCTTTAACGAAAGAATAAAATTGACAGACAAATTGGATCAGAATATGTCTGCTTTTCTCTGTTATTGACAGAGATAGGCGACATACAGAGGGAAGACTAATTGATCAGAAAACTTGCTATCCGATATAGCAAACAGATAAACAAAGACAGATGACCAACTCCTCTACTTGACATGACCTTGACAAACGGAAAATATGCACACAAAGATGTACAATGAGGTATGTCATCTGTATTTTTCGTCTGAGAACAGATGTGCCACGATAAAGATCCTCCTGTCATCAAAGTTAGGAGGTTCCAAGGGGATATCCAAAGTTTGCATCCCCTTGACGCCAGTGGTAAGGACTCCACAGAACGTCGGAGCAAGAGAAACGACAGGCAATTTGCTCCATCTACGTCTGCCCTGATCTTGGTAGGCAGATATACATAATTAGAGATATACTATGTCTCATAATGCTTTAACGAAAGAATAAAATTGACAGACAAATTGGATCAGAATATGTCTGCTTTTCTTTGCTATTGACACAGAGATAGGCGACATACAGACGGAAAACTAATTGATCAGAAAACTTGCTATCCGCTATAGCAAACAGATAAACAAAGACAGATGACCAACTTCTGTACTTGACATGACCTTGACAAACGGAAAATATGCACACAAAGATGTACAATGAGGTATGTCATCTGTATTTTTCGTCTGTGAACAGATGTGCCACGATAAAGATCCTCCTGTCATCAAAGTTAGGAGGTTCCAAGGGGATATCCAAAGTTTGGATCCCCTTGACGCCAGTGGTAAGGACTCCACAGAACGTCGGAGCAAGAGAAACGACAGGCAATTTGCTCCATCTACATCTGCCCTGATCTTGGTAGGCAGATATACATAATTAGAGATATACTATGTCTCATAATGCTTTAACGAAAGAATAAAATTGACAGACAAATTGGATCAGAATATGTCTGCTTTTCTCTGTTATTGACACAGAGATAGGCGAGATACAGACGGAAGACTAATTGATCAGAAAACTTGCTATCCGCTATAGCAAACAGATAAACAAAGACAGATGACCAACTCCTCTACTTGGTATGACCTTGACAAACGGAAAATATGCACACAAAGATGTACAATGAGGTCTGTGTTAATCAAAACATATGACCAACTCCTCTACTTGACATGACCTTGACAAACGGAAAATATGCACACAAAGATGTACAATGAGGTATGTCATCTGTATTTTTCGTCTGTGAACAGATGTGCCACGATAAAGATCCTCCTGTCATCAAAGTTAGGAGGTTCCAAGGGGATATCCAAAGTTTGCATCCCCTTGACGCCAGTGGTAAGGACTCCACAGAACGTCGGAGCAAGAGAAACGACAGACAATTTGCTCCATCTACATCTGCCCTGATCTTGGTAGGCAGAGATACATAATTAGAGATATACTATGTCTCATAATGCTTTAACGAGAGAATAAAATTGACAGACAAATTGGATCAGAATATGTCTGCTTTTCTCTGCTATTGACACAGAGATAGGCGACATACAGACGGAAGACTAATTGATCAGAAAACTTGCTATCCGCTATAGCAAACAGATAAACAAAGACAGATGTCCAACTCCTCTACTTGGTATGACCTTGACAAATCGAAAATATGCACACAAAGATGTACAATGAGGTTTGTGTTAATCGAAACATATGACCAACTCCTCTACTTGACATGACCTTGACAAACGGAAAATATGCACACAAAGATGTACAATGAGGTATGCCATCTGTATTTTTCGTCTGTGAACAGATGTGCCACGATAAAGATCCTCCTGTCATCAAAGTTAGGAGGTTCCAAGGGGATATCCAAAGTTTGCATCCCCTTGACGCCAGTGGTAAGGACTCCACAGAACGTCGGAGCAAGAGAAACGACAGGCAATTTGCTCCATCTTCGTCTGCCCTGATCTTGGTAGGCAGATATACATAATTAGAGATATACTATGTCTCATAATGCTTTAACGAAAGAATAAAATTGACAGACAAATTGGATCAGAATATGTCTGCTTTTCTCTGCTATTGACACAGAGATAGGCGACATACAGACGGGAAACTAATTGATCAGAAAACTTGCTATCCGCTATAGCAAACAGATAAACAAAGACAGATGACCAACTTCTGTACTTGACATGACCTTGACAAACGGAAATTATGCACACAAAGATGTACAATGAGGTATGTCATCTGTATTTTTCGTCTGTGAACAGATGTGCCACGAGAAAGATCCTTCCGTCATCAAAAGTAGTCGGTTCCAAGGGGATATCCAAAGTTTGCATCCCCTTGACGCCAGTGGTAAGGACTCAACAGAACGGCCGAGCAAGATGAAATGGACAGACAAATTGGACCAGAATGTTTCTGCCTTTCTCTGTTAACGACACAGAGATATGCGACACTATTGGCGAAAGACAAATTGATCAGAAAGCCTCATCTCCGCTATAAGAAACAGACATACAAAGACAGATGACAAGACCTTGGCATGACCTTGACAAACGGAAATATGCAGACAAAGATGTGAAACCCGCGTTCGCATGTAACAGCATGTGTGCCACGATAAAGATCACTCCCTGCTTAAGATACTAAGCATCCAGAAGAGGTCCATTTTGTGCAACCCCTCATCGCCGAAGTGAACGATTGCCCATAAAGTAGAAGGAAAATTGTTGAAAATGTTATCCAAATGTGTCTGTCCTTCCCTCACGCAAACTTACTAGATGGAACGTTGAACAACTATATAACCTAAAACTATTTAGTCACTTAAATTGGCATTTTACTGACCTAATGACCTAAATGGCGTTGGGTGGGATCTCAACTGCATCAAAAGAACATAACATTCATACTTTGAAAAATTCTGAAATGGAGTCATAAAATCTGGAATCAAAACAAATTTAAGCACACACCGTTTTTAAGACTGGCATCTGAGAAAAAATTCATTGTATGAATAATCAATTCTCTTGATACAGATGGTTATCCCTCTTGAAAGCTAATCAGTTGTATCGATGCCATGAAATATATTGAAGCATGTAATGTTGTTTGCTTACCATTCCCAATACCAGTGAGATATTGTTCAAAAGCCAATATGACCTTGAAGCTAACTGATAACTACAATATTCACAAGTACGACGAGGCAGATTTACAAGCAATTTTACGATGTCTGAACTTTTTCGCATTTGATTTCCGTTGTTAACTTTAGCACCTAAACCTTTCAGCTGACAAAAAAGGCTTCAACGAAAACAAGTATTTTTAAAACATTCTCAGTAGGAGAGTCTGTATCCAACAAACAAAATCACTCTTACAAGACATACAATGCTTCTCAAAATGCTTTACAGCACGTATAGAAATGACAGACAAATTGGATCAGAATACGTTTGTCTTTCTCTGTTAGTGAGACAGAGCTACGCAACACATAGACACCAAAAAATTGATCAGAAAGCCTCCTCTCTGCTACAGCAAACAGATAAACAAAGGCAGATAACCAACTCCTCTACGTGGCATGACCTTGACAAACGGAAACTATGCAGACAAAGATGTACAATGAGGTTGATTATTACATATTGTTTAACGTTGCACTAGAGAATCTTTCACTCATATGGAGACGTTACCATTGCCTGTGAAGGGCTGCAAATTTAGGCCTATGCTCGGCGCTTATGGCCTTTGAGGAGGGAGAGATCTCTTACGTGCCACACCTGCTGTGGCACGGGACCTCTGTTTTTGTGGTCTCATCCGAAGAACCGCCCCATTTAGTCGCCTCTTACGACAAGCAAGGGGGTACTGAGGATTTATTCTTACAACCCGGATCCCCACGAGGTCGTACAATGAGGTATGTCATCTGTATTTTTCGTCTGTGAACAGATGTGCCACGATAAAGATCCTCCTGTCATCAAAGTTAGGAGGTTCCAAGGGGATATCCAAAGTTTGCATCCCCTTGACGCCAGTGGTAAGGACTCCACAGAACGTCGGAGCAAGAGAAACGACAGGCAATGTGCTCCATCTACGTCTGCCCTGATCTTGGTAGGCAGATATACATAATTAGAGATATACTATGTCTCATAATGCTTTAACGAAAGAATAAAATTGACAGACAAATTGGATCAGAATATGTCTGCTTTTCTCTGTTATTGACAGAGATAGGCGACATACAGAGGGAAGACTAATTGATCAGAAAACTTGCTATCCGATATAGCAAACAGATAAACAAAGACAGATGACCAACTCCTCTACTTGACATGACCTTGACAAACGGAAAATATGCACACAAAGATGTACAATGAGGTATGTCATCTGTATTTTTCGTCTGAGAACAGATGTGCCACGATAAAGATCCTCCTGTCATCAAAGTTAGGAGGTTCCAAGGGGATATCCAAAGTTTGCATCCCCTTGACGCCAGTGGTAAGGACTCCACAGAACGTCGGAGCAAGAGAAACGACAGGCAATTTGCTCCATCTACGTCTGCCCTGATCTTGGTAGGCAGATATACATAATTAGAGATATACTATGTCTCATAATGCTTTAACGAAAGAATAAAATTGACAGACAAATTGGATCAGAATATGTCTGCTTTTCTCTGTTATTGATACAGAGATAGGCGACATACAGACGGAAGACTAATTGATCAGAAAACTTGCTATCCGATATAGCAAACAGATAAACAAAGACAGATGACCAACTCCTCTACTTGGCATGACCTTGACAAACGGAAACTATGCACACAAAGATGTACAATCAGGTATGTCATCTGTATTTTTCGTCTGTGAACAGATGTGCCACGATAAAGATCCTCCTGTCATCAAAGTTAGGAGATTCCAAGGGGATATCCAAAGTTTGCATCCCCTTGACGCCAGTGGTAAGGACTCCACAGAACGTCGGAGCAAGAGAAACGACAGACAATTTGCTCCATCTACATCTGCCCTGATCTTGGTAGGCAGATATACATAATTAGAGATATACTATGTCTCATAATGCTTTAACGAAAGAATAAAATTGACAGACAAATTGGATCAGAATATGTCTGCTTTTCTCTGTTATTGATACAGAGATAGGCGACATACAGACGGAAGACTAATTGATCAGAAAACTTGCTATCCGATATAGCAAACAGATAAACAAAGACAGATGACCAACTCCTCTACTTAGCATGACCTTGACAAACGGAAACTATGCACACAAAGATGTACAATCAGGTATGTCATCTGTATTTATCGTCTGTGAACAGATGTGCCACGATAAAGATCCTTCTGTCATCCAAAAGTACTCGGTCCTAAGGGGATATCCAAAGTTTGCGTTAAGCCAGTGGTAAGGACTCAACAGAGCAAGATAAATGACAGACAATTTGCTGCAACTACGTCTGCCCTGATCTTGGTAGGCAGATATACATACTCAGAGACACACAATGTCTCATTATGCTTTACAGTAAGTGAAGAAATGACACACAATTTGGATCAGAATGTGTCTGCCTTTCTCTGTTCAGGATGCAGAGAGAGACGACATATATACAACAAACAAAGTGATCAGAAAGCCTCCCCTCTGCTATAGCAAACAGACATACCAAATACAGATGACCAACTCCTCTACTTTGCATAACCTTGCCAAAAGTAAAATATGCTGACATAGATGCACAATAAAGTATGCCATCTGTATTTATCTGTAAAACAAACGATGGTCCTTGCGATCAGACTACGAATACCCACACCCCGCGTATCCGCAGGTGTGAAACAATAAACATCCCTCCCTGATCAAAGGTCATTAGGTTCAAGCAACGTAATTGACGAGTGTACATACCTATGTTAACTATGTTAAATTCTTTACTGGAGAACTTTATCTTTTTCAATTAGTGAACTAATTTATCTATTGCTTTTTGTACATATTTTATTGATCATATCCTTTCTTTTATTGTACTATTATATCAACTGTACTTTTCATTGAGTCTAGTATTTCATCTTTTCAATTTACAGTTCCATGTTCTTTTACTCTTCGTTTTGATATAGAGAAACATTTCATTTTGTATTTACTATTTCACGGATTCAACATTTCAAACACATTATATAAGATTCTCATAATTGCAATGTCTAAATAACGGTGTGTGCTTAAATCCCAGATATTTAGACACGACATTCATAAGAATTTTCACCTACTCTACCATTTCATTGACAGTTATAATTTATTTTACCTTTGGATTTACTATATATTCTCATGTACTGTGCAATTTCATTTTTTCTTCATTGTAGTATATTATTTGTTGCACAGTTTAACATTTACATTATATAAGATTCTCAAACTTGCAATGTCTAAATAACGGTGTGTGCTTGAGTCCCAGATATTTAGACACCGCATTATTCATAAGAATTGTCACTTACTGTACATTATTTTCTATTCCATCATTTACTTTATTTACTATAATATTTCATTTTCCATTCCATTTGATTTACTGTATAATCTCATGTAGTTTTCAGGTTTTATTTAGGCCTATGCTCCGTGCTTAGCCCCTTTGAGCACACAGAGAAAGTTATCATGCCACAAGACGTCAGTGTTGGTCATGATGAGGACCGCCCCATTTAGTCGCCTCTTACGACAAGCAAGGGGTACTGAGGACCTATTCTATCCCGGATCCCCACGGGAATCTTATGTCTGTAGGACTAACCCTTGGACCAAGTTAGACGACAGACCATTTCATCAATATGCAATGGCAAGCAAACATATATACCAAGACACGCAGTATGTGTAATAATGCTTTACAGCAAATGAATGAATGACAGAAAAGCTTCTCAGAATGTGTGTGTGTTTACCTCAATGACAAGTAGCTGAACATAGACGACACATATCTTCATCTTCACCTCTCACCTAGTCTCATCAAGGGTGTTGCTCTGCTTCAAGCTCATCCACTCTGCATTGTTCTTTTCCCGTCTCTTCCTCAGCCTTCCTCCCCTTCTCCCTCCCTGTACTGTGACTTGCAGCATTGTATTGGCGAGTCCCGAAGATCGTGTAACATGCTTGCGACATTTTAATTGCATTTGACGGTTTCCGTCCTAACCGCTAATTCACACATTGCATAGACAACAGACAAGGTGATCAGAAAGTCTCCCCCTCCCCATCTTATAGCAAACACACAGACAAATACAGACGATAAACATAACTAAATGTGTATCACCTTGACATATAGAAATGATATTGGCAAAGACACATTAGGAAAGTATGTCATCTCTATTTGTCATTGTGTAGAACGAAAACACCATTATCGCAAGCAGATATGTATACTTACAAGACACACAATATTTCTCATGTTTTACAGTATGTCCGTAAGCGACAAACAATTTGATCAGAATGTGTCTACCTTTCTTTAGGGGCCTCCGTGGCCGAGTGGTTACAGCATTACGCTCAAAATCACAAGGCCTCTCACCTCTAGTCGGCGCGGCTTCCATCCTCTCTCGCGCCGATATATGTGAGAAAGTTTGCCCGTTTACTTTCGGAAGGGCGGTGGCCTCTTCCCGGGTACATTTTTACCTGGGCTCTCTCCTCCACCGACAAAAACTGCAGGCCATCAGATAACTGACAAATTGTTGAGTGTGGCGGAAAACAACAATCCATCAATCATCTACCTTTCTTTTTGTAAATGACACCGAGATGGAGAATAGATACACGACAAACAAAGTGATCAGTAAGCCTTCCCCTTCTCCATAACAAGCAGTCGACAGACAAGAAATTGTCATATTCTCATTATCTACAACCATACAAAACAAAATACCTCATTATCTCCGAGAAATTGCTTGCTTACTGCCCAAGGAAATCTTCTCCATGACTTTCAAATTTCTCAACTTCTTTCCACCATTAGACCGCTGGAAATCTTCAGCCTCCAAAAATATACACATTTTATTTGACTTGTGACATATTCCTCCCACAAACATATCCGTGTCTTAAATAACTAACTTTATCTATATTAATTCAAAGACTATCCTGGCATTTTGAGGGTACAATTACCACATCCATTTCAAATAAGGAGATCAACAATTACTTCCCAATTTTCGATCCTTTTTCACAATCACGTATCTTTCGAATCAGAAATATTTTGTTTTCCTGTTCAAAATACATATTTCCTTTAATAGCAAGATAAACGACAGACAATTTGCTCCAACTACGTTTGCCCTCATCTTGGTAGGCAGATATACATACTCAGAGACATACAATGTCTCACAATGCTTTAACGAAAGCATAAAATTGACAGATAAATTGGATGTCTGCCTTTCTCTGTTCACCACACAGAGATAGGCGACTCATAGACGAAAGACAAATTGATCAGAAAGCCTCCCCTTCGCTATAGCAAACAGATAAACAAAGACAGATGACCAACTCCTCTACTTGGCATGACCTTGACAAACGGAAACTATGCACACAAAGATGTACAATCAGGTATGTCATCTGTATTTATCGTCTGTGAACAGATGTGCCACGATAAAGATCCTTCTGTCATCCAAAAGTACTCGGTCCTAAGGGGATATCCAAAGTTTGCAGCCCCTTAACGCCAGTGGTAAGGACTCAACAGAGCAAGATAAATGACAGACAATTTGCTGCAACTACGTCTGCCCTGATCTTGGTAGGCAGATATACATACTCAGAGACACACAATGTCTCATTATGCTTTACAGTAAGTGAAGAAATGACACACAATTTGGATCAGAATGTGTCTGCCTTTCTCTGTTCAGGATGCAGAGAGAGACGACATATATACAACAAACAAAGTGATCAGAAAGCCTCCCCTCTGCTATAGCAAACAGACATACCAAATACAGATGACCAACTCCTCTACTTTGCATAACCTTGCCAAAAGTAAAATATGCTGACATAGATGCACAATAAAGTATGCCATCTGTATTTATCTGTAAAACAAACGATGGTCCTTGCGATCAGACTACGAATACCCACACCCCGCGTATCCGCAGGTGTGAAACAATAAACATCCCTCCCTGATCAAAGGTCATTAGGTTCAAGCAACGTAATTGACGAGTGTACATACCTATGTTAACTATGTTAAATTCTTTACTGGAGAACTTTATCTTTTTCAATTAGTGAACTAATTTATCTATTGCTTTTTGTACATATTTTATTGATCATATCCTTTCTTTTATTGTACTATTATATCAACTGTACTTTTCATTGAGTCTAGTATTTCATCTTTTCAATTTACAGTTCCATGTTCTTTTACTCTTCGTTTTGATATAGAGAAACATTTCATTTTGTATTTACTATTTCACGGATTCAACATTTCAAACACTTACATTATATAAGATTCTCATAATTGCAATGTCTAAATAACGGTGTGTGCTTAAATCCCAGATATTTAGACACGACATTCTTAAGAATTTTCACCTACTCTACCATTTCATCTATTTCATTGACAGTTATAATTTATTTTACCTTTGGATTTACTATATATTCTCATGTACTGTGCAATTTCATTTTTTCTTCATTGTAGTATATTATTTGTTGCACAGTTTAACATTTACATTATATAAGATTCTCAAACTTGCAATGTCTAAATAACGGTGTGTGCTTGAGTCCCAGATATTTAGACACCGCATTATTCATAAGAATTGTCACTTACTGTACATTATTTTCTATTCCATCATTTACTTTATTTACTATAATATTTCATTTTCCATTCCATTTGATTTACTGTATAATCTCATGTAGTTTTCAGGTTTTATTTAGGCCTATGCTCCGTGCTTAGCCCCTTTGAGCACACAGAGAAAGTTATCATGCCACAAGACGTCAGTGTTGGTCATGATGAGGACCGCCCCATTTAGTCGCCTCTTACGACAAGCAAGGGGTACTGAGGACCTATTCTATCCCGGATCCCCACGGGAATCTTATGTCTGTAGGACTAACCCTTGGACCAAGTTAGACGACAGACCATTTCATCAATATGCAATGGCAAGCAAACATATATACCAAGACACGCAGTATGTGTAATAATGCTTTACAGCAAATGAATGAATGACAGAAAAGCTTCTCAGAATGTGTGTGTGTTTACCTCAATGACAAGTAGCTGAACATAGACGACACATATCTTCATCTTCACCTCTCACCTAGTCTCATCAAGGGTGTTGCTCTGCTTCAAGCTCATCCACTCTGCATTGTTCTTTTCCCGTCTCTTCCTCAGCCTTCCTCCCCTTCTCCCTCCCTGTACTGTGACTTGCAGCATTGTATTGGCGAGTCCCGAAGATCGTGTAACATGCTTGCGACATTTTAATTGCATTTGACGGTTTCCGTCCTAACCGCTAATTCACACATTGCATAGACAACAGACAAGGTGATCAGAAAGTCTCCCCCTCCCCATCTTATAGCAAACACACAGACAAATACAGACGATAAACATAACTAAATGTGTATCACCTTGACATATAGAAATGATATTGGCAAAGACACATTAGGAAAGTATGTCATCTCTATTTGTCATTGTGTAGAACGAAAACACCATTATCGCAAGCAGATATGTATACTTACAAGACACACAATATTTCTCATGTTTTACAGTATGTCCGTAAGCGACAAACAATTTGATCAGAATGTGTCTACCTTTCTTTAGGGGCCTCCGTGGCCGAGTGGTTACAGCATTACGCTCAAAATCACAAGGCCTCTCACCTCTAGTCGGCGCGGCTTCCATCCTCTCTCGCGCCGATATATGTGAGAAAGTTTGCCCGTTTACTTTCGGAAGGGCGGTGGCCTCTTCCCGGGTACATTTTTACCTGGGCTCTCTCCTCCACCGACAAAAACTGCAGGCCATCAGATAACTGACAAATTGTTGAGTGTGGCGGAAAACAACAATCCATCAATCATCTACCTTTCTTTTTGTAAATGACACCGAGATGGAGAATAGATACACGACAAACAAAGTGATCAGTAAGCCTTCCCCTTCTCCATAACAAGCAGTCGACAGACAAGGAATTGTCATATTCTCATTATCTACAACCATACAAAACAAAATACCTCATTATCTCCGAGAAATTGCTTGCTTACTGCCCAAGGAAATCTTCTCCATGACTTTCAAATTTCTCAACTTCTTTCCACCATTAGACCGCTGGAAATCTTCAGCCTCCAAAAACATACACATTTTATTTGACTTGTGACATATTCCTCCCACAAACATATCCGTGTCTTAAATAACTAACTTTATCTATATTAATTCAAAGACTATCCTGGCATTTTGAGGGTACAGTTACCACATCCATTTCAAATAAGGAGATCAACAATTACTTCCCAATTTTCGATCCTTTTTCACAATCACGTATCTTTCGAATCAGAAATATTTTGTTTTCCTGTTCAAAATACATATTTCCTTTAATAGCAAGATAAACGACAGACAATTTGCTCCAACTACGTTTGCCCTCATCTTGGTAGGCAGATATACATACTCAGAGACATACAATGTCTCACAATGCTTTAACGAAAGCATAAAATTGACAGATAAATTGGATGTCTGCCTTTCTCTGTTCACCACACAGAGATAGGCGACTCATAGACGAAAGACAAATTGATCAGAAAGCCTCCCCTTCGCTATAGCAAACAGATAAACAAAGACAGATGACCAACTCCTCTACTTGGCATGACCTTGACAAACGGAAACTATGCACACAAAGATGTACAATCAGGTATGTCATCTGTATTTATCGTCTGTGAACAGATGTGCCACGATAAAGATCCTTCTGTCATCCAAAAGTACTCGGTCCTAAGGGGATATCCAAAGTTTGCAGCCCCTTAACGCCAGTGGTAAGGACTCAACAGAGCAAGATAAATGACAGACAATTTGCTGCAACTACGTCTGCCCTGATCTTGGTAGGCAGATATACATACTCAGAGACACACAATGTCTCATTATGCTTTACAGTAAGTGAAGAAATGACACACAATTTGGATCAGAATGTGTCTGCCTTTCTCTGTTCAGGATGCAGAGAGAGACGACATATATACAACAAACAAAGTGATCAGAAAGCCTCCCCTCTGCTATAGCAAACAGACATACCAAATACAGATGACCAACTCCTCTACTTTGCATAACCTTGCCAAAAGTAAAATATGCTGACATAGATGCACAATAAAGTATGCCATCTGTATTTATCTGTAAAACAAACGATGGTCCTTGCGATCAGACTACGAATACCCACACCCCGCGTATCCGCAGGTGTGAAACAATAAACATCCCTCCCTGATCAAAGGTCATTAGGTTCAAGCAACGTAATTGACGAGTGTACATACCTATGTTAACTATGTTAAATTCTTTACTGGAGAACTTTATCTTTTTCAATTAGTGAACTAATTTATCTATTGCATTTTGTACATATTTTATTGATCATATCCTCTCTTTTATTGTACTATTATATCAACTGTACTTTTCATTGAGTCTAGTATTTCATCTTTTCAATTTACAGTTCCATGTTCTTTTACTCTTCGTTTTGATATAGAGAAACATTTCATTTTGTATTTACTATTTCAGGGATTCAACATTTCAAACACTTACATTATATAAGATTCTCATAATTGCAATGTCTAAATAACGGTGTGTGCTTAAATCCCAGATATTTAGACACGACATTCATAAGAATTTTCACCTACTCTACCATTTCATTGACAGTTATAATTTATTTTACCTTTGGATTTACTATATATTCTCATGTACTGTGCAATTTCATTTTTTCTTCATTGTAGTATATTATTTGTTGCACAGTTTAACATTTACATTATATAAGATTCTCAAACTTGCAATGTCTAAATAACGGTGTGTGCTTGAGTCCCAGATATTTAGACACCGCATTATTCATAAGAATTTTCACTTACTGTACATTATTTTCTATTCCATCATTTACTTTATTTACTATAATATTTCATTTTCCATTCCATTTGATTTACTGTATAATCTCATGTAGTTTTCAGGTTTTATTTAGGCCTATGCTCCGTGCTTAGCCCCTTTGAGCACACAGAGAAAGTTATCATGCCACAAGACGTCAGTGTTGGTCATGATGAGGACCGCCCCATTTAGTCGCCTCTTACGACAAGCAAGGGGTACTGAGGACCTATTCTATCCCGGATCCCCACGGGAATCTTATCTCTGTAGGACTAACCCTTGGACCAAGTTAGACGACAGACCATTTCATCAATATGCAATGGCAAGCAAACATATATACCAAGACACGCAGTATGTGTAATAATGCTTTACAGCAAATGAATGAATGACAGAAAAGCTTCTCAGAATGTGTGTGTGTTTACCTCAATGACAAGTAGCTGAACATAGACGACACATATCTTCATCTTCACCTCTCACCTAGTCTCATCAAGGGTGTTGCTCTGCTTCAAGCTCATCCACTCTGCATTGTTCTTTTCCCGTCTCTTCCTCAGCCTTCCTCCCCTTCTCCCTCCCTGTACTGTGACTTGCAGCATTGTATTGGCGAGTCCCGAAGATCGTGTAACATGCTTGCGACATTTTAATTGCATTTGACGGTTTCCGTCCTAACCGCTAATTCACACATTGCATAGACAACAGATAAGGTGATCAGAAAGTCTCCCCCTCCCCATCTTATAGCAAACACACAGACAAATACAGACGATAAACATAACTAAATGTGTATCACCTTGACATATAGAAATGATATTGGCAAAGACACATTAGGAAAGTATGTCATCTCTATTTGTCATTGTGTAGAACGAAAACACCATTATCGCAAGCAGATATGTATACTTACAAGACACACAATATTTCTCATGTTTTACAGTATGTCCGTAAGCGACAAACAATTTGATCAGAATGTGTCTATCTTTCTTTAGGGGCCTCAGTGGCCGAGTGGTTACAGCATTACGCTCAAAATCACAAGGCCTCTCACCTCTAGTCGGCGCGGCTTCCATCCTCTCTCGAGCCGATATATGTGAGAAAGTTTGCCCGTTTACTTTCGGAAGGGCGGTGGCCTCTTCCCGGGTACATTTTTACCTGGGCTCTCTCCTCCACCGACAAAAACTGCAGGCCATCAGATAACTGACAAATTGTTGAGTGTGGCGGAAAACAACAATCCATCAATCATCTACCTTTCTTTTTGTAAATGACACCGAGATGGAGAATAGATACACGACAAACAAAGTGATCAGTAAGCCTTCCCCTTCTCCATAACAAGCAGTCGACAGACAAGGAATTGTCATATTCTCATTATCTACAACCATACAAAACAAAATACCTCATTATCTCCGAGAAATTGCTTGCTTACTGCCCAAGGAAATCTTCTCCATGACTTTCAAATTTCTCAACTTCTTTCCACCATTAGACCGCTGGAAATCTTCAGCCTCCAAAAACATACACATTTTATTTGACTTGTGACATATTCCTCCCACAAACATATCCGTGTCTTAAATAACTAACTTTATCTATATTAATTCAAAGACTATCCTGGCATTTTGAGGGTACAGTTACCACATCCATTTCAAATAAGGAGATCAACAATTACTTCCCAATTTTCGATCCTTTTTCACAATCACGTATCTTTCGAATCAGAAATATTTTGTTTTCCTGTTCAAAATACATATTTCCTTTAATAGCAAGATAAACGACAGACAATTTGCTCCAACTACGTTTGCCCTCATCTTGGTAGGCAGATATACATACTCAGAGACATACAATGTCTCACAATGCTTTAACGAAAGCATAAAATTGACAGATAAATTGGATGTCTGCCTTTCTCTGTTCACCACACAGAGATAGGCGACTCATAGACGAAAGACAAATTGATCAGAAAGCCTCCCCTTCGCTATAGCAAACAGATAAACAAAGACAGATGACCAACTCCTCTACTTGGCATGACCTTGACAAACGGAAACTATGCACACAAAGATGTACAATCAGGTATGTCATCTGTATTTATCGTCTGTGAACAGATGTGCCACGATAAAGATCCTTCTGTCATCCAAAAGTACTCGGTCCTAAGGGGATATCCAAAGTTTGCAGCCCCTTAACGCCAGTGGTAAGGACTCAACAGAGCAAGATAAATGACAGACAATTTGCTGCAACTACGTCTGCCCTGATCTTGGTAGGCAGATATACATACTCAGAGACACACAATGTCTCATTATGCTTTACAGTAAGTGAAGAAATGACACACAATTTGGATCAGAATGTGTCTGCCTTTCTCTGTTCAGGATGCAGAGAGAGACGACATATATACAACAAACAAAGTGATCAGAAAGCCTCCCCTCTGCTATAGCAAACAGACATACCAAATACAGATGACCAACTCCTCTACTTTGCATAACCTTGCCAAAAGTAAAATATGCTGACATAGATGCACAATAAAGTATGCCATCTGTATTTATCTGTAAAACAAACGATGGTCCTTGCGATCAGACTACGAATACCCACACCCCGCGTATCCGCAGGTGTGAAACAATAAACATCCCTCCCTGATCAAAGGTCATTAGGTTCAAGCAACGTAATTGACGAGTGTACATACCTATGTTAACTATGTTAAATTCTTTACTGGAGAACTTTATCTTTTTCAATTAGTGAACTAATTTATCTATTGCTTTTTGTACATATTTTATTGATCATATCCTTTCTTTTATTGTACTATTATATCAACTGTACTTTTCATTGAGTCTAGTATTTCATCTTTTCAATTTACAGTTCCATGTTCTTTTACTCTTCGTTTTGATATAGAGAAACATTTCATTTTGTATTTACTATTTCACGGATTCAACATTTCAAACACTTACATTATATAAGATTCTCATAATTGCAATGTCTAAATAACGGTGTGTGCTTAAATCCCAGATATTTAGACACGACATTCTTAAGAATTTTCACCTACTCTACCATTTCATCTATTTCATTGACAGTTATAATTTATTTTACCTTTGGATTTACTATATATTCTCATGTACTGTGCAATTTCATTTTTTCTTCATTGTAGTATATTATTTGTTGCACAGTTTAACATTTACATTATATAAGATTCTCAAACTTGCAATGTCTAAATAACGGTGTGTGCTTGAGTCCCAGATATTTAGACACCGCATTATTCATAAGAATTTTCACTTACTGTACATTATTTTCTATTCCATCATTTACTTTATTTACTATAATATTTCATTTTCCATTCCATTTGATTTACTGTATAATCTCATGTAGTTTTCAGGTTTTATTTAGGCCTATGCTCCGTGCTTAGCCCCTTTGAGCACACAGAGAAAGTTATCATGCCACAAGACGTCAGTGTTGGTCATGATGAGGACCGCCCCATTTAGTCGCCTCTTACGACAAGCAAGGGGTACTGAGGACCTATTCTATCTCGGATCCCCACGGGAATCTTATCTCTGTAGGACTAACCCTTGGACCAAGTTAGACGACAGACCATTTCATCAATATGCAATGGCAAGCAAACATATATACCAAGAAGACACGCAGTATGTGTAATAATGCTTTACAGCAAATGAATGAATGACAGAAAAGCTTCTCAGAATGTGTGTGTGTTTACCTCAATGACAAGTAGCTGAACATAGACGACACATATCTTCATCTTCACCTCTCACCTAGTCTCATCAAGGGTGTTGCTCTGCTTCAAGCTCATCCACTCTGCATTGTTCTTTTCCCGTCTCTTCCTCAGCCTTCCTCCCCTTCTCCCTCCCTGTACTGTGACTTGCAGCATTGTATTGGCGAGTCCCGAAGATCGTGTAACATGCTTGCGACATTTTAATTGCATTTGACGGTTTCCGTCCTAACCGCTAATTCACACATTGCATAGACAACAGATAAGGTGATCAGAAAGTCTCCCCCTCCCCATCTTATAGCAAACACACAGACAAATACAGACGATAAACATAACTAAATGTGTATCACCTTGACATATAGAAATGATATTGGCAAAGACACATTAGGAAAGTGTGTCATCTCTATTTGTCATTGTGTAGAACGAAAACACCATTATCGCAAGCAGATATGTATACTTACAAGACACACAATATTTCTCATGTTTTACAGTATGTCCGTAAGCGACAAACAATTTGATCAGAATGTGTCTATCTTTCTTTAGGGGCCTCCGTGGCCGAGTGGTTACAGCATTACGCTCAAAATCACAAGGCCTCTCACCTCTAGTCGGCGCGGCTTCCATCCTCTCTCGCGCCGATATATGTGAGAAAGTTTGCCCGTTTACTTTCGGAAGGGCGGTGGCCTCTTCCCGGGTACATTTTTACCTGGGCTCTCTCCTCCACCGACAAAAACTGCAGGCCATCAGATAACTGACAAATTGTTGAGTGTGGCGGAAAACAACAATCCATCAATCATCTACCTTTCTTTTTGTAAATGACACCGAGATGGAGAATAGATACACGACAAACAAAGTGATCAGTAAGCCTTCCCCTTCTCCATAACAAGCAGTCGACAGACAAGGAATTGTCATATTCTCATTATCTACAACCATACAAAACAAAATACCTCATTATCTCCGAGAAATTGCTTGCTTACTGCCCAAGGAAATCTTCTCCATGACTTTCAAATTTCTCAACTTCTTTCCACCATTAGACCGCTGGAAATCTTCAGCCTCCAAAAATATACACATTTTATTTGACTTGTGACATATTCCTCCCACAAACATATCCGTGTCTTAAATAACTAACTTTATCTATATTAATTCAAAGACTATCCTGGCATTTTGAGGGTACAATTACCACATCCATTTCAAATAAGGAGATCAACAATTACTTCCCAATTTTCGATCCTTTTTCACAATCACGTATCTTTCGAATCAGAAATATTTTGTTTTCCTGTTCAAAATACATATTTCCTTTAATAGCAAGATAAACGACAGACAATTTGCTCCAACTACGTTTGCCCTCATCTTGGTAGGCAGATATACATACTCAGAGACATACAATGTCTCACAATGCTTTAACGAAAGCATAAAATTGACAGATAAATTGGATGTCTGCCTTTCTCTGTTCACCACACAGAGATAGGCGACTCATAGACGAAAGACAAATTGATCAGAAAGCCTCCCCTTCGCTATAGCAAACAGATAAACAAAGACAGATGACCAACTCCTCTACTTGGCATGACCTTGACAAACGGAAACTATGCACACAAAGATGTACAATCAGGTATGTCATCTGTATTTATCGTCTGTGAACAGATGTGCCACGATAAAGATCCTTCTGTCATCCAAAAGTACTCGGTCCTAAGGGGATATCCAAAGTTTGCAGCCCCTTAACGCCAGTGGTAAGGACTCAACAGAGCAAGATAAATGACAGACAATTTGCTGCAACTACGTCTGCCCTGATCTTGGTAGGCAGATATACATACTCAGAGACACACAATGTCTCATTATGCTTTACAGTAAGTGAAGAAATGACACACAATTTGGATCAGAATGTGTCTGCCTTTCTCTGTTCAGGATGCAGAGAGAGACGACATATATACAACAAACAAAGTGATCAGAAAGCCTCCCCTCTGCTATAGCAAACAGACATACCAAATACAGATGACCAAATCCTCTACTTTGCATAACCTTGCCAAAAGTAAAATATGCTGACATAGATGCACAATAAAGTATGCCATCTGTATTTATCTGTAAAACAAACGATGGTCCTTGCGATCAGACTACGAATACCCACACCCCGCGTATCCGCAGGTGTGAAACAATAAACATCCCTCCCTGATCAAAGGTCATTAGGTTCAAGCAACGTAATTGACGAGTGTACATACCTATGTTAACTATGTTAAATTCTTTACTGGAGAACTTTATCTTTTTCAATTAGTGAACTAATTTATCTATTGCTTTTTGTACATATTTTATTGATCATATCCTCTCTTTTATTGTACTATTATATCAACTGTACTTTTCATTGAGTCTAGTATTTCATCTTTTCAATTTACAGTTCCATGTTCTTTTACTCTTCGTTTTGATATAGAGAAACATTTCATTTTGTATTTACTATTTCACGGATTCAACATTTCAAACACTTACATTATATAAGATTCTCATAATTGCAATGTCTAAATAACGGTGTGTGCTTAAATCCCAGATATTTAGACACGACATTCATAAGAATTTTCACCTACTCTACCATTTCATCTATTTCATTGACAGTTATAATTTATTTTACCTTTGGATTTACTATATATTCTCATGTACTGTGCAATTTCATTTTTTCTTCATTGTAGTATATTATTTGTTGCACAGTTTAACATTTACATTATATAAGATTCTCAAACTTGCAATGTCTAAATAACGGTGTGTGCTTGAGTCCCAGATATTTAGACACCGCATTATTCATAAGAATTTTCACTTACTGTACATTATTTTCTATTCCATCATTTACTTTATTTACTATAATATTTCATTTTCCATTCCATTTGATTTACTGTATAATCTCATGTAGTTTTCAGGTTTTATTTAGGCCTATGCTCCGTGCTTAGCCCCTTTGAGCACACAGAGAAAGTTATCATGCCACAAGACGTCAGTGTTGGTCATGATGAGGACCGCCCCATTTAGTCGCCTCTTACGACAAGCAAGGGGTACTGAGGACCTATTCTATCTCGGATCCCCACGGGAATCTTATCTCTGTAGGACTAACCCTTGGACCAAGTTAGACGACAGACCATTTCATCAATATGCAATGGCAAGCAAACATATATACCAAAAAGACACGCAGTATGTGTAATAATGCTTTACAGCAAATGAATGAATGACAGAAAAGCTTCTCAGAATGTGTGTGTGTTTACCTCAATGACAAGTAGCTGAACATAGACGACACATATCTTCATCTTCACCTCTCACCTAGTCTCATCAAGGGTGTTGCTCTGCTTCAAGCTCATCCACTCTGCATTGTTCTTTTCCCGTCTCTTCCTCAGCCTTCCTCCCCTTCTCCCTCCCTGTACTGTGACTTGCAGCATTGTATTGGCGAGTCCCGAAGATCGTGTAACATGCTTGCGACATTTTAATTGCATTTGACGGTTTCCGTCCTAACCGCTAATTCACACATTGCATAGACAACAGACAAGGTGATCAGAAAGTCTCCCCCTCCCCATCTTATAGCAAACACACAGACAAATACAGACGATAAACATAACTAAATGTGTATCACCTTGATATATAGAAATGATATTGGCAAAGACACATTAGGAAAGTATGTCATCTCTATTTGTCATTGTGTAGAACGAAAACACCATTATCGCAAGCAGATATGTATACTTACAAGACACACAATATTTCTCATGTTTTACAGTATGTCCGTAAGCGACAAACAATTTGATCAGAATGTGTCTATCTTTCTTTAGGGGCCTCCGTGGCCGAGTGGTTACAGCATTACGCTCAAAATCACAAGGCCTCTCACCTCTAGTCGGCGCGGCTTCCATCCTCTCTCGCGCCGATATATGTGAGAAAGTTTGCCCGTTTACTTTCGGAAGGGCGGTGGCCTCTTCCCGGGTACATTTTTACCTGGGCTCTCTCCTCCACCGACAAAAACTGCAGGCCATCAGATAACTGACAAATTGTTGAGTGTGGCGGAAAACAACAATCCATCAATCATCTACCTTTCTTTTTGTAAATGACACCGAGATGGAGAATAGATACACGACAAACAAAGTGATCAGTAAGCCTTCCCCTTCTCCATAACAAGCAGTCGACAGACAAGGAATTGTCATATTCTCATTATCTACAACCATACAAAACAAAATACCTCATTATCTCCGAGAAATTGCTTGCTTACTGCCCAAGGAAATCTTCTCCATGACTTTCAAATTTCTCAACTTCTTTCCACCATTAGACCGCTGGAAATCTTCAGCCTCCAAAAACATACACATTTTATTTGACTTGTGACATATTCCTCCCACAAACATATCCGTGTCTTAAATAACTAACTTTATCTATATTAATTCAAAGACTATCCTGGCATTTTGAGGGTACAATTACCACATCCATTTCAAATAAGGAGATCAACAATTACTTCCCAATTTTCGATCCTTTTTCACAATCACGTATCTTTCGAATCAGAAATATTTTGTTTTCCTGTTCAAAATACATATTTCCTTTAATAGCAAGATAAACGACAGACAATTTGCTCCAACTACGTTTGCCCTCATCTTGGTAGGCAGATATACATACTCAGAGACATACAATGTCTCACAATGCTTTAACGAAAGCATAAAATTGACAGATAAATTGGATGTCTGCCTTTCTCTGTTCACCACACAGAGATAGGCGACTCATAGACGAAAGACAAATTGATCAGAAAGCCTCCCCTTCGCTATAGCAAACAGATAAACAAAGACAGATGACCAACTCCTCTACTTGGCATGACCTTGACAAACGGAAACTATGCACACAAAGATGTACAATCAGGTATGTCATCTGTATTTATCGTCTGTGAACAGATGTACCACGATAAAGATCCTTCTGTCATCCAAACGTACTCGGTCCTAAGGGGATATCCAAAGTTTGCAGCCCCTTAACGCCAGTGGTAAGGACTCAACAGAGCAAGATAAATGACAGACAATTTGCTGCAACTACGTCTGCCCTGATCTTGGTAGGCAGATATACATACTCAGAGACACACAATGTCTCATTATGCTTTACAGTAAGTGAAGAAATGACACACAATTTGGATCAGAATGTGTCTGCCTTTCTCTGTTCAGGATGCAGAGAGAGACGACATATATACAACAAACAAAGTGATCAGAAAGCCTCCCCTCTGCTATAGCAAACAGACATACCAAATACAGATGACCAAATCCTCTACTTTGCATAACCTTGCCAAAAGTAAAATATGCTGACATAGATGCACAATAAAGTATGCCATCTGTATTTATCTGTAAAACAAACGATGGTCCTTGCGATCAGACTACGAATACCCACACCCCGCGTATCCGCAGGTGTGAAACAATAAACATCCCTCCCTGATCAAAGGTCATTAGGTTCAAGCAACGTAATTGACGAGTGTACATACCTATGTTAACTATGTTAAATTCTTTACTGGAGAACTTTATCTTTTTCAATTAGTGAACTAATTTATCTATTGCTTTTTGTACATATTTTATTGATCATATCCTCTCTTTTATTGTACTATTATATCAACTGTACTTTTCATTGAGTCTAGTATTTCATCTTTTCAATTTACAGTTCCATGTTCTTTTACTCTTCGTTTTGATATAGAGAAACATTTCATTTTGTATTTACTATTTCACGGATTCAACATTTCAAACACTTACATTATATAAGATTCTCATAATTGCAATGTCTAAATAACGGTGTGTGCTTAAATCCCAGATATTTAGACACGACATTCATAAGAATTTTCACCTACTCTACCATTTCATCTATTTCATTGACAGTTATAATTTATTTTACCTTTGGATTTACTATATATTCTCATGTACTGTGCAATTTCATTTTTTCTTCATTGTAGTATATTATTTGTTGCACAGTTTAACATTTACATTATATAAGATTCTCAAACTTGCAATGTCTAAATAACGGTGTGTGCTTGAGTCCCAGATATTTAGACACCGCATTATTCATAAGAATTTTCACTTACTGTACATTATTTTCTATTCCATCATTTACTTTATTTACTATAATATTTCATTTTCCATTCCATTTGATTTACTGTATAATCTCATGTAGTTTTCAGGTTTTATTTAGGCCTATGCTCCGTGCTTAGCCCCTTTGAGCACACAGAGAAAGTTATCATGCCACAAGACGTCAGTGTTGGTCATGATGAGGACCGCCCCATTTAGTCGCCTCTTACGACAAGCAAGGGGTACTGAGGACCTATTCTATCTCGGATCCCCACGGGAATCTTATCTCTGTAGGACTAACCCTTGGACCAAGTTAGACGACAGACCATTTCATCAATATGCAATGGCAAGCAAACATATATACCAAAAAGACACGCAGTATGTGTAATAATGCTTTACAGCAAATGAATGAATGACAGAAAAGCTTCTCAGAATGTGTGTGTGTTTACCTCAATGACAAGTAGCTGAACATAGACGACACATATCTTCATCTTCACCTCTCACCTAGTCTCATCAAGGGTGTTGCTCTGCTTCAAGCTCATCCACTCTGCATTGTTCTTTTCCCGTCTCTTCCTCAGCCTTCCTCCCCTTCTCCCTCCCTGTACTGTGACTTGCAGCATTGTATTGGCGAGTCCCGAAGATCGTGTAACATGCTTGCGACATTTTAATTGCATTTGACGGTTTCCGTCCTAACCGCTAATTCACACATTGCATAGACAACAGATAAGGTGATCAGAAAGTCTCCCCCTCCCCATCTTATAGCAAACACACAGACAAATACAGACGATAAACATAACTAAATGTGTATCACCTTGACATATAGAAATGATATTGGCAAAGACACATTAGGAAAGTGTGTCATCTCTATTTGTCATTGTGTAGAACGAAAACACCATTATCGCAAGCAGATATGTATACTTACAAGACACACAATATTTCTCATGTTTTACAGTATGTCCGTAAGCGACAAACAATTTGATCAGAATGTGTCTATCTTTCTTTAGGGGCCTCCGTGGCCGAGTGGTTACAGCATTACGCTCAAAATCACAAGGCCTCTCACCTCTAGTCGGCGCGGCTTCCATCCTCTCTCGCGCCGATATATGTGAGAAAGTTTGCCCGTTTACTTTCGGAAGGGCGGTGGCCTCTTCCCGGGTACATTTTTACCTGGGCTCTCTCCTCCACCGACAAAAACTGCAGGCCATCAGATAACTGACAAATTGTTGAGTGTGGCGGAAAACAACAATCCATCAATCATCTACCTTTCTTTTTGTAAATGACACCGAGATGGAGAATAGATACACGACAAACAAAGTGATCAGTAAGCCTTCCCCTTCTCCATAACAAGCAGTCGACAGACAAGGAATTGTCATATTCTCATTATCTACAACCATACAAAACAAAATACCTCATTATCTCCGAGAAATTGCTTGCTTACTGCCCAAGGAAATCTTCTCCATGACTTTCAAATTTCTCAACTTCTTTCCACCATTAGACCGCTGGAAATCTTCAGCCTCCAAAAATATACACATTTTATTTGACTTGTGACATATTCCTCCCACAAACATATCCGTGTCTTAAATAACTAACTTTATCTATATTAATTCAAAGACTATCCTGGCATTTTGAGGGTACAATTACCACATCCATTTCAAATAAGGAGATCAACAATTACTTCCCAATTTTCGATCCTTTTTCACAATCACGTATCTTTCGAATCAGAAATATTTTGTTTTCCTGTTCAAAATACATATTTCCTTTAATAGCAAGATAAACGACAGACAATTTGCTCCAACTACGTTTGCCCTCATCTTGGTAGGCAGATATACATACTCAGAGACATACAATGTCTCACAATGCTTTAACGAAAGCATAAAATTGACAGATAAATTGGATGTCTGCCTTTCTCTGTTCACCACACAGAGATAGGCGACTCATAGACGAAAGACAAATTGATCAGAAAGCCTCCCCTTCGCTATAGCAAACAGATAAACAAAGACAGATGACCAACTCCTCTACTTGGCATGACCTTGACAAACGGAAACTATGCACACAAAGATGTACAATCAGGTATGTCATCTGTATTTATCGTCTGTGAACAGATGTGCCACGATAAAGATCCTTCTGTCATCCAAAAGTACTCGGTCCTAAGGGGATATCCAAAGTTTGCAGCCCCTTAACGCCAGTGGTAAGGACTCAACAGAGCAAGATAAATGACAGACAATTTGCTGCAACTACGTCTGCCCTGATCTTGGTAGGCAGATATACATACTCAGAGACACACAATGTCTCATTATGCTTTACAGTAAGTGAAGAAATGACACACAATTTGGATCAGAATGTGTCTGCCTTTCTCTGTTCAGGATGCAGAGAGAGACGACATATATACAACAAACAAAGTGATCAGAAAGCCTCCCCTCTGCTATAGCAAACAGACATACCAAATACAGATGACCAAATCCTCTACTTTGCATAACCTTGCCAAAAGTAAAATATGCTGACATAGATGCACAATAAAGTATGCCATCTGTATTTATCTGTAAAACAAACGATGGTCCTTGCGATCAGACTACGAATACCCACACCCCGCGTATCCGCAGGTGTGAAACAATAAACATCCCTCCCTGATCAAAGGTCATTAGGTTCAAGCAACGTAATTGACGAGTGTACATACCTATGTTAACTATGTTAAATTCTTTACTGGAGAACTTTATCTTTTTCAATTAGTGAACTAATTTATCTATTGCTTTTTGTACATATTTTATTGATCATATCCTCTCTTTTATTGTACTATTATATCAACTGTACTTTTCATTGAGTCTAGTATTTCATCTTTTCAATTTACAGTTCCATGTTCTTTTACTCTTCGTTTTGATATAGAGAAACATTTCATTTTGTATTTACTATTTCACGGATTCAACATTTCAAACACTTACATTATATAAGATTCTCATAATTGCAATGTCTAAATAACGGTGTGTGCTTAAATCCCAGATATTTAGACACGACATTCATAAGAATTTTCACCTACTCTACCATTTCATCTATTTCATTGACAGTTATAATTTATTTTACCTTTGGATTTACTATATATTCTCATGTACTGTGCAATTTCATTTTTTCTTCATTGTAGTATATTATTTGTTGCACAGTTTAACATTTACATTATATAAGATTCTCAAACTTGCAATGTCTAAATAACGGTGTGTGCTTGAGTCCCAGATATTTAGACACCGCATTATTCATAAGAATTTTCACTTACTGTACATTATTTTCTATTCCATCATTTACTTTATTTACTATAATATTTCATTTTCCATTCCATTTGATTTACTGTATAATCTCATGTAGTTTTCAGGTTTTATTTAGGCCTATGCTCCGTGCTTAGCCCCTTTGAGCACACAGAGAAAGTTATCATGCCACAAGACGTCAGTGTTGGTCATGATGAGGACCGCCCCATTTAGTCGCCTCTTACGACAAGCAAGGGGTACTGAGGACCTATTCTATCTCGGATCCCCACGGGAATCTTATCTCTGTAGGACTAACCCTTGGACCAAGTTAGACGACAGACCATTTCATCAATATGCAATGGCAAGCAAACATATATACCAAAAAGACACGCAGTATGTGTAATAATGCTTTACAGCAAATGAATGAATGACAGAAAAGCTTCTCAGAATGTGTGTGTGTTTACCTCAATGACAAGTAGCTGAACATAGACGACACATATCTTCATCTTCACCTCTCACCTAGTCTCATCAAGGGTGTTGCTCTGCTTCAAGCTCATCCACTCTGCATTGTTCTTTTCCCGTCTCTTCCTCAGCCTTCCTCCCCTTCTCCCTCCCTGTACTGTGACTTGCAGCATTGTATTGGCGAGTCCCGAAGATCGTGTAACATGCTTGCGACATTTTAATTGCATTTGACGGTTTCCGTCCTAACCGCTAATTCACACATTGCATAGACAACAGACAAGGTGATCAGAAAGTCTCCCCCTCCCCATCTTATAGCAAACACACAGACAAATACAGACGATAAACATAACTAAATGTGTATCACCTTGATATATAGAAATGATATTGGCAAAGACACATTAGGAAAGTATGTCATCTCTATTTGTCATTGTGTAGAACGAAAACACCATTATCGCAAGCAGATATGTATACTTACAAGACACACAATATTTCTCATGTTTTACAGTATGTCCGTAAGCGACAAACAATTTGATCAGAATGTGTCTATCTTTCTTTAGGGGCCTCCGTGGCCGAGTGGTTACAGCATTACGCTCAAAATCACAAGGCCTCTCACCTCTAGTCGGCGCGGCTTCCATCCTCTCTCGCGCCGATATATGTGAGAAAGTTTGCCCGTTTACTTTCGGAAGGGCGGTGGCCTCTTCCCGGGTACATTTTTACCTGGGCTCTCTCCTCCACCGACAAAAACTGCAGGCCATCAGATAACTGACAAATTGTTGAGTGTGGCGGAAAACAACAATCCATCAATCATCTACCTTTCTTTTTGTAAATGACACCGAGATGGAGAATAGATACACGACAAACAAAGTGATCAGTAAGCCTTCCCCTTCTCCATAACAAGCAGTCGACAGACAAGGAATTGTCATATTCTCATTATCTACAACCATACAAAACAAAATACCTCATTATCTCCGAGAAATTGCTTGCTTACTGCCCAAGGAAATCTTCTCCATGACTTTCAAATTTCTCAACTTCTTTCCACCATTAGACCGCTGGAAATCTTCAGCCTCCAAAAATATACACATTTTATTTGACTTGTGACATATTCCTCCCACAAACATATCCGTGTCTTAAATAACTAACTTTATCTATATTAATTCAAAGACTATCCTGGCATTTTGAGGGTACAATTACCACATCCATTTCAAATAAGGAGATCAACAATTACTTCCCAATTTTCGATCCTTTTTCACAATCACGTATCTTTCGAATCAGAAATATTTTGTTTTCCTGTTCAAAATACATATTTCCTTTAATAGCAAGATAAACGACAGACAATTTGCTCCAACTACGTTTGCCCTCATCTTGGTAGGCAGATATACATACTCAGAGACATACAATGTCTCACAATGCTTTAACGAAAGCATAAAATTGACAGATAAATTGGATGTCTGCCTTTCTCTGTTCACCACACAGAGATAGGCGACTCATAGACGAAAGACAAATTGATCAGAAAGCCTCCCCTTCGCTATAGCAAACAGATAAACAAAGACAGATGACCAACTCCTCTACTTGGCATGACCTTGACAAACGGAAACTATGCACACAAAGATGTACAATCAGGTATGTCATCTGTATTTATCGTCTGTGAACAGATGTACCACGATAAAGATCCTTCTGTCATCCAAAAGTACTCGGTCCTAAGGGGATATCCAAAGTTTGCAGCCCCTTAACGCCAGTGGTAAGGACTCAACAGAGCAAGATAAATGACAGACAATTTGCTGCAACTACGTCTGCCCTGATCTTGGTAGGCAGATATACATACTCAGAGACACACAATGTCTCATTATGCTTTACAGTAAGTGAAGAAATGACACACAATTTGGATCAGAATGTGTCTGCCTTTCTCTGTTCAGGATGCAGAGAGAGACGACATATATACAACAAACAAAGTGATCAGAAAGCCTCCCCTCTGCTATAGCAAACAGACATACCAAATACAGATGACCAAATCCTCTACTTTGCATAACCTTGCCAAAAGTAAAATATGCTGACATAGATGCACAATAAAGTATGCCATCTGTATTTATCTGTAAAACAAACGATGGTCCTTGCGATCAGACTACGAATACCCACACCCCGCGTATCCGCAGGTGTGAAACAATAAACATCCCTCCCTGATCAAAGGTCATTAGGTTCAAGCAACGTAATTGACGAGTGTACATACCTATGTTAACTATGTTAAATTCTTTACTGGAGAACTTTATCTTTTTCAATTAGTGAACTAATTTATCTATTGCTTTTTGTACATATTTTATTGATCATATCCTCTCTTTTATTGTACTATTATATCAACTGTACTTTTCATTGAGTCTAGTATTTCATCTTTTCAATTTACAGTTCCATGTTCTTTTACTCTTCGTTTTGATATAGAGAAACATTTCATTTTGTATTTACTATTTCACGGATTCAACATTTCAAACACTTACATTATATAAGATTCTCATAATTGCAATGTCTAAATAACGGTGTGTGCTTAAATCCCAGATATTTAGACACGACATTCATAAGAATTTTCACCTACTCTACCATTTCATCTATTTCATTGACAGTTATAATTTATTTTACCTTTGGATTTACTATATATTCTCATGTACTGTGCAATTTCATTTTTTCTTCATTGTAGTATATTATTTGTTGCACAGTTTAACATTTACATTATATAAGATTCTCAAACTTGCAATGTCTAAATAACGGTGTGTGCTTGAGTCCCAGATATTTAGACACCGCATTATTCATAAGAATTTTCACTTACTGTACATTATTTTCTATTCCATCATTTACTTTATTTACTATAATATTTCATTTTCCATTCCATTTGATTTACTGTATAATCTCATGTAGTTTTCAGGTTTTATTTAGGCCTATGCTCCGTGCTTAGCCCCTTTGAGCACACAGAGAAAGTTATCATGCCACAAGACGTCAGTGTTGGTCATGATGAGGACCGCCCCATTTAGTCGCCTCTTACGACAAGCAAGGGGTACTGAGGACCTATTCTATCCCGGATCCCCACGGGAATCTTATCTCTGTAGGACTAACCCTTGGACCAAGTTAGACGACAGACCATTTCATCAATATGCAATGGCAAGCAAACATATATACCAAAAAGACACGCAGTATGTGTAATAATGCTTTACAGCAAATGAATGAATGACAGAAAAGCTTCTCAGAATGTGTGTGTGTTTACCTCAATGACAAGTAGCTGAACATAGACGACACATATCTTCATCTTCACCTCTCACCTAGTCTCATCAAGGGTGTTGCTCTGCTTCAAGCTCATCCACTCTGCATTGTTCTTTTCCCGTCTCTTCCTCAGCCTTCCTCCCCTTCTCCCTCCCTGTACTGTGACTTGCAGCATTGTATTGGCGAGTCCCGAAGATCGTGTAACATGCTTGCGACATTTTAATTGCATTTGACGGTTTCCGTCCTAACCGCTAATTCACACATTGCATAGACAACAGACAAGGTGATCAGAAAGTCTCCCCCTCCCCATCTTATAGCAAACACACAGACAAATACAGACGATAAACATAACTAAATGTGTATCACCTTGACATATAGAAATGATATTGGCAAAGACACATTAGGAAAGTGTGTCATCTCTATTTGTCATTGTGTAGAACGAAAACACCATTATCGCAAGCAGATATGTATACTTACAAGACACACAATATTTCTCATGTTTTACAGTATGTCCGTAAGCGACAAACAATTTGATCAGAATGTGTCTATCTTTCTTTAGGGGCCTCCGTGGCCGAGTGGTTACAGCATTACGCTCAAAATCACAAGGCCTCTCACCTCTAGTCGGCGCGGCTTCCATCCTCTCTCGCGCCGATATATGTGAGAAAGTTTGCCCGTTTACTTTCGGAAGGGCGGTGGCCTCTTCCCGGGTACATTTTTACCTGGGCTCTCTCCTCCACCGACAAAAACTGCAGGCCATCAGATAACTGACAAATTGTTGAGTGTGGCGGAAAACAACAATCCATCAATCATCTACCTTTCTTTTTGTAAATGACACCGAGATGGAGAATAGATACACGACAAACAAAGTGATCAGTAAGCCTTCCCCTTCTCCATAACAAGCAGTCGACAGACAAGGAATTGTCATATTCTCATTATCTACAACCATACAAAACAAAATACCTCATTATCTCCGAGAAATTGCTTGCTTACTGCCCAAGGAAATCTTCTCCATGACTTTCAAATTTCTCAACTTCTTTCCACCAT
Source organism: Ostrea denselamellosa (assembly GCA_024699665.1). Classification (NCBI taxonomy): domain Eukaryota; kingdom Metazoa; phylum Mollusca; class Bivalvia; order Ostreida; family Ostreidae; genus Ostrea; species Ostrea denselamellosa. The sequence goes on along the minus strand of JAMZEH010000054.1, from coordinate 1,130,041 downwards.
TAGACCGCTGGAAATCTTCAGCCTCCAAAAACATACACATTTTATTTGACTTGTGACATATTCCTCCCACAAACATATCCGTGTCTTAAATAACTAACTTTATCTATATTAATTCAAAGACTATCCTGGCATTTTGAGGGTACAGTTACCACATCCATTTCAAATAAGGAGATCAACAATTACTTCCCAATTTTCGATCCTTTTTCACAATCACGTATCTTTCGAATCAGAAATATTTTGTTTTCCTGTTCAAAATACATATTTCCTTTAATAGCAAGATAAACGACAGACAATTTGCTCCAACTACGTTTGCCCTCATCTTGGTAGGCAGATATACATACTCAGAGACATACAATGTCTCACAATGCTTTAACGAAAGCATAAAATTGACAGATAAATTGGATGTCTGCCTTTCTCTGTTCACCACACAGAGATAGGCGACTCATAGACGAAAGACAAATTGATCAGAAAGCCTCCCCTTCGCTATAGCAAACAGATAAACAAAGACAGATGACCAACTCCTCTACTTGGCATGACCTTGACAAACGGAAACTATGCACACAAAGATGTACAATCAGGTATGTCATCTGTATTTATCGTCTGTGAACAGATGTGCCACGATAAAGATCCTTCTGTCATCCAAAAGTACTCGGTCCTAAGGGGATATCCAAAGTTTGCAGCCCCTTAACGCCAGTGGTAAGGACTCAACAGAGCAAGATAAATGACAGACAATTTGCTGCAACTACGTCTGCCCTGATCTTGGTAGGCAGATATACATACTCAGAGACACACAATGTCTCATTATGCTTTACAGTAAGTGAAGAAATGACACACAATTTGGATCAGAATGTGTCTGCCTTTCTCTGTTCAGGATGCAGAGAGAGACGACATATATACAACAAACAAAGTGATCAGAAAGCCTCCCCTCTGCTATAGCAAACAGACATACCAAATACAGATGACCAACTCCTCTACTTTGCATAACCTTGCCAAAAGTAAAATATGCTGACATAGATGCACAATAAAGTATGCCATCTGTATTTATCTGTAAAACAAACGATGGTCCTTGCGATCAGACTACGAATACCCACACCCCGCGTATCCGCAGGTGTGAAACAATAAACATCCCTCCCTGATCAAAGGTCATTAGGTTCAAGCAACGTAATTGACGAGTGTACATACCTATGTTAACTATGTTAAATTCTTTACTGGAGAACTTTATCTTTTTCAATTAGTGAACTAATTTATCTATTGCATTTTGTACATATTTTATTGATCATATCCTCTCTTTTATTGTACTATTATATCAACTGTACTTTTCATTGAGTCTAGTATTTCATCTTTTCAATTTACAGTTCCATGTTCTTTTACTCTTCGTTTTGATATAGAGAAACATTTCATTTTGTATTTACTATTTCACGGATTCAACATTTCAAACACTTACATTATATAAGATTCTCATAATTGCAATGTCTAAATAACGGTGTGTGCTTAAATCCCAGATATTTAGACACGACATTCATAAGAATTTTCACCTACTCTACCATTTCATCTATTTCATTGACAGTTATAATTTATTTTACCTTTGGATTTACTATATATTCTCATGTACTGTGCAATTTCATTTTTTCTTCATTGTAGTATATTATTTGTTGCACAGTTTAACATTTACATTATATAAGATTCTCAAACTTGCAATGTCTAAATAACGGTGTGTGCTTGAGTCCCAGATATTTAGACACCGCATTATTCATAAGAATTTTCACTTACTGTACATTATTTTCTATTCCATCATTTACTTTATTTACTATAATATTTCATTTTCCATTCCATTTGATTTACTGTATAATCTCATGTAGTTTTCAGGTTTTATTTAGGCCTATGCTCCGTGCTTAGCCCCTTTGAGCACACAGAGAAAGTTATCATGCCACAAGACGTCAGTGTTGGTCATGATGAGGACCGCCCCATTTAGTCGCCTCTTACGACAAGCAAGGGGTACTGAGGACCTATTCTATCTCGGATCCCCACGGGAATCTTATCTCTGTAGGACTAACCCTTGGACCAAGTTAGACGACAGACCATTTCATCAATATGCAATGGCAAGCAAACATATATACCAAGAAGACACGCAGTATGTGTAATAATGCTTTACAGCAAATGAATGAATGACAGAAAAGCTTCTCAGAATGTGTGTGTGTTTACCTCAATGACAAGTAGCTGAACATAGACGACACATATCTTCATCTTCACCTCTCACCTAGTCTCATCAAGGGTGTTGCTCTGCTTCAAGCTCATCCACTCTGCATTGTTCTTTTCCCGTCTCTTCCTCAGCCTTCCTCCCCTTCTCCCTCCCTGTACTGTGACTTGCAGCATTGTATTGGCGAGTCCCGAAGATCGTGTAACATGCTTGCGACATTTTAATTGCATTTGACGGTTTCCGTCCTAACCGCTAATTCACACATTGCATAGACAACAGACAAGGTGATCAGAAAGTCTCCCCCTCCCCATCTTATAGCAAACACACAGACAAATACAGACGATAAACATAACTAAATGTGTATCACCTTGACATATAGAAATGATATTGGCAAAGACACATTAGGAAAGTGTGTCATCTCTATTTGTCATTGTGTAGAACGAAAACACCATTATCGCAAGCAGATATGTATACTTACAAGACACACAATATTTCTCATGTTTTACAGTATGTCCGTAAGCGACAAACAATTTGATCAGAATGTGTCTACCTTTCTTTAGGGGCCTCCGTGGCCGAGTGGTTACAGCATTACGCTCAAAATCACAAGGCCTCTCACCTCTAGTCGGCGCGGCTTCCATCCTCTCTCGCGCCGATATATGTGAGAAAGTTTGCCCGTTTACTTTCGGAAGGGCGGTGGCCTCTTCCCGGGTACATTTTTACCTGGGCTCTCTCCTCCACCGACAAAAACTGCAGGCCATCAGATAACTGACAAATTGTTGAGTGTGGCGGAAAACAACAATCCATCAATCATCTACCTTTCTTTTTGTAAATGACACCGAGATGGAGAATAGATACACGACAAACAAAGTGATCAGTAAGCCTTCCCCTTCTCCATAACAAGCAGTCGACAGACAAGGAATTGTCATATTCTCATTATCTACAACCATACAAAACAAAATACCTCATTATCTCCGAGAAATTGCTTGCTTACTGCCCAAGGAAATCTTCTCCATGACTTTCAAATTTCTCAACTTCTTTCCACCATTAGACCGCTGGAAATCTTCAGCCTCCAAAAATATACACATTTTATTTGACTTGTGACATATTCCTCCCACAAACATATCCGTGTCTTAAATAACTAACTTTATCTATATTAATTCAAAGACTATCCTGGCATTTTGAGGGTACAATTACCACATCCATTTCAAATAAGGAGATCAACAATTACTTCCCAATTTTCGATCCTTTTTCACAATCACGTATCTTTCGAATCAGAAATATTTTGTTTTCCTGTTCAAAATACATATTTCCTTTAATAGCAAGATAAACGACAGACAATTTGCTCCAACTACGTTTGCCCTCATCTTGGTAGGCAGATATACATACTCAGAGACATACAATGTCTCACAATGCTTTAACGAAAGCATAAAATTGACAGATAAATTGGATGTCTGCCTTTCTCTGTTCACCACACAGAGATAGGCGACTCATAGACGAAAGACAAATTGATCAGAAAGCCTCCCCTTCGCTATAGCAAACAGATAAACAAAGACAGATGACCAACTCCTCTACTTGGCATGACCTTGACAAACGGAAACTATGCACACAAAGATGTACAATCAGGTATGTCATCTGTATTTATCGTCTGTGAACAGATGTGCCACGATAAAGATCCTTCTGTCATCCAAAAGTACTCGGTCCTAAGGGGATATCCAAAGTTTGCAGCCCCTTAACGCCAGTGGTAAGGACTCAACAGAGCAAGATAAATGACAGACAATTTGCTGCAACTACGTCTGCCCTGATCTTGGTAGGCAGATATACATACTCAGAGACACACAATGTCTCATTATGCTTTACAGTAAGTGAAGAAATGACACACAATTTGGATCAGAATGTGTCTGCCTTTCTCTGTTCAGGATGCAGAGAGAGACGACATATATACAACAAACAAAGTGATCAGAAAGCCTCCCCTCTGCTATAGCAAACAGACATACCAAATACAGATGACCAAATCCTCTACTTTGCATAACCTTGCCAAAAGTAAAATATGCTGACATAGATGCACAATAAAGTATGCCATCTGTATTTATCTGTAAAACAAACGATGGTCCTTGCGATCAGACTACGAATACCCACACCCCGCGTATCCGCAGGTGTGAAAAAATAAACATCCCTCCCTGATCAAAGGTCATTAGGTTCAAGCAACGTAATTGACGAGTGTACATACCTATGTTAACTATGTTAAATTCTTTACTGGAGAACTTTATCTTTTTCAATTAGTGAACTAATTTATCTATTGCTTTTTGTACATATTTTATTGATCATATCCTCTCTTTTATTGTACTATTATATCAACTGTACTTTTCATTGAGTCTAGTATTTCATCTTTTCAATTTACAGTTCCATGTTCTTTTACTCTTCGTTTTGATATAGAGAAACATTTCATTTTGTATTTACTATTTCACGGATTCAACATTTCAAACACTTACATTATATAAGATTCTCATAATTGCAATGTCTAAATAACGGTGTGTGCTTAAATCCCAGATATTTAGACACGACATTCATAAGAATTTTCACCTACTCTACCATTTCATCTATTTCATTGACAGTTATAATTTATTTTACCTTTGGATTTACTATATATTCTCATGTACTGTGCAATTTCATTTTTTCTTCATTGTAGTATATTATTTGTTGCACAGTTTAACATTTACATTATATAAGATTCTCAAACTTGCAATGTCTAAATAACGGTGTGTGCTTGAGTCCCAGATATTTAGACACCGCATTATTCATAAGAATTTTCACTTACTGTACATTATTTTCTATTCCATCATTTACTTTATTTACTATAATATTTCATTTTCCATTCCATTTGATTTACTGTATAATCTCATGTAGTTTTCAGGTTTTATTTAGGCCTATGCTCCGTGCTTAGCCCCTTTGAGCACACAGAGAAAGTTATCATGCCACAAGACGTCAGTGTTGGTCATGATGAGGACCGCCCCATTTAGTCGCCTCTTACGACAAGCAAGGGGTACTGAGGACCTATTCTATCCCGGATCCCCACGGGAATCTTATCTCTGTAGGACTAACCCTTGGACCAAGTTAGACGACAGACCATTTCATCAATATGCAATGGCAAGCAAACATATATACCAAGACACGCAGTATGTGTAATAATGCTTTACAGCAAATGAATGAATGACAGAAAAGCTTCTCAGAATGTGTGTGTGTTTACCTCAATGACAAGTAGCTGAACATAGACGACACATATCTTCATCTTCACCTCTCACCTAGTCTCATCAAGGGTGTTGCTCTGCTTCAAGCTCATCCACTCTGCATTGTTCTTTTCCCGTCTCTTCCTCAGCCTTCCTCCCCTTCTCCCTCCCTGTACTGTGACTTGCAGCATTGTATTGGCGAGTCCCGAAGATCGTGTAACATGCTTGCGACATTTTAATTGCATTTGACGGTTTCCGTCCTAACCGCTAATTCACACATTGCATAGACAACAGACAAGGTGATCAGAAAGTCTCCCCCTCCCCATCTTATAGCAAACACACAGACAAATACAGACGATAAACATAACTAAATGTGTATCACCTTGACATATAGAAATGATATTGGCAAAGACACATTAGGAAAGTATGTCATCTCTATTTGTCATTGTGTAGAACGAAAACACCATTATCGCAAGCAGATATGTATACTTACAAGACACACAATATTTCTCATGTTTTACAGTATGTCCGTAAGCGACAAACAATTTGATCAGAATGTGTCTATCTTTCTTTAGGGGCCTCAGTGGCCGAGTGGTTACAGCATTACGCTCAAAATCACAAGGCCTCTCACCTCTAGTCGGCGCGGCTTCCATCCTCTCTCGAGCCGATATATGTGAGAAAGTTTGCCCGTTTACTTTCGGAAGGGCGGTGGCCTCTTCCCGGGTACATTTTTACCTGGGCTCTCTCCTCCACCGACAAAAACTGCAGGCCATCAGATAACTGACAAATTGTTGAGTGTGGCGGAAAACAACAATCCATCAATCATCTACCTTTCTTTTTGTAAATGACACCGAGATGGAGAATAGATACACGACAAACAAAGTGATCAGTAAGCCTTCCCCTTCTCCATAACAAGCAGTCGACAGACAAGGAATTGTCATATTCTCATTATCTACAACCATACAAAACAAAATACCTCATTATCTCCGAGAAATTGCTTGCTTACTGCCCAAGGAAATCTTCTCCATGACTTTCAAATTTCTCAACTTCTTTCCACCATTAGACCGCTGGAAATCTTCAGCCTCCAAAAATATACACATTTTATTTGACTTGTGACATATTCCTCCCACAAACATATCCGTGTCTTAAATAACTAACTTTATCTATATTAATTCAAAGACTATCCTGGCATTTTGAGGGTACAGTTACCACATCCATTTCAAATAAGGAGATCAACAATTACTTCCCAATTTTCGATCCTTTTTCACAATCACGTATCTTTCGAATCAGAAATATTTTGTTTTCCTGTTCAAAATACATATTTCCTTTAATAGCAAGATAAACGACAGACAATTTGCTCCAACTACGTTTGCCCTCATCTTGGTAGGCAGATATACATACTCAGAGACATACAATGTCTCACAATGCTTTAACGAAAGCATAAAATTGACAGATAAATTGGATGTCTGCCTTTCTCTGTTCACCACACAGAGATAGGCGACTCATAGACGAAAGACAAATTGATCAGAAAGCCTCCCCTTCGCTATAGCAAACAGATAAACAAAGACAGATGACCAACTCCTCTACTTGGCATGACCTTGACAAACGGAAACTATGCACACAAAGATGTACAATCAGGTATGTCATCTGTATTTATCGTCTGTGAACAGATGTGCCACGATAAAGATCCTTCTGTCATCCAAAAGTACTCGGTCCTAAGGGGATATCCAAAGTTTGCAGCCCCTTAACGCCAGTGGTAAGGACTCAACAGAGCAAGATAAATGACAGACAATTTGCTGCAACTACGTCTGCCCTGATCTTGGTAGGCAGATATACATACTCAGAGACACACAATGTCTCATTATGCTTTACAGTAAGTGAAGAAATGACACACAATTTGGATCAGAATGTGTCTGCCTTTCTCTGTTCAGGATGCAGAGAGAGACGACATATATACAACAAACAAAGTGATCAGAAAGCCTCCCCTCTGCTATAGCAAACAGACATACCAAATACAGATGACCAACTCCTCTACTTTGCATAACCTTGCCAAAAGTAAAATATGCTGACATAGATGCACAATAAAGTATGCCATCTGTATTTATCTGTAAAACAAACGATGGTCCTTGCGATCAGACTACGAATACCCACACCCCGCGTATCCGCAGGTGTGAAACAATAAACATCCCTCCCTGATCAAAGGTCATTAGGTTCAAGCAACGTAATTGACGAGTGTACATACCTATGTTAACTATGTTAAATTCTTTACTGGAGAACTTTATCTTTTTCAATTAGTGAACTAATTTATCTATTGCTTTTTGTACATATTTTATTGATCATATCCTTTCTTTTATTGTACTATTATATCAACTGTACTTTTCATTGAGTCTAGTATTTCATCTTTTCAATTTACAGTTCCATGTTCTTTTACTCTTCGTTTTGATATAGAGAAACATTTCATTTTGTATTTACTATTTCACGGATTCAACATTTCAAACACTTACATTATATAAGATTCTCATAATTGCAATGTCTAAATAACGGTGTGTCCTTAAATCCCAGATATTTAGACACGACATTCTTAAGAATTTTCACCTACTCTACCATTTCATCTATTTCATTGACAGTTATAATTTATTTTACCTTTGGATTTACTATATATTCTCATGTACTGTGCAATTTCATTTTTTCTTCATTGTAGTATATTATTTGTTGCACAGTTTAACATTTACATTATATAAGATTCTCAAACTTGCAATGTCTAAATAACGGTGTGTGCTTGAGTCCCAGATATTTAGACACCGCATTATTCATAAGAATTTTCACTTACTGTACATTATTTTCTATTCCATCATTTACTTTATTTACTATAATATTTCATTTTCCATTCCATTTGATTTACTGTATAATCTCATGTAGTTTTCAGGTTTTATTTAGGCCTATGCTCCGTGCTTAGCCCCTTTGAACACACAGAGAAAGTTATCATGCCACAAGACGTCAGTGTTGGTCATGATGAGGACCGCCCCATTTAGTCGCCTCTTACGACAAGCAAGGGGTACTGAGGACCTATTCTATCTCGGATCCCCACGGGAATCTTATCTCTGTAGGACTAACCCTTGGACCAAGTTAGACGACAGACCATTTCATCAATATGCAATGGCAAGCAAACATATATACCAAGAAGACACGCAGTATGTGTAATAATGCTTTACAGCAAATGAATGAATGACAGAAAAGCTTCTCAGAATGTGTGTGTGTTTACCTCAATGACAAGTAGCTGAACATAGACGACACATATCTTCATCTTCACCTCTCACCTAGTCTCATCAAGGGTGTTGCTCTGCTTCAAGCTCATCCACTCTGCATTGTTCTTTTCCCGTCTCTTCCTCAGCCTTCCTCCCCTTCTCCCTCCCTGTACTGTGACTTGCAGCATTGTATTGGCGAGTCCCGAAGATCGTGTAACATGCTTGCGACATTTTAATTGCATTTGACGGTTTCCGTCCTAACCGCTAATTCACACATTGCATAGACAACAGACAAGGTGATCAGAAAGTCTCCCCCTCCCCATCTTATAGCAAACACACAGACAAATACAGACGATAAACATAACTAAATGTGTATCACCTTGACATATAGAAATGATATTGGCAAAGACACATTAGGAAAGTGTGTCATCTCTATTTGTCATTGTGTAGAACGAAAACACCATTATCGCAAGCAGATATGTATACTTACAAGACACACAATATTTCTCATGTTTTACAGTATGTCCGTAAGCGACAAACAATTTGATCAGAATGTGTCTACCTTTCTTTAGGGGCCTCCGTGGCCGAGTGGTTACAGCATTACGCTCAAAATCACAAGGCCTCTCACCTCTAGTCGGCGCGGCTTCCATCCTCTCTCGCGCCGATATATGTGAGAAAGTTTGCCCGTTTACTTTCGGAAGGGCGGTGGCCTCTTCCCGGGTACATTTTTACCTGGGCTCTCTCCTCCACCGACAAAAACTGCAGGCCATCAGATAACTGACAAATTGTTGAGTGTGGCGGAAAACAACAATCCATCAATCATCTACCTTTCTTTTTGTAAATGACACCGAGATGGAGAATAGATACACGACAAACAAAGTGATCAGTAAGCCTTCCCCTTCTCCATAACAAGCAGTCGACAGACAAGGAATTGTCATATTCTCATTATCTACAACCATACAAAACAAAATACCTCATTATCTCCGAGAAATTGCTTGCTTACTGCCCAAGGAAATCTTCTCCATGACTTTCAAATTTCTCAACTTCTTTCCACCATTAGACCGCTGGAAATCTTCAGCCTCCAAAAATATACACATTTTATTTGACTTGTGACATATTCCTCCCACAAACATATCCGTGTCTTAAATAACTAACTTTATCTATATTAATTCAAAGACTATCCTGGCATTTTGAGGGTACAGTTACCACATCCATTTCAAATAAGGAGATCAACAATTACTTCCCAATTTTCGATCCTTTTTCACAATCACGTATCTTTCGAATCAGAAATATTTTGTTTTCCTGTTCAAAATACATATTTCCTTTAATAGCAAGATAAACGACAGACAATTTGCTCCAACTACGTTTGCCCTCATCTTGGTAGGCAGATATACATACTCAGAGACATACAATGTCTCACAATGCTTTAACGAAAGCATAAAATTGACAGATAAATTGGATGTCTGCCTTTCTCTGTTCACCACACAGAGATAGGCGACTCATAGACGAAAGACAAATTGATCAGAAAGCCTCCCCTTCGCTATAGCAAACAGATAAACAAAGACAGATGACCAACTCCTCTACTTGGCATGACCTTGACAAACGGAAACTATGCACACAAAGATGTACAATCAGGTATGTCATCTGTATTTATCGTCTGTGAACAGATGTGCCACGATAAAGATCCTTCTGTCATCCAAAAGTACTCGGTCCTAAGGGGATATCCAAAGTTTGCAGCCCCTTAACGCCAGTGGTAAGGACTCAACAGAGCAAGATAAATGACAGACAATTTGCTGCAACTACGTCTGCCCTGATCTTGGTAGGCAGATATACATACTCAGAGACACACAATGTCTCATTATGCTTTACAGTAAGTGAAGAAATGACACACAATTTGGATCAGAATGTGTCTGCCTTTCTCTGTTCAGGATGCAGAGAGAGACGACATATATACAACAAACAAAGTGATCAGAAAGCCTCCCCTCTGCTATAGCAAACAGACATACCAAATACAGATGACCAACTCCTCTACTTTGCATAACCTTGCCAAAAGTAAAATATGCTGACATAGATGCACAATAAAGTATGCCATCTGTATTTATCTGTAAAACAAACGATGGTCCTTGCGATCAGACTACGAATACCCACACCCCGCGTATCCGCAGGTGTGAAACAATAAACATCCCTCCCTGATCAAAGGTCATTAGGTTCAAGCAACGTAATTGACGAGTGTACATACCTATGTTAACTATGTTAAATTCTTTACTGGAGAACTTTATCTTTTTCAATTAGTGAACTAATTTATCTATTGCTTTTTGTACATATTTTATTGATCATATCCTCTCTTTTATTGTACTATTATATCAACTGTACTTTTCATTGAGTCTAGTATTTCATCTTTTCAATTTACAGTTCCATGTTCTTTTACTCTTCGTTTTGATATAGAGAAACATTTCATTTTGTATTTACTATTTCACGGATTCAACATTTCAAACACTTACATTATATAAGATTCTCATAATTGCAATGTCTAAATAACGGTGTGTGCTTGAGTCCCAGATATTTAGACACCGCATTCATAAGAATTTTCACCTACTCTACCATTTCATCTATTTCATTGACAGTTATAATTTATTTTACCTTTGGATTTACTATATATTCTCATGTACTGTGCAATTTCATTTTTTCTTCATTGTAGTATATTATTTGTTGCACAGTTTAAAATTTACATTATATAAGATTCTCAAACTTGCAATGTCTAAATAACGGTGTGTGCTTGAGTCCCAGATATTTAGACACCGCATTATTCATAAGAATTTTCACTTACTGTACATTATTTTCTATTCCATCATTTACTTTATTTACTATGATATTTCATTTTCCATTCCATTTGATTTACTGTATAATCTCATGTAGTTTTCAGGTTTTATTTAGGCCTATGCTCCGTGCTTAGCCCCTTTGAGCACACAGAGAAAGTTATCATGCCACAAGACGTCAGTGTTGGTCATGATGAGGACCGCCCCATTTAGTCGCCTCTTACGACAAGCAAGGGGTACTGAGGACCTATTCTATCCCGGATCCCCACGGGAATCTTATCTCTGTAGGACTAACCCTTGGACCAAGTTAGACGACAGACCATTTCATCAATATGCAATGGCAAGCAAACATATATACCAAGAAGACACGCAGTATGTGTAATAATGCTTTACAGCAAATGAATGAATGACAGAAAAGCTTCTCAGAATGTGTGTGTGTTTACCTCAATGACAAGTAGCTGAACATAGACGACACATATCTTCATCTTCACCTCTCACCTAGTCTCATCAAGGGTGTTGCTCTGCTTCAAGCTCATCCACTCTGCATTGTTCTTTTCCCGTCTCTTCCTCAGCCTTCCTCCCCTTCTCCCTCCCTGTACTGTGACTTGCAGCATTGTATTGGCGAGTCCCGAAGATCGTGTAACATGCTTGCGACATTTTAATTGCATTTGACGGTTTCCGTCCTAACCGCTAATTCACACATTGCATAGACAACAGACAAGGTGATCAGAAAGTCTCCCCCTCCCCATCTTATAGCAAACACACAGACAAATACAGACGATAAACATAACTAAATGTGTATCACCTTGACATATAGAAATGATATTGGCAAAGACACATTAGGAAAGTATGTCATCTCTATTTGTCATTGTGTAGAACGAAAACATCATTATCGCAAGCAGATATGTATACTTACAAGACACACAATATTTCTCATGTTTTACAGTATGTCCGTAAGCGACAAACAATTTGATCAGAATGTGTCTACCTTTCTTTAGGGGCCTCCGTGGCCGAGTGGTTACAGCATTACGCTCAAAATCACAAGGCCTCTCACCTCTAGTCGGCGCGGCTTCCATCCTCTCTCGCGCCGATATATGTGAGAAAGTTTGCCCGTTTACTTTCGGAAGGGCGGTGGCCTCTTCCCGGGTACATTTTTACCTGGGCTCTCTCCTCCACCGACAAAAACTGCAGGCCATCAGATAACTGACAAATTGTTGAGTGTGGCGGAAAACAACAATCCATCAATCATCTACCTTTCTTTTTGTAAATGACACCGAGATGGAGAATAGATACACGACAAACAAAGTGATCAGTAAGCCTTCCCCTTCTCCATAACAAGCAGTCGACAGACAAGGAATTGTCATATTCTCATTATCTACAACCATACAAAACAAAATACCTCATTATCTCCGACAAATTGCTTGCTTACTGCCCAAGGAAATCTTCTCCATGACTTTCAAATTTCTCAACTTCTTTCCACCATTAGACCGCTGGAAATCTTCAGCCTCCAAAAATATACACATTTTATTTGACTTGTGACATATTCCTCCCACAAACATATCCGTGTCTTAAATAACTAACTTTATCTATATTAATTCAAAGACTATCCTGGCATTTTGAGGGTACAGTTACCACATCCATTTCAAATAAGGAGATCAACAATTACTTCCCAATTTTCGATCCTTTTTCACAATCACGTATCTTTCGAATCAGAAATATTTTGTTTTCCTGTTCAAAATACATATTTCCTTTAATAGCAAGATAAACGACAGACAATTTGCTCCAACTACGTTTGCCCTCATCTTGGTAGGCAGATATACATACTCAGAGACATACAATGTCTCACAATGCTTTAACGAAAGCATAAAATTGACAGATAAATTGGATGTCTGCCTTTCTCTGTTCACCACACAGAGATAGGCGACTCATAGACGAAAGACAAATTGATCAGAAAGCCTCCCCTTCGCTATAGCAAACAGATAAACAAAGACAGATGACCAACTCCTCTACTTGGCATGACCTTGACAAACGGAAACTATGCACACAAAGATGTACAATCAGGTATGTCATCTGTATTTATCGTCTGTGAACAGATGTGCCACGATAAAGATCCTTCTGTCATCCAAAAGTACTCGGTCCTAAGGGGATATCCAAAGTTTGCAGCCCCTTAACGCCAGTGGTAAGGACTCAACAGAGCAAGATAAATGACAGACAATTTGCTGCAACTACGTCTGCCCTGATCTTGGTAGGCAGATATACATACTCAGAGACACACAATGTCTCATTATGCTTTACAGTAAGTGAAGAAATGACACACAATTTGGATCACAATGTGTCTGCCTTTCTCTGTTCAGGATGCAGAGAGAGAAGACATATATACAACAAACAAAGTGATCAGAAAGCCTCCCCTCTGCTATAGCAAACAGACATACCAAATACAGATGACCAACTCCTCTACTTTGCATAACCTTGCCAAAAGTAAAATATGCTACCATAGATGCACAATAAAGTATGCCATCTGTATTTATCTGTAAAACAAACGATGGTCCTTGCGATCAGACTACGAATACCCACACCCCGTGTATCCGCAGGTGTGAAACAATAAACATCCCTCCCTGATCAAAGGTCATTAGGTTCAAGCAATGTAATCGACGAGTGTACATACCTATGTTAACTATGTTAAATTCTTTACTGGAGAACTTTATCTTTTTCAATTAGTGAACTAATTTATCTATTGCTTTTTGTACACATTTTATTGATCATATTCTTTCTTTTATTGTACTATTATATCAACTGTACTTTTCATTGAGTCTAGTATTTCATCTTTTCAATTTACAGTTCCATGTTCTTTTACTCTTCGTTTTGATATAGAGAAACATTTCATTTTGTATTTACTATTTCACGGATTCAACATTTCAAACACTTACATTATATAAGATTCTCATAATTGCAATGTCTAAATAACGGTGTGTGCTTGAGTCCCAGATATTTAGACACCGCATTCATAAGAATTTTCACCTACTCTACCATTTCATCTATTTCATTGACAGTTATAATTTATTTTACCTTTGGATTTACTATATATTCTCATGTACTGTGCAATTTCATTTTTTCTTCATTGTAGTATATTATTTGTTGCACAGTTTAACATTTACATTATATAAGATTCTCAAACTTGCAATGTCTAAATAACGGTGTGTGCTTGAGTCCCAGATATTTAGACACCGCATTATTCATAAGAATTTTCACTTACTGTACATTATTTTCTATTCCATCATTTACTTTATTTACTATAATATTTCATTTTCCATTCCATTTGATTTACTGTATAATCTCATGTAGTTTTCAGGTTTTATTTAGGCCTATGCTCCGTGCTTAGCCCCTTTGAGCACACAGAGAAAGTTATCATGCCACAAGACGTCAGTGTTGGTCATGATGAGGACCGCCCCATTTAGTCGCCTCTTACGACAAGCAAGGGGTACTGAGGACCTATTCTATCCCGGATCCCCACGGGAATCTTATCTCTGTAGGACTAACCCTTGGACCAAGTTAGACGACAGACCATTTCATCAATATGCAATGGCAAGCAAACATATATACCAAGAAGACACGCAGTATGTGTAATAATGCTTTACAGCAAATGAATGAATGACAGAAAAGCTTCTCAGAATGTGTGTGTGTTTACCTCAATGACAAGTAGCTGAACATAGACGACACATATCTTCATCTTCACCTCTCACCTAGTCTCATCAAGGGTGTTGCTCTGCTTCAAGCTCATCCACTCTGCATTGTTCTTTTCCCGTCTCTTCCTCAGCCTTCCTCCCCTTCTCCCTCCCTGTACTGTGACTTGCAGCATTGTATTGGCGAGTCCCGAAGATCGTGTAACATGCTTGCGACATTTTAATTGCATTTGACGGTTTCCGTCCTAACCGCTAATTCACACATTGCATAGACAACAGACAAGGTGATCAGAAAGTCTCCCCCTCCCCATCTTATAGCAAACACACAGACAAATACAGACGATAAACATAACTAAATGTGTATCACCTTGACATATAGAAATGATATTGGCAAAGACACATTAGGAAAGTATGTCATCTCTATTTGTCATTGTGTAGAACGAAAACATCATTATCGCAAGCAGATATGTATACTTACAAGACACACAATATTTCTCATGTTTTACAGTATGTCCGTAAGCGACAAACAATTTGATCAGAATGTGTCTACCTTTCTTTAGGGGCCTCCGTGGCCGAGTGGTTACAGCATTACGCTCAAAATCACAAGGCCTCTCACCTCTAGTCGGCGCGGCTTCCATCCTCTCTCGCGCCGATATATGTGAGAAAGTTTGCCCGTTTACTTTCGGAAGGGCGGTGGCCTCTTCCCGGGTACATTTTTACCTGGGCTCTCTCCTCCACCGACAAAAACTGCAGGCCATCAGATAACTGACAAATTGTTGAGTGTGGCGGAAAACAACAATCCATCAATCATCTACCTTTCTTTTTGTAAATGACACCGAGATGGAGAATAGATACACGACAAACAAAGTGATCAGTAAGCCTTCCCCTTCTCCATAACAAGCAGTCGACAGACAAGGAATTGTCATATTCTCATTATCTACAACCATACAAAACAAAATACCTCATTATCTCCGACAAATTGCTTGCTTACTGCCCAAGGAAATCTTCTCCATGACTTTCAAATTTCTCAACTTCTTTCCACCATTAGACCGCTGGAAATCTTCAGCCTCCAAAAATATACACATTTTATTTGACTTGTGACATATTCCTCCCACAAACATATCCGTGTCTTAAATAACTAACTTTATCTATATTAATTCAAAGACTATCCTGGCATTTTGAGGGTACAGTTACCACATCCATTTCAAATAAGGAGATCAACAATTACTTCCCAATTTTCGATCCTTTTTCACAATCACGTATCTTTCGAATCAGAAATATTTTGTTTTCCTGTTCAAAATACATATTTCCTTTAATAGCAAGATAAACGACAGACAATTTGCTCCAACTACGTTTGCCCTCATCTTGGTAGGCAGATATACATACTCAGAGACATACAATGTCTCACAATGCTTTAACGAAAGCATAAAATTGACAGATAAATTGGATGTCTGCCTTTCTCTGTTCACCACACAGAGATAGGCGACTCATAGACGAAAGACAAATTGATCAGAAAGCCTCCCCTTCGCTATAGCAAACAGATAAACAAAGACAGATGACCAACTCCTCTACTTGGCATGACCTTGACAAACGGAAACTATGCACACAAAGATGTACAATCAGGTATGTCATCTGTATTTATCGTCTGTGAACAGATGTGCCACGATAAAGATCCTTCTGTCATCCAAAAGTACTCGGTCCTAAGGGGATATCCAAAGTTTGCAGCCCCTTAACGCCAGTGGTAAGGACTCAACAGAGCAAGATAAATGACAGACAATTTGCTGCAACTACGTCTGCCCTGATCTTGGTAGGCAGATATACATACTCAGAGACACACAATGTCTCATTATGCTTTACAGTAAGTGAAGAAATGACACACAATTTGGATCACAATGTGTCTGCCTTTCTCTGTTCAGGATGCAGAGAGAGAAGACATATATACAACAAACAAAGTGATCAGAAAGCCTCCCCTCTGCTATAGCAAACAGACATACCAAATACAGATGACCAACTCCTCTACTTTGCATAACCTTGCCAAAAGTAAAATATGCTACCATAGATGCACAATAAAGTATGCCATCTGTATTTATCTGTAAAACAAACGATGGTCCTTGCGATCAGACTACGAATACCCACACCCCGTGTATCCGCAGGTGTGAAACAATAAACATCCCTCCCTGATCAAAGGTCATTAGGTTCAAGCAATGTAATCGACGAGTGTACATACCTATGTTAACTATGTTAAATTCTTTACTGGAGAACTTTATCTTTTTCAATTAGTGAACTAATTTATCTATTGCTTTTTGTACACATTTTATTGATCATATTCTTTCTTTTATTGTACTATTATATCAACTGTACTTTTCATTGAGTCTAGTATTTCATCTTTTCAATTTACAGTTCCATGTTCTTTTACTCTTCGTTTTGATATAGAGAAACATTTCATTTTGTATTTACTATTTCACGGATTCAACATTTCAAACACTTACATTATATAAGATTCTCATAATTGCAATGTCTAAATAACGGTGTGTGCTTGAGTCCCAGATATTTAGACACCGCATTCATAAGAATTTTCACCTACTCTACCATTTCATCTATTTCATTGACAGTTATAATTTATTTTACCTTTGGATTTACTATATATTCTCATGTACTGTGCAATTTCATTTTTTCTTCATTGTAGTATATTATTTGTTGCACAGTTTAACATTTACATTATATAAGATTCTCAAACTTGCAATGTCTAAATAACGGTGTGTGCTTGAGTCCCAGATATTTAGACACCGCATTATTCATAAGAATTGTCACTTACTGTACATTATTTTCTATTCCATCATTTACTTTATTTACTATGATATTTCATTTTCCATTCCATTTGATTTACTGTATAATCTCATGTAGTTTTCAGGTTTTATTTAGGCCTATGCTCCGTGCTTAGCCCCTTTGAGCACACAGAGAAAGTTATCATGCCACAAGACGTCAGTGTTGGTCATGATGAGGACCGCCCCATTTAGTCGCCTCTTACGACAAGCAAGGGGTACTGAGGACCTATTCTATCCCGGATCCCCACGGGAATCTTATCTCTGTAGGACTAACCCTTGGACCAAGTTAGACGACAGACCATTTCATCAATATGCAATGGCAAGCAAACATATATACCAAGAAGACACGCAGTATGTGTAATAATGCTTTACAGCAAATGAATGAATGACAGAAAAGCTTCTCAGAATGTGTGTGTGTTTACCTCAATGACAAGTAGCTGAACATAGACGACACATATCTTCATCTTCACCTCTCACCTAGTCTCATCAAGGGTGTTGCTCTGCTTCAAGCTCATCCACTCTGCATTGTTCTTTTCCCGTCTCTTCCTCAGCCTTCCTCCCCTTCTCCCTCCCTGTACTGTGACTTGCAGCATTGTATTGGCGAGTCCCGAAGATCGTGTAACATGCTTGCGACATTTTAATTGCATTTGACGGTTTCCGTCCTAACCGTTAATTCACACATTGCATAGACAACAGACAAGGTGATCAGAAAGTCTCCCCCTCCCCATCTTATAGCAAACACACAGACAAATACAGACGATAAACATAACTAAATGTGTATCACCTTGACATATAGAAATGATGTTGGCAAAGACACATTAGGAAAGTATGTCATCTCTATTTGTCATTGTGTAGAACGAAAACATCATTATCGCAAGCAGATATGTATACTTACAAGACACACAATATTTCTCATGTTTTACAGTATGTCCGTAAGCGACAAACAATTTGATCAGAATGTGTCTACCTTTCTTTAGGGGCCTCCGTGGCCGAGTGGTTACAGCATTACGCTCAAAATCACAAGGCCTCTCACCTCTAGTCGGCGCGGCTTCCATCCTCTCTCGCGCCGATATATGTGAGAAAGTTTGCCCGTTTACTTTCGGAAGGGCGGTGGCCTCTTCCCGGGTACATTTTTACCTGGGCTCTCTCCTCCACCGACAAAAACTGCAGGCCATCAGATAACTGACAAATTGTTGAGTGTGGCGGAAAACAACAATCCATCAATCATCTACCTTTCTTTTTGTAAATGACACCGAGATGGAGAATAGATACACGACAAACAAAGTGATCAGTAAGCCTTCCCCTTCTCCATAACAAGCAGTCGACAGACAAGGAATTGTCATATTCTCATTATCTACAACCATACAAAACAAAATACCTCATTATCTCCGACAAATTGCTTGCTTACTGCCCAAGGAAATCTTCTCCATGACTTTCAAATTTCTCAACTTCTTTCCACCATTAGACCGCTGGAAATCTTCAGCCTCCAAAAATATACACATTTTATTTGACTTGTGACATATTCCTCCCACAAACATATCCGTGTCTTAAATAACTAACTTTATCTATATTAATTCAAAGACTATCCTGGCATTTTGAGGGTACAGTTACCACATCCATTTCAAATAAGGAGATCAACAATTACTTCCCAATTTTCGATCCTTTTTCACAATCACGTATCTTTCGAATCAGAAATATTTTGTTTTCCTGTTCAAAATACATATTTCCTTTAATAGCAAGATAAACGACAGACAATTTACTCCAACTACGTTTGCCCTCATCTTGGTAGGAAGATATACATACTCAGAGACATACAATATCTCACAATGCTTTAACGAAAGCATAAAATTGACAGATAAATTGGATGTCTGCCTTTCTCTGTTCACCACACAGAGATAGGCGACTCATAGACGAAAGACAAATTGATCAGAAAGCCTCCCCTTCGCTATAGCAAACAGATAAACAAAGACAGATGACCAACTCCTCTACTTGGCATGACCTTGACAAACGGAAACTATGCACACAAAGATGTACAATCAGGTATGTCATCTGTATTTATCGTCTGTGAACAGATGTGCCACGATAAAGATCCTTCTGTCATCCAAAAGTACTCGGTCCTAAGGGGATATCCAAAGTTTGCAGCCCCTTAACGCCAGTGGTAAGGACTCAACAGAGCAAGATAAATGACAGACAATTTGCTGCAACTACGTCTGCCCTGATCTTGGTAGGCAGATATACATACTCAGAGACACACAATGTCTCATTATGCTTTACAGTAAGTGAAGAAATGACACACAATTTGGACCACAATGTGTCTGGCTTTCTCTGTTCAGGATGCAGAGAGAGACGACATATATACAACAAACAAAGTGATCAGAAAGCCTCCCCTCTGCTATAGCAAACAGACATACCAAATACAGATGACCAAATCCTCTACTTTGCATAACCTTGCCAAAAGTAAAATATGCTACCATAGATGCACAATAAAGTATGCCATCTGTATTTATCTGTAAAACAAACGATGGTCCTTGCGATCAGACTACGAATACCCACACCCCGCGTATCCGCAGGTGTGAAACAATAAACATCCCTCCCTGATCAAAGGTCATTAGGTTCAAGCAACGTAATTGACGAGTGTACATACCTATGTTAACTATGTTAAATTCTTTACTGGAGAACTTTATCTTTTTCAATTAGTGAACTAATTTATCTATTGCTTTTTGTACATATTTTATTGATCATATCCTTTCTTTTATTGTACTATTATATCAACTGTACTTTTCATTGAGTCTAGTATTTCATCTTTTCAATTTACAGTTCCATGTTCTTTTACTCTTCGTTTTGATATAGAGAAACATTTCATTTTGTATTTACTATTTCACGGATTCAACATTTCAAACACTTACATTATATAAGATTCTCATAATTGCAATGTCTAAATAACGGTGTGTGCTTGAGTCCCAGATATTTAGACACCGCATTCATAAGAATTTTCACCTACTCTACCATTTCATCTATTTCATTGACAGTTATAATTTATTTTACCTTTGGATTTACTATATATTCTCATGTACTGTGCAATTTCATTTTTTCTTCATTGTAGTATATTATTTGTTGCACAGTTTAACATTTACATTATATAAGATTCTCAAACTTGCAATGTCTAAATAACGGTGTGTGCTTGAGTCCCAGATATTTAGACACCGCATTATTTATAAGAATTTTCACTTACTGTACATTATTTTCTATTCCATCATTTACTTTATTTACTATGATATTTCATTTTCCATTCCATTTGATTTACTGTATAATCTCATGTAGTTTTCAGGTTTTATTTAGGCCTATGCTCCGTGCTTAGCCCCTTTGAGCACACAGAGAAAGTTATCATGCCACAAGACGTCAGTGTTGGTCATGATGAGGACCGCCCCATTTAGTCGCCTCTTACGACAAGCAAGGGGTACTGAGGACCTATTCTATCCCGGATCCCCACGGGAATCTTATCTCTGTAGGACTAACCCTTGGACCAAGTTAGACGACAGACCATTTCATCAATATGCAATGGCAAGCAAACATATATACCAAGAAGACACGCAGTATGTGTAATAATGCTTTACAGCAAATGAATGAATGACAGAAAAGCTTCTCAGAATGTGTGTGTGTTTACCTCAATGACAAGTAGCTGAACATAGACGACACATATCTTCATCTTCACCTCTCACCTAGTCTCATCAAGGGTGTTGCTCTGCTTCAAGCTCATCCACTCTGCATTGTTCTTTTCCCGTCTCTTCCTCAGCCTTCCTCCCCTTCTCCCTCCCTGTACTGTGACTTGCAGCATTGTATTGGCGAGTCCCGAAGATCGTGTAACATGCTTGCGACATTTTAATTGCATTTGACGGTTTCCGTCCTAACCGCTAATTCACACATTGCATAGACAAAAGACAAGGTGATCAGAAAGTCTCCCCCTCCCCATCTTATAGCAAACACACAGACAAATACAGACGATAAACATAACTAAATGTGTATCACCTTGACATATAGAAATGATATTTGCAAAGACACATTAGGAAAGTATGTCATCTCTATTTGTCATTGTGTAGAACGAAAACATCATTATCGCAAGCAGATATGTATACTTACAAGACACACAATATTTCTCATGTTTTACAGTATGTCCGTAAGCGACAAACAATTTGATCAGAATGTGTCTACCTTTCTTTAGGGGCCTCCGTGGCCGAGTGGTTACAGCATTACGCTCAAAATCACAAGGCCTCTCACCTCTAGTCGGCGCGGCTTCCATCCTCTCTCGCGCCGATATATATGAGAAAGTTTGCCCGTTTACTTTCGGAAGGGCGGTGGCCTCTTCCCGGGTACATTTTTATCTGGGCTCTCTCCTCCACCGACAAAAACTGCAGGCCATCAGATAACTGACAAATTGTTGAGTGTGGCGGAAAACAACAATCCATCAATCATCTACCTTTCTTTTTGTACATGACACCGAGATGGAGAATAGATACACGACAAACAAAGTGATCAGTAAGCCTTCCCCTTCTCCATAACAAGCAGTCGACAGACAAGGAATTGTCATATTCTCATTATCTACAACCATACAAAACAAAATACCTCATTATCTCCGACAAATTGCTTGCTTACTGCCCAAGGAAATCTTCTCCATGACTTTCAAATTTCTCAACTTCTTTCCACCATTAGACCGCTGGAAATCTTCAGCCTCCAAAAATATACACATTTTATTTGACTTGTGACATATTCCTCCCACAAACATATCCGTGTCTTAAATAACTAACTTTATCTATATTAATTCAAAGACTATCCTGGCATTTTGAGGGTACAGTTACCACATCCATTTCAAATAAGGAGATCAACAATTACTTCCCAATTTTCGATCCTTTTTCACAATCACGTATCTTTCGAATCAGAAATATTTTGTTTTCCTGTTCAAAATACATATTTCCTTTAATAGCAAGATAAACGACAGACAATTTGCTCCAACTACGTTTGCCCTCATCTTGGTAGGCAGATATACATACTCAGAGACATACAATGTCTCACAATGCTTTAACGAAAGCATAAAATTGACAGATAAATTGGATGTCTGCCTTTCTCTGTTCACCACACAGAGATAGGCGACTCATAGACGAAAGACAAATTGATCAGAAAGCCTCCCCTTCGCTATAGCAAACAGATAAACAAAGACAGATGACCAACTCCTCTACTTGGCATGACCTTGACAAACGGAAACTATGCACACAAAGATGTACAATCAGGTATGTCATCTGTATTTATCGTCTGTGAACAGATGTGCCACGATAAAGATCCTTCTGTCATCCAAAAGTACTCGGTCCTAAGGGGATATCCAAAGTTTGCAGCCCCTTAACGCCAGTGGTAAGGACTCAACAGAGCAAGATAAATGACAGACAATTTGCTGCAACTACGTCTGCCCTGATCTTGGTAGGCAGATATACATACTCAGAGACACACAATGTCTCATTATGCTTTACAGTAAGTGAAGAAATGACACACAATTTGGATCAGAATGTGTCTGCCTTTCTCTGTTCAGGATGCAGAGAGAGACGACATATATACAACAAACAAAGTGATCAGAAAGCCTCCCATTTGCTATAGCAAACAGACATACCAAATACAGATGACCAAATCCTCTACTTTGCATAACCTTGCCAAAAGTAAAATATGCTGACATAGATGCACAATAAAGTATGCCATCTGTATTTATCTGTAAAACAAACGATGGTCCTTGCGATCAGACTACGAATACCCACACCCCGTGTATCCGCAGGTGTGAAACAATAAACATCCCTCCCTGATCAAAGGTCATTAGGTTCAAGCAATGTAATCGACGAGTGTACATACCTATGTTAACTATGTTAAATTCTTTACTGGAGAACTTTATCTTTTTCAATTAGTGAACTAATTTATCTATTGCTTTTTGTACATATTTTATTGATCATATCCTTTCTTTTATTGTTCTATTATATCAACTGTACTTTTCATTGAGTCTAGTATTTCATCTTTTCAATTTACAGTTCCATGTTCTTTTACTCTTCGTTTTGATATAGAGAAACATTTCATTTTGTATTTACTATTTCACTGATTCAACATTTCAAACACTTACATTATATAAGATTCTCATAATTGCAATGTCTAAATAACGGTGTGTGCTCGAGTCCCAGATATTTAGACACCGCATTCATAAGAATTTTCACCTACTCTACCATTTCATCTATTTCATTGACAGTTATAATTTATTTTACCTTTGGATTTACTATATATTCTCATGTACTGTGCAATTTCATTTTTTCTTCATTGTAGTATATTATTTGTTGTATAGTTTAACATTTACATTATATAAGATTCTCAAATATTTTTTTTTTCAGTTTTTTGACGTTTATTCAGAATTTACATAGCTTTATTTTTGGGGTAAAATTTCCTAAGAAATCCCCTTGTAATCGTTACCTGGGGTGCCAGGGGCCCCCAGGGTCCGATAAATTAACATAATAGCATACAAACATACGTATACAATAATTAGTTTAGTGTCGTATACAATAATATGCATTTTCATATGTAAGCATATACATACATACTCTACAAATTAATTATATTAGAATAGGAAACTTGATACCTTAATACATTATGTTCAATTATTACAAAATGTGTTTGTACATTTTTAATGGACCACTCACATTCAACCGGAGGTATACTACACACATACACAGTCCAAAGATTCTCAAAATTAATAGAAAAGCAAGTAGACAAGCTTCTACTAGTCTATCAACTATATAAAAGTAAAGGTTGTAAGAAATGTTTAATTGATGATTATACAGCAGACTAAATAGATATTAAAGACATTTATTTTCTGCAAGACGCTTGGGAATTTTATTGGTTGGGTTGCATTGCACTATATGATAGGCAAATATAATATTCAATAAATAAAGCTTAAAGTGTTGATACAGTATATATAATTACATTGCAATGATACATTCGCCACATACATGGTTATGACTATTTTCATATCATGGTTGGTTGCTTTACGATCCTTCGAAAATTTCCTCTTATAGTGAGACATCACCAGCTATAGGTGAAGTGTGACAAATTTAGACCTATCCTTAGCACTTATGGCTTTTTTAAAAGCAGTGAGAGTTCATTACGTGCCAACGCCTGTCATAACACAGGACCTATTTTAAGGTTATTGTAATAGTAGTTTATTTATAGTGACAAGTGTATACAGTATAATCATAAACATTTAATATAAAAATAGATCGAATACCCGACCCATAGGCCTATATGCCACTTTAAACACAAAACTTGAATATTGTACATAGAACCATAGTATTAAGAAACAAAGGTGAAAATATTCACAACAGACAAACATATATGTTGAAATATATACATGTGTGCCAAGTTCGGTATATGTGTGTGTGTGTGTGTGTGTATATATATATATAGATAGATAGATAGATAGCTATATATATATATATATATATATATATATATATATATATATATATAAACAAGCACTCTAAACACTATTCTGAAATATTGTAGTGCAAATTTGCTATAACTAGTGACTATTATTTTTTTTATTATTATTATTGTTACTTCATAGATTAGTTTGTAGTATTTCTTTTTGAAAGTTAGTAGTCTATATATTTCTAACTCCTCAGCGCGACCTGTATTTGTAAAGAGGAGTTATATTGGTAAAGAGGAGTGATTTTTGCTTTGTAAAGAGGAGTTATTTTGTAAAGAGGAGTAAATATTATACGTCAAGGGAGGAGTGAATTTGCCTAGTATATATATAAGGGGAACTTCAATTTAAACAGAATCAGTTTGGAGTTGGTGTAGAGTCAGCGTAAAGTTAGTCAGTATAGGAAGGGCAAGTTTGACCGCGTCTATCAAATGTTGTAATTATGTTAATTTGGATTTATCACCATAAGTAAATAGATTGTGAACTTTACGTTGTGTTTTCATTCAAAAAGGAACAAAGTGGATTTGTGTGGAGTTATTACATATACAATTTTGGATTAAACATGCTCGAAAATTAATTACGCTACAATATTTCGACCGTGTTACCGGTCCTCATCAGTCGTGTTTATTGATCAATTGATCATAGCAACGTAACGCAAGACTACAAGGTCGAAAAATTCAGAAAAGTGTTTAGAGTGCTTTTAAATTTTGGTCCAACAAAAGAGACTTTGTGTGTATATATATATATATATATATATATATATATATATATATATGTATGTATGTATATATATATATATATATATATATATACATATATATATATATATATATATATAAAATAAAAATATATAACATCACTGAAACAAAATTTGAATGCTTATCTATTGAAAATAACTGATTGTCTTTGCATTAACGAAGGATATAGATACTTTGCAACCTGGGCAGGATAATTTGAAACTAGGATACACAATACGTGCATATCTGATCCTACTAACATCTTTTTAAGTCCAGTGTTTTCAAAACGTTTTGATCAGTATTCAGAATACAAAGAAGAATGTAAGAAAAATGAATTTTATATTCTACACTAGTTTCTGAACAAAAGGAACAAAGTCATTTTTCAACAGGTTCTCTATGGTATCTGCCAATCTTTATTCATAATGGTTGTATTCTGCATCTAAATTGCGCCAAAACTGACCATAAATATTCAGGCATATCCAATACTACATAGTTTTCCCTACCAAAGGTTGTTTTAAAGGATACATAAGTACGCAATTTTGGAATATTAATTGATTGATTCTTGTTTTTCACCACACTCAACAATTTTTTAGTTCTCTGGTAACGTCCAGTTTTTATTGGTGGAGGACAGAACCCAGATACAATGTACCCAGGAAGAGACCACCCATCTTCCGAAAGTGAACTGGCAAACTTTCTCACATATATCGGCACGAGCGAGAATCAAACTAGCGTCGACTAGAGGTGAGAGGCATTGTGATTTTGAGCACAATGCTCTTAACCACTAGGCCACAGAGGCCCCTTGGAATATTGTTTGTTTGTTTTTTATTTATAGTCGCCTGAGCAATTTTTCAGCTATCCGGCGACTGTCACTATTACCGGTGACGGGGCTGCAAATTTAGACCTATGCTTAGCACTAATGGCTTTTAGCAGTGAGGGTTCTTTTACGTGTCACACCTGCTGCGACACGGGACCTCCGTTTATAAGGTCCCATCCAAAAGACCCGTGACTCTCACTTCGTAATGCCGAGCTCTTGGCGAAGGAGCAATCACTACCTATTTTAACGTCTTAGGTTTGACGCGGCCGGCCCGAGCGGGGCTCGAACTCACGACCTTCCGTTCACGAGGCGAGAGCTCTACCACTGAGCCACCGTGATCGGTCCCTTGGAATATTGAAAATTTCATTGGCCCATAGGTTTAAATAATAAAAATCTATTTTTATTGAACCATATTTATATTTATTATTACCTTTGACTTAAAATAATAGTCCAACTCTGAATGATGAAATATTAATTTCAAATCACTGCGCCAATTGTTTCTTCATCTATTGTAAACAAAATTGGTATATCTGAAAAATTTGTGATTCTCACTTCTAAACGCTAATCGTTTGGCGAAGAGGCAATCACTACCTAGGTTTGATGGAGCCATGACACAAGCGGGTCTCAAACTTGCTACCTCCTGGTTACGAAGTGAACGCTCTACTACTGAGCTACTGCAACCGATAAATAAAGTATAAGTTAATGTATTGTAGTTTACATCATATAAGTTAATGTATTGTAGTTTACATCATATTATTTAGTCTAAAATTGATCATAACCCTGTGGGGATCCGGGTTGTTAGAATAGATCCTCAGCACCCCCTAGCTTGTCGTAAAAGGCGACTAAATGGGGCAGTCCTTCGGATGAGACCGCAAAAACTGAGGCCCCGTGTCACAGCAGGTGTGGCACGTTAAAGATCCCTCCCTGCTCAAAGGCCATAAGCGCCGAGCATAGGCCTAAATTTTGCAGCCCTTCACCGGCAATGGTTACGTCTCCATATGAGTGAAAGATTCTCGAGCGGGACATTAAACAATATATAATCAATCAATAAAATTGATCATGTATCCTTCAAAATATTCATCAATTAAAAGTGTACATTAACACCCTTCCATTTATTTATTTTTTTTCATCATGAATTTTCAATTTTCGCAAATATTCCTAGATTGCACATGTACCCCATGGGTTTCAAACATCAGTTTTATTTTGGGGTGTTTTTGTTTGTTTTTTTGGGGGGGGGGTTGTTTTGTTTTGTTTTTTTGGTTGGTTTTTTTGGGGGGAGGGGGGTTGGGTTCGCGCGCATGTGTGTGTTTGTACTTTGTCAAACAGTGACACTTTTGTCTTTACATAACTGGGGACATCCTTCCAGTCAGAGACGTTCCCAGCAACGTCTCCTACAAATGCTAAATTCGGGATCAGCATCATAAAATTGCCAGCCGAGGTCGAAAAAATGAACATTGAACCCGATGACAAAAAGTCCCCAGTCTGGTAAGATAAATCGCCTGTGTGCGTGTGAACTTTCTCGCATCCTCGGTAAACCATATATGGGCTTTACATTTGTATAGTGAAAAATCATATCAAGTGATTTTAAAGAGACAATATATCAATGAATTTATTTTTAAGTTGTTGACATAGCAATCCTAATTTAATCGAGACCAAATGTAATTTTTGACTGAAATAGTGCAAATTATACAATCCACCCACCCCCCGCAACGAAGTTGTTGGGGTATACAGAGGTCAGATTGTCTCCGTCCGTCCGTTTCTCTGCGTTTCCTTTTTGGCTAGTGGTGAAAAAAAATCTTTTTCGCTCTTTCTTATTCATTTATTTATTTACATTCTTATTTATCTATAACAATAAAATTTGTTGACATCTCAGTGAGACAAACAATAACATCCATAATAAAGGTCTAGGTAAAAAAAAAAATTTTTTTTTTACCCAAAATCCAATTTTATTAAGTCCACAGTCATCTTCAGGTGGAGAAAGTTTTATTCTACATCTGACTATATATTTTTCCTCGTCTCCAACAAGACAAAGAAATTGCTATATTTAGTAATAAATAAAGATTTCAGACTTTATTTAGTGATCTTTATTTATCTGCCTAGGAAAGTAATAGCTTTTATCAATGCAATTGTCAGTCATTGAGTTTTACTAATAAAAAAAAAAGCTCACAATCTGGACAACAGCTTAGACATGAGACAAAGAACATGGTGCATTTGGATTTTTTCTAGGATGCAAAATGAAACTTCAATTCCCAACAGACTGTCACCATGTGGATTTTGACATTTTTAACCAATATATAAAAGTAATAAATGCTATTTGGCTCGTATTATTGTTTTTTACACCAAAATTTGTCTCGCAATGAAACAAATAAAATGACACTATGAACAAACCTCTAGATAGAACAATAAAAATTTTAGACCTGAAAAATCACATTTTCTGGGAAGAAATCTTTATTATACCTGCTACGAGAAATCTCGTCTTGTCTCGATATAGGAAATTGCTATAACATCTTTTAAATGTGTAATAAAGAAAAATTTCAGAGTTGATTTAGTTAAATTATATTACCTGTCTTAGTAAAAGCATGCACAAATTCTCAATTGCAGGCACATAATATTGAGAGGGGGAGGGGGTGTTACTGTTTTTATCAACAAACATTATCCGTTATTTTAAAATATAAATAAAGATATATTGAGTGCCCTCTCCCCTATTTTTTTTAGTAGTAATAAACGAAAAGAATGCAATTTAAGCGCTTGGTGCTAGAAATAAAAAACAAGTTTTCACAGCATATCAAATCATTTTCAATTTCCTCATGAAGTATTTTTTGTGCTGGGTTGATTAAAATATTTATGCTTAGACGTTTACAAGGATCACCATTTTCATTTTTAAAGCAATTGTATTGTGTCCCCGTTTGAACACGATGACTCACTAAAGTGTCCCTGTTTGAACACGATACGATGACTCACTAAAATGTCCCTGTTTGAACACGATACGATCATTCACTAAAATGTCCCCGTTTGAACACGATACGATGACTCACTAAAATGTCCCCGTTTGAACACGATACGATGACTCACTAAAATGTCCCCGTTTGAACACGATACGATGACTCACTAAAATGTCCCCGTTTGCAATGTAAAATATGTGTGACTTCAGACAAGAACAATCGATATATTATACTAAAATTGATGATAAGAAACCGTTTTGAAATGCATTTTTGGACTCTGTTGTAGCATAGAATACATTTACAACGACCAACATTTTCATTTTTTCTAAGCAATTATATTATGTCCCCGTTTGGACAAAAATTTACTAAAAATGTGTGAATATTAATGAGTGTAAATCATGTCCCCGTTTGCATTGTAAAAAGTGTGTGACTTAAAATTAAGAAAATCAACATATTCTACTAAAACTGGTGAAACCAACTGAAAAGGCATTTTTGAACTCTGCTGTAGCATAGAAAAAATATAGCGGTCCCCGGTTAGATAATCTCCAACAACCGTCCCGTTTGACGGTACATATAAATGTGTGTGTGTTTGTGTGTAATCCAGAAATAAACATAGCAAATCTACACAAGTAGTAGTATAATATAAATACCACAAAGCCAATTGAGTATACTCCTGAAGAAATGAAGAAACTATTCGAGTATATACTCAATCGCCTTTGTGATATTTTCATTATATATATATATATGTATATATATATATATATATATATATATATATATATATATATAATAAAAATATTTGCATAGACTACATAATATATGTACATGTAGCATCCAGTTTGAAGAAAACGAAAACATAATTATATGAAAGCAGCTAATTCACATACACATTGGAAAATTGTATTTGCTTAAATCTTCCACATTCCTTTAAAAAAGTTTGAACTACTTTAAATATTTTTTTCATTTTGATCATCAGACAAAGATTCGTCACCCCAAAGCAGCTGATGCACATTAATAATGTATAAAATGTTTATAGATGTTTGTTACCATGGAAACAAAATCACAAACCTATCTTTAAAAAATGACTTTTTCTATTAAAATACGTATGATACGATCTAGTTTAATCAATTATGGAATTTTTTAATCAATCTCATGTCAGTCCCACTCCCATAATTTTGACTGGTTTTAAATTATGATGTCTCCAGCAACGGTATGTTTGATTTTAATTACTATTGTCACGAACTCACAAACCTATCTATGAATTTTAAGGTAAAATAAATACAATGCTACCCATTTCACTCAAATTAAGAATTTTTTAATTACTCTTTTTTGAAAGGCTTTGAAATTCACTGAAGTGTAGAATCTTTTAATTATTGTATTGTCACTTCAACTTTTCGGGGGGGGGGGGGGGTGACAGGTTTTGAAATGACCCTGGGGTCATTCTAATATCCTTCTTTGTTGTTGTTGTTGTTGTTTTTGTTAGTTCAAATATCTTTAAAATGGTTAAGATTCCAACCCTTAAAGCGAATATATTCTCGTTGCACATGACACAACGCAACGAGCACCAAGTGTTTTTGGTCGTTGTTTGTCCACCCAATGTGCCTCGTAAGGTGAAAAAGAAAATTCCGAAACGTATTGCACATCTACAGGGCACATGGCCAATCATCTTCCAAAAGATTATTTGGGTACTGCGTGAAATGTAAGAGGGGTTTTTGACCCCCATTTGGTCCAAAGGGTGAAAATAAAAATCCATTAAAGCCAGAAATTAGGAAAAATGACCCTGTCTCTAAAATTTATATCTTTTGAGGGTCAAAGAGTACAACATCTGCTGGATGGAGATAATAATTTTGTATCATATATTCAGTTTGATTGTGCTCATTCTCACAAAAATTCCACAAGTGTGTTGAAATAATGAATATTCTAAAAGTAGGTCAAAG
This sequence comes from Ostrea denselamellosa, assembly GCA_024699665.1. NCBI lineage: Eukaryota > Metazoa > Mollusca > Bivalvia > Ostreida > Ostreidae > Ostrea > Ostrea denselamellosa. The sequence continues at coordinate 1,098,126 of JAMZEH010000054.1, read as the reverse complement.
GTCAATGGTAAGGTCACTAGGTCAAAGGTATTGGTGTTGTTGGAAAGGCCTTGCCACAAGTAATACACATTCCAAATATGTATGGTCTATCTCTTATGATGAAAAAGATATGACCAAGAGTAAAGTTTTCTGAACAGACAGGTTAAAATCTAGAGGCCCCCGAATCTTCGACTCCGGGTGGCATAAAAATACACCATTCATGCATTTTATACCATTTTTTTTTTTTTTTACAAAATTTACCGAAGGAAATAAATTTGTTTTTTTTAATGCTTGCGTTGTACCTCAAGTATGATATATTTTAGGAGCAAACGACTTTTTCCCTGTTTATCACAAACACTTTAAAAAGTATGAACACCATTACTACAATACATTAGCCGGCCATATTTGAAATGGCACATGCAATGTCTCTCGCTATCGATTTCAAAACATACATGTATTTAAAAAATTACCTACAGAAATGAATTAGTTTTTATGCTTACCTATATATATAATTTGCATTAGAAAGAAACAACTTGCTGGTTTTTTCAAAAACACAGGTTAACATTGCAGTAACATGTCGACTCCGGCCGGACTTCAGTTCTGTCGAAATTGTGAACGATTGTCATAGGTCGAAATCACGTGCTCACCGAGTAACCGTGAGTGCGTTCGAGAAGACAATTTAGGACTAGGCTTTTATGCATGCGCCAAATATTGACAACAAATCCGCCTCGAATTTTTTTTTGTATTGCTTTTAAACCGTTTTAGCAAAATTTTCTAACGAAAGAGAGAAGGGTGCAAGGGGGGGGGGGGTGAAACTCCCCTCCCACGGAATCCTTCTATTGATCCGCCACTGGCCTAACTTCACAATAATAAACTTGATGTGCATGTGCACAGATATGCTGTAACTTTTACTCATTTAAGATTATTTTGGATTAAAACCATCCAAAGTGCTAAATGCTGGTACAAATCAGTACATTTTAAAACGGTAGTGATGTGTCTCAGAACAGACAGGGAGGCTCGGTGTCAAGGGCACACTTACCCACCCACCCCCTCCCTCGAAAACACGTATTTCTGTTATTTTTGGTACCCATATCTCAATAACACTACAAGAACGTATGTACTTTATTGGGAGACGTGATGCTTCATAGAGACAAGCCACTGGTACGTGCACAGGTCTTTATATAGAGATTTTAATGACCTGTACATGACCCCCAGTTTTATACTCAACTGTTCAAAAATGAATTTACTACGAAAGTCTATTAGTATCATATAAAAAAATAAATTTGCATTCCATTATCTCATAATTACGAGATAACGAGTTAGTATCTCGTTATAACGAGTTAGTTATCTCATTAAAACGAGTTTATTTAATTAGCATGTTATAACGAGTTAGTATCTCGTTATAACGAGTTAGTTATCTCATTAAAACGAGTTTATTTAATTAGCTTGTTATAACGAGTTAGTGTCTCGTTATAACGAGTTAATTATCTCGTTATAACTAGATAATTATCTAGTTATTACGAGATAACCAACCCGTTATGATAAGATAACGAGGTAACTTGAGAGCCTTCTCTTGTTTCCAATATTGAAGATTAGTTCTAAAACAAATTGTAGTTATGGTATAGTTACATGAACATAAACAAATATAAATATATATATATATAGATCATTGAAAGGAATTCAACAATATTTCTTAATAGACTTGCAGTTCTCAACTCCCTCCGCATGTCTTAATTGTTTTTGAAAATACATACACAATGTAGAAAATAATCAACATATATCAATTTGAAAAAAAAAATCATATGTCACTGAAGTCGTTTGAAGTTTATACATAAGTTAATGTTTGAACAAATGTTGGGTTTTCTTTGAGGGGCTTCTGTGATTTTTTAACAGCAGAAATAAAACCAAGGTGCAGCTGTAGGCTAGGTTGGCCCGCATTTTCGTCCAAAGAAAACGTTAATTCAAAATCAGGCATGTAGAATTAGGAGGGGAGGCTGCTTTCCATTTGTTTTTAATCTACGAACATTGTCTCTTAGTTTCACATGCAAATAAAGATACATTAGGCCACTGTCCTCTTCAGAGTCTGATTTAGAGAGGGCCTAGGGGGCCCAGGTAGCCCGGTCCCCTTTTTTGCCACAAATATACAAAATAATGTAAATAAAACTCCAGATTTGGCACCCAAAATACCTGAGTATTTAGTCTATGATTTAACATTCACATGTGCCCCTCCCTTTTCGAAAATCCTGGATCTGCCACTGACACATACATTGATTTTAAAATGTTGAGATTGATGTCTGAAATCATTACATGACTGTACATGTCGAAACTCTAAACAGCCATTCAGATTGATGCGTGTACAAACATCTTCGAAGTCGGTGAATTGTCATATTTTAAAGCCGCGAAGTCGGTAAGTCTGCCTACTTCAGCAGTCGACAACTCAGCAATTTTCTTGACCATGCCGTGAAAAGGTGCCTTAATTCACACTATATAAAGACGGAAAGATACAATGCCGCTCGAACATTAGGTGTTTATTTGTTTAAAGAACTACGCACGGTAGTTGCATTATTTTCTGCATATTGTATTCATGTATCTCAACTAATTCGATAAGCAAAAACTTGTTCTGCGAATGATCAATTTTTTATTTAAAGCAGGCAACTGAGGAACAAGTTAATGTTACAGGGGTTTCAACAGTCTCGTTTAAAATTAGCATTTCGCAAAATCTATGGGCGTTATAACGATCTAGTTTGCTAATAACCTGTCACTGGGTCAAATGCTGTCTGACATGTTACCTGATAAAGATATAGGGCTCACGACAGGAGATGCTTACTCCTTCTAGGAACCTGATTCCACCTCTGGTATGTCCAGGGTCATTGTTTGCCATTCTCTTGATTTTGTATTCCTTATAGCAGTTTTGAGGTTAATCATTTTTTCGTTATCTTCACCCTTTTTTGCTTTTACAACCTTTGGGGGGGGGGGGGGGGGATGTAGAAGATCAGTATAAAATGTAAATCACTGGGATGGTTTTGTGTTTAGAGTTTAATTATCAGTTTTTACTGACATCGGTAGGATTCTAAAATCACTTTTGATAAATACACGTGCAAAAGTTTAGTCGGCTTGGCACAAACCAGTATGTCATATGGGTGATGATATTGGACGAATCAAAACCTGCAATGTGAAGATATATACTGTAGACGTAGTGACCACTGACCAGCATACCAATTTACACATTCATGATCCATAACCAGAAAAGTTTTATTTCTGTTTATATTGTACATATCAGATTTTTTTTTTCGAATAATTTTGGACTAAATATATATTTGGATTGTAGAGGCATGACTAAAAATCTGCTACTTTTGTACTTCACATACACTGTACAAAAACATGTAAGTACCCGTAAAATTCGTAAAAACTTTTAGATATATTTTCAGATGTTAAATACACATTTTCAGATGTTTACACTATATTTTCAGATGTTATTATTATTATTATTATTATTATTATTATTACAATGTATATATATAGCGCATTATCTAACATTACAACTATTACTATAAGAGCTGTACAACATGCATAAAACATAATATATCACATAAAACAAAGCAAAGTTACTCATAAAATGCTAAATGGGGTATTTTAAACAAATATTAAATTTAATATCACAAAGATAAATTAGAAGACTAACATGGTTCATTTAAACATTCGTTAAATTTCACATCACATTATATATATATATATATATATTCAGATATTAACATTATACTTTCAGATGTTTACACTGATATTTTCAGATGTTGTATTATATATATATATATATATATATATATATATATATATATATATATATATATATATTCTTCCATTAATTCGCAAATAACCATCTGGTGTATTGTTGCGATTGATATATACACACACACACACACACACACACACACACACACACACACACACACACACACACACACACACATATATATATATATATATATATATATATATATATATATATATATATATATATATATAATTTGATTAAAGGTTTGCATATTTTGATAGTTCCTATTCGTGGCAAGTAAAAATGAAAAATCAGCTCATGTGTATTGCAGTAAGTTGTATAAAGTATAAATAGGATGTTACTGTAGCAAAGAAGGAGAGAAAAATCCTTGGAAAAATCAGTTATCGAACCCGTGACCCTTGCACTACTAGTTAGGTGATCTAACCACTGAGCCAACCAGGCCAATATCTAAATTATCATGTGTGGCAATACTTTACGATAAAAAATTTAAACCTATCTTTGAAATCATACATTGAAGACCTTTTCATATCTCGAGTAGATGAAAAAATAATTTCAGAGAAAATGTGAGAAATGTCCTGAAATTGGTTAAATTTCTGTTCGCCATAAAAGGAGAAAATGCTAGACATACAGGTACATTACAGACCGATCATTAAAACTGATATGTTCTTGAGCCTTTAAGTAATGTTTTAATCCTCAGTGCATTAGGAAATTCATTAAAATATTTGATTTAGATTTATTAAAAAAATGTTTTATGATTTTATTATTATTATTATTTTTAAAATATGTTTATACAGAAAAAGTTTATTTATCAACAAACTTTTTCTTTCAAAATTGATGACAATGAAAACTAAATTTATATATTTATAATTGAATGCAATTTTCTGTATGAAATGTTATTCATTCCTATAATTTCTTACATTGTGTATGAAAGGAGGGGGGCGGGGGGGGGGGGGGGGCGTATAGCATTACATAGGGAGGGTCTTATGAACTTCATAAAATTACAATTCCCTTATTTCAAAGAATTTTATATATGTTCTTATCAAAATTAAATTAAAGCCAAAATCATATCAACCTATGCATTTTTTTTTATATTTATCTATTTATTATTATTATTATTATTTTGGAAGGTGAAATTGACCGAAAAATGTTCTTTAGTTAAGATAAGTATGTTCTTTAGTTAAGATAAGTATGTTCTTAGTCTTTAAATATGTTTTGAAGCCATGTCTATTTTTATTACTATTCAGTACTGTTGAATATACTTTTAATTACATAAATAAATACTGAGAATTCTCTATTTCATTCCTGAAGTTGAAATCTGTGATAAAAATACACGGTTAAGCAATGCATACAAATCCCTATGATAATCAAATTCCCAGTTGATTATAGAAATAAGTATAAAAGTAAAGGGGAGAATTTGAGGTTACTCAAAGTTGATGAAATATTATAAAGAAACATAACTACCCCCCTTCTCCCTTTTGATTTTATGAAGGGTGTTGATCTAATGTCCAACTTTGGTGGAATTCATAATCTATGGAAATGAATGAAAAGAACTATTAATCCATAACACTGTTTTGGTTGCTGTAGATTCCTTCTCTTGTCGTCAGGTAAAACACGTATTACAGGTAAAATAAATTACGAAGTACCAGTACGTGGATAGCTTGTCTTAGCGGCTCGTTGGTGTTGGGGTATGATTCTCGCTTTGGGTGCGAGAGGTCCCGGGCGAGTCCATGTGTTCTAGAGATTATTATTTTTTTTTTTTAATTTTATTTAAAATCGAGACATAGACGAAGTATATTTGTAACCATCGTATATTGATTTCGATCGGCGGGAACAAAATACAATTTTTTTTTCAAAACCAAGGGATCATATACTCTTTGCCACTTATTCGTTTTCGAAATCGGAATAATGATTGCATTTCATGAAAATAATAGCAACATGCCGTCAATCAAAAGTTTTTTCTCTACTTAGGCTAACCAACAAACTTAAAATTTAAAGTCTTTCATTTGCATAAATATTTGGGAGGGGGGCTTTGTTTTTATTTTAAAAGAACAAATCTTGTTTTATACTGCTGTTGAATATAAGAATTTAGATATGCAGAACAGGGAAATTACTATAGATTTCGTAGTCCCAGGGGCGAGATACTTTTTCAATAATGCTCAAAAGACTGAGAAGGCTTGTGGGTCTCCTGTTTGATATTATCATGCGTGGAAACAAATCACTGGAAATGTTTTTGTTTTTTTTAAGAAATCCACCAAAGTGCATGATGAGTAAAGTCAAATTCAGCCTGTTTTTAGAAACTTTATTCGAAATAGCAATAACTCGATCCCTAGTTTTCTTTTTTAGCTATGACAGTTCAGGTGGTATTTAAGATTTTAAAATAGTGTCCGTAGAACAAAGAATGAATGATGTGAAAAGAAAACTTGATTGTACTGAAAATGATACTACCCAAAGGATAACAAACATCCAAGCGAATTAGAAGAATGAGATTTCTGTAGATAGTGTATAGGCTGTAACTGCTAACATCATTCACCAGGAATTTAATATATATTAATGGGGTTTTTTCTGAAGGAAGCAGAGGTAGACAATGTGTATCAAATTGACTTGCTTGTATTGCTCATAACGATGTGAATGCAAAATTACTAGGAGAGTGGATTGCTCCAAGAAGTTGATTTATTTATAGGTATGCCAGAATTTCATTTAATCATTTATGATTTGCCTAATCATCTCTACCTTCGATCAAATCAATTTACACGTGTATCAATATCGAATATTTACTCGGGTGATATGATTGATAGTTTTGAAGACAATTGCCCTCTCCTTTGTCTTGCTTCTATCTTAAATCTCTGGTTTGCAGATCAATCAAAAGGACTTTGTGCAATTTTTACATGCAAGGACAGTTCAGATGCTATATTTATGTGTATTTGAAATCCTATGGATTTAATCCTCACGCATGCGACAATGAAGGTGATTGTTAATCCAAACTATAACTCTGTTTCATGACAGAATGTATATTTTCAAACTCACCGTCAAGGGACCATCATATAGGGCGATTGATTCATTGATTGGGCTTTAGCGCCATCCGTATGGGCAATAGTGGCCATTTTACGGTGGTTAATTAAACATGAGCGGTTTTGAGATTTTTGGAGCAGCATAGGATTGATTGTTGTTTTTCGCTACTCCACAAATTTTCAGTTATCTAGTGGCGTCCAGTTTTTATTGGTGGAAGAAAGAACCCAGATACAATGTACCCGGTAAGAGATCACCGGGCTTCCGAAAGTAAACTGGCAAACTTTCTCACATATATCGGTGCTCTAACCACTCAGCTATGGAGGCCCCGGAGCAGCATAGAATTAAACAGAATAGATATACAGTATATATAGCATTGGTATCTTTATGACATTTTGTGTCGTTCGACACTTCTTTTAAGTACTTTGATTATACTTAAGTGTTGTCTAGGGACTAAGAACCCGCATAATTCCACAGAATCCAACTAGGGACTACATATCAAGGACTATGATCACGTATGGTGACTTCGGTTACAAAATGTTTCAATTGTTCAGTGCGGATTTCGTTCTAGCTCAAGGTTCTTTTCTAGATAAAATTCCTTTTTAAATTAGGGATATAAGTGGATAGTTCTCGTTTGAATAGAACTGTAAGCACTCATCGACGTACAAGGGGGTATATTGCTTTGCATCTGTCGGTTGGTCAAACCACCAAATGTTGTCCGCTCAATATCTTGTGAACCATTCACATCATTTTTTGTATGTGGGTTGGATATTAGTAGAAGAGGACACCAATTGATTTACAGGTCAAAGGTTAAGAGGTGCCATGCAGTACTCTGCACAATTGGTGTCTGCTCAGTGTTTTGAGAACCCTTTCTTTGATAGTTATGATATTTCATGCAAGAGTTGGTCATTGGTAGTAGATGACCCCCATTGATTTTCAGCTCAAAAGATCAACCATCACTAGGTGCAGTGTAGTACTTGGTACAGGTGGTGTCCTCCCAAATATTTTCTGAACATTTTGCTTAATTGTTATGATATTTCATTTGTGGCTGGTTATGAGTAGTAGATAACACTGGTGATTTTCAGGTCAAAGGTCAGATGGTGAAATGCAGTACAATGGTATCTGCCCAATATCTTTAAGAAACCTTTAGTTGATAACGATGATATTTCATGCATGGATTCGTCATTGATATTAGAGACCTCTGGTGATTTTCAGTTCAAAAGTTCATTGAGTGCAGTGATGTACTCCATGCATTTTGATGTCAGTTGGAAGAGTACACTAATACAATTGATGTCTGCTCTGTCCTCAAAGAAATGGGGAATTTCACACCTTTAACCATTCACCAACATTTGATAAAATGTAATAAAGAAGCAAAAGATTGACTGACAGCTTACTCAAATTTCCATGATTTGTTTTTTAACATTGAGTATATGGGAAGAGTGTATTTTATTTAAAAACATTCTTAAAGAATTTATATTTTCAACAAATCTCTTGGTGAAAAGTTTACGAACAGTCTATTAAAATGATAAAGGCAACCTGCCGTAGCTATACACCTGTTGAGATATAATGAGGCCAAAATAAAATATAAATACATGTGTGTTTCCTATTAAATTGAACATTTCATTAAGAAAACAAGTCTTGATGAATACTGGGCATGGGATCACGATCTTCGAAGTTAAACTCAAAAAGAGTAGGGTGACAATGAATTTTTCTTTTTTTCTTTTTTTCTTTTTTTTTTTTAATATATATATTCTTTATTACCCAGAACCTATTCTATAATAATTCAAACAAACTTAACTAACAAAATAGGGCAACTGCCAGGGATGGGGCCCTGACTAAGCTCCCTCAAAATACATGGCGTTGACCTAGGGTACCACGCAGGGTACCTAATTAACTACTTCATTTCTTAAATGTATACTTTCCAATTAATAGAGAGACTTATGATTTTTTTCAAAATATTGTACATGTGTAATACGTAATATAAATGATCATACAATTTTGAACAATTACTAAACTGGTAGATTGATATATATAAAGTCAAATAATGTATAAATATAAAGGTATTGATACAAAAATATATATCACTTAGTTAAAGTTTATTAGAAATTTCTAATATAATTTCTATATATTTTGAGTTGAATCTTCAAATACATATTGTACAGTGAGAATTACTTATATTCTATAATGTATATAGAATACATATGACATATATTCGCAATTATATGAAGGAAAAAGCTCTATAACAATAATAATTTTTGCCTATTACACCACGCAGGATGCACAAATAATAGTTCAAGTAATTATACGATATAAATTTTATAGAAAAGTATATTCAGTTCAAGTATGTGTAAGACTATATGTCAAAAGTATATAATTCTATCAAATATGATATACATATAGATATATATATATATACATATATATATACATATACACACACACATACATATATGTGAATTATTGATTATAATATAACATAAATATATATAGTATCTGAATAATATTATTCAAAAAATGAGTTTAAATTATATAGTTCCGATACGGTAAAATGAAATTGTACATAATTGAACTTTATTTCACATGATTCACATTAGATGGCAAAATTTTTCAAAAAGTCTATATTCAGCAAGTAAATTGAGGTTTTTCAAAATTTTGGCATATTTCATAACTGAAAATTTTACATGTTGAAAAATATTATAACAGGTTTCATCGAGTGAGTTTAGTCTACAGTACATTTTGTATTTATATATTCTATATGCTGTATAGGAAATCAATAAATTCAAAGATTTAGTTTTACTATTTCGTTCATGAAAGAATCCGACCATGATGTGCTTCCATTTTACATTGAAATTCAGATATTTACTTAAAGCATTCCATACTGAGACAGCATTTTCACATTCAAAAATAATATGCTTTGTTGTTTCTCTTGTGTGACAGTTTTCACAATTGCTATGTGTGTCTCTTTTCCATTTACTGAGAAATACATTATTACAGAGAATATTATTCAAAAGCTTGTAATTGAATTCAGACAAGTGCTTGTCAGGAATATCCAACAATTTACATTGATATATATATTTCCATTCAACAGATTCAATGTTGAATTCAGTATTTAAAACTCTTTGATAATATGGTTTCCAAAATTTTTGCTATATTAAATTTTCATAGAAAACATTGCATTTTTTTTCTCGAACATCTACTATTCCTGTGTAAAAGAGAAATTTATATGAGTGCTTTATATTAATAAAATTGCAGTTTGAAAAATTATGTTTTTTACATAAACGTTTGAAAACATCAGAAATAATCCTAAATTCACATAACCAGTTTGATTTATTTCTAATACAATTTGAAAAATCTGAAAGTTTTTTAAGGTTGCCTCCCTTGTCTAATAAATCTTTTACATGCAAAATTCCACTGGATATCCAATTTTTAAAAAACAATGTATTACCTTTATACAGAAAATTACAATTGTTCCATATAGGTTGTTGTAGAATCACATCTGCTGAAATATTGTCTAGGGTACAAACTTTACACTCATTGAAAGAACATAACATTTGTCTATAAAATAATGGTAATTTTTCTAATTTCATGTTCTCCATTTTTTTATCTGAAAAAGACAAAACATATGGAACAGTAATATTCAACTGTTTACAATAGCTTTCAAAAATGTTATACAAGACAGATTTAGTTTTCAACAATCTTGGAACCCAGGCAGCTTTTAGTGCTTTAAGTTTACTTTCAATATCGACGATTGATAGTCCACCTTCTGAAAAAGAACCTATCAAAACATTGCGTTTAATTCTCTCTGTTTTATTCCAAATAAAGTTGTAAATAAGACGTTGTATTTTTTTAATGTAGGTATTATCAGGCATAGTGAGTATTGAAGCAACATACACAAGTTTAGATATAGCTAGTGTCTTTACTATACATGCTTTTCCAAATAAAGTTAACTTTCTTCGTTTCCACGATTCAAATAGCTTTTCTATATCATGGAAAATTTTCATCCAATTTTTATTGTAACATTCTTCCTTATCATGTCCAATATAAACCCCCAAACATTTTACTGCTTTATATTAGGGTGACAATTAATTTTACTCTTCTGAGTTATAACTCAAGAGAGTGTGCTACGAACACCAACGAACCCGATCAAGAAAATTCCCTCAAATTAATATATATGTTATATGCTGCCATATTGAATAAAACACAGTAAATTTTTTTTTAGAATTCTCTGTTTTGTTTGACACACACAACAGAGAGAGAGAGAGAGAGAGAGAGAGAGCTAGAGCTGGGTTGTTGCAATGCATGTACATCTGTAAAATGTTGCTTCAACTCACAGACACGATGAAATAAACATGATCTGAATGTGTCACGAAAGAAAATTATACCGGTAAATAAAGTGTGTCATGATTTTGAACATTTACAAAAAAATGATAATATAATAATAATTGCAATTTTTATAGAGTGCTTTATCAATGCTGAGGCATTCTTAAAGCGCTTTACAATTGTAAAGTTAAATTTACAACAACAAAAAATGTCCCAGTACATACATCCAAAGCAAATTTAGGTAGTATATATGTATATCATTATGGCTTATACTCACGAACATTGCATAATAGAGTATAAGGCGTGGGAGGGGGTGCAGCTCAATTCACTTGCTGCTTTTAAATTTGGGGTGAAATAATGATTTGACGATTAATACTTGGTTCAGTTATATTTAAAAAGTGATATAATGAATGATATTTAAAATACCGTAAACATTACAGTCTGTAACATGAAATTCAAAAGTTTGCCGATCGCTTTCAATTCTCCTTGATCCGGGGGAGGGGGTGTTAATAATTTATGTTTTAAATTAACACTGGGTTGGGTTTTTTCATTATTCGAATGGTTTAATCTGTGTGTCTTGAAGTGCCATATACTAGTCACACTGTTTTGAGTGCAACTCTGACATGTCTGAGATTTGAGAACAATTCTCAGATTGGAGTAAAAAAGAAAACCGTTGAGTTCGACTCGAGACGTTCGTGATCCCGGGGTCTATATATTTTAAACATTTTGAAGGTCATTAGTGGTCAAAATAAAAATTAGAGAGACTTTATGCAAAAAGAAGAAACTTCCAGATTAATAAAATTGTGGATTTCAGTTTGGAATGCATATTCAATAAAATATTTAAGGTAGCAGTAAAATCGTAGGTGGGTCGGGAAACCAGAAACACACACTTATTTTATTTGATCCTGGTTCGCATGCGTATTATACTGTTTTTGCTGTTTTCAAAACTAGATGTTTAGATTCTTGATCTTCTTCTTCCATTAATTCGCAAATACCACCATTGGTGTATTGTCGCGAATGACTGTGCGCATGACCCAAGGAAAAGATCACTCAAACTATGTACAGCTCATAAAAGCCCTCCCGGCGCTATTTACAATTAAAAACGATCTACCATTAATAAAAGTTCCAGCGGGGCAATAATTGAGATAAAACAAACGGAATAATACACATAGGCGTCGGAAACAAACTGAAAGTGAGAGAGCTAAATCATAAAAAAGGCAATTTTATCTTGACAATCAAAACAACAATTGGGGGGGGGGGGGGGTTGCAAAAGTCCGTTCACAATGTCGAAGTGAGGGGTGGGGTGGGGCTAAACTCCTTTGGAATGTCTTAAAAAGAGGGATATGTCTACCGTTAGAACTTAAAATTGATTTAGGTTTCATCGCAAAGAGTGAATGAATGTTTATTTTATATAGGTTAGTGTGTAAAGGCACTATACACCAAGGTAGTATATTGGATGGCGGGACCCAATGTTGCTGTGTTTCTTTACTATTTCTGTGTTCAAATACTCCCTAAACATCGGACGACTTGGATCTGTGTTGGAACTGGGAACATCAATATATCGTAACAAATGCCAACATGGTGTGTATATGCTTATTCAAGAACTGGAAGGAAAGATTGAAATTAGAGAGAAAATATTTTCAATTTCTTTAGGAAATCCTAAATGCGGTACTCTCATGCAGAAAATAGATAACACAGACGCACTGGCTCTGTCGCTAGAATCAGCTCTGGAAGAAATGTTGAAGGAAACTAACACATTTTTCCTAACAATCGGAAATTCACCAGGGTCAACAACTGGAATTAAGCATGAACGTGGCATTTTCATGGTTATGGATTCACACAGCAGAAACGAAAGTGGACTTTGCTGTCCAAACTTGCTGTCGTATTGAAACTGACCAACAAGTTGAATTTAGTAACTTATTTGCGGGAGTTGTCGGGTTCACTGTCATCTCGTGATCTACAGTACGAAATGACGGGGGCTTGTATAAAGGAACACACTGTGATAACTGATAAACACATAGAACCGGAGTTCCCTACCTCCTCTCCCACGCTAAACGTACATGAAACGTCAGATATGTTAACGGAACAGTTGATTCCCGAACATTCGCCCACAGCCAGAAATACAATCGAATCAGACAATGGCCATGGTGATAATGCTTCAGCAAGTGTATGCCATGAAATTTCAACTAGTACCCAAACTACTGAAGATGCACCGCCAGTTTGCAGTCATTAATCAGGCGCTCGGATTCACAATTCCAAGGTTCATCGACTGATATCGCTAGATATTTGACGGATGATTTAAATATACTCTCTGATGAACTTAAATTTGCACTAGTCAAAAATAGAATGCCAAGTTCGAATTTCAACTTTCCATCGCGAACGTATAAGGATAAGAGAAGGCATAGCGGCGTTATCCATCGACGTTGTACAACAGAGCTTCTCAAGGCCTTTGACTTCATTGCATACTCCGAATCGAATGATGGATTGTTTTGCCTCGGATGTGTGCTATTTCCAAACATCGACCAAAGAAGTTGATATCAGAACTATATTTCAATTGGAAAGATGCACGGGGAAAACTAGAGAAAACATTCTGTATGTGAGTATCATCTGTCTGCAATGGCCAAACTACATGCATTCCTTAAAGTTTATTCAGATACAGACCAACGAATAGATTTCGCTATAACAACACTTGGAAGTGATTTAGTTGAAAGAAACAGAAAAGTATTGGCCTCCATTATTGAATCTCGTGTGTTTTGCGGAAGACAGGGTATTTCATTACGCGGTCACCGTGATGACGAAACTTGCCGAGACGGATCTTCAAATATGGCTAACTTTAAAGAGTTGTTAAATTTCCGTACATCTTGTGGAGACGGGGTTTTGAAATCTCACCTTCAATCGGGCGAAAAGAATGCAACTTATATATCAAAGACGTTACAAAATGAATTACTCTTTTGCATCAAGCGATACATACAAGAAAAAAATGTTGAAGAGGTCCGTAGTCAGCCATTTGGGCCTTATTTTGGTTTTTAATGTGGCGAAGTAACCGATGGCAGCAACTGGGGAAAGCTTGGTCTCGTCATTAGATATGTAGTAAATGGTAAACCAGTTGATCGACTGCTTGAATTTATTGCTTGTGAAGAAGTCACTGGTGAGGCCATATGTGACTCCATTGTAGACCACATAGATAAGGCTGGTCTTGACCCCCTCTACTGTCGTTCCCAAACAATGGTGCAGGCAAAATGGCAGGCAAACATTCTGGCGCTGCAGCACTATTTAGCAGGCAGTATCCTTTATCTGTATATCATTATTGCAGCAGTCATGACCCCAATCTTGCCTTGAGCAAAAGTTGCTCCATAAAGGAAATTCAAATATGTTTGGACACCCTGAAAAAACTCGCCATATCTTTCAAATATTCACCAAAGCGCACATGAAGGTTGGAAAAAGCTATAGATGAAATTTATGAGGAAAGGTGTGGTGAAAAAATTGACAAGAAAAAGTGTAAAGTGTTCACCGAGACACGGTGGGGAGAGAAACACACAGCTCTTGAAACATTTCAAGACTGATATGAGCCATTGGTATCATGTTTAGACGCCATTTCTGCAAGAGAAACAAACTGGGATTCAAAAGCAGTTGTTGAAGCCAGCGGACTTTAAGTCAAATTGTCGGACTTCCAATTCATTGCCTCTTTCCAGACTATTCGAAATTTCTTTGGATACATATCTGGACTTAGCCGAAAGCTTCAGGGGAGTTCTTTGGATGTTGTACAAGGATATGACATGGTGACAGATGTTCGAAAAGTTATAGTGAGCACGAGACTGAACGATGCAGAATATGACAGGGTATACACCAAGAAGGAGGAAATGGCTCGGCTTTCATGTGGAGGAATCCCATGGCAATGTTCTCGACAGACCCAAAGGAGCAATATCCCTGCTTCCTCACCGAAAGAGTACTGCAAGTGATGCATATACTTACCTTACTTGGATAGTTTGATCCAACAGCTTGACCTTCGATTCTCCAGTTTGGCTTATCAAAGTATAAAAGCAATGTGCTTGATACCATCCAATCCGTCACACCTAAACCAAGATGGTCTAGAGGCAACAGAAACACGGTATGCACCAGACTTGTCAGATGCATCGTCATTTCCACAAGAAGTAGCATTATGGAAGCAAATGTGGAGCCATTAATGCAATCTTCCAAACTCAATGTCCGTCACATGGCTAGACAACAGAACATGCCGCTCTATGTTTCCAAACACAACCAAAGTTATACATTTAATGCTTATAACGTCAGTCACATCCGCTCTGTGGAACGAGCAAACTCTTCTCTTCGCTTTATCAAGAGCTATCTGCGTACTACAATGTGAGAGGATATGTTTTAATGCACTCATGCTTTTGCTTCTCCATAGGGACATTCAGATTGACATTGAAAAGATCATTAACATTTTCGTCTCAAGAAATCCTACGCGAATGCTTCTTGAGAACCCAATTGCTTAGTTTGTAAGTGGACTGCAATATTTCGCTTGATTCGACTTTTGCATTAAACTAAATAGGCGTTCTTGTTTATTAAACTCATCATTTAAATGGTTTTTTAAAACTAATATTTCACTCATAAATTTGAAAAAAAGAATGATTTATTTCATTAGGTACGAGGTCTTGTATACTTAAAAAAACGCGATAATTTGACATCGGATTAGCCCCAGAGACTGCAAGGACTCCACACCTTGGGCACATACTAAATCTTCACTTTGGGATTTACGACGGCCAGTATGGTACCTCTATATTTTTCATTCAGCCCCCCCCCCCCCTAAACTCAAATCCTGTATCCGCCCCTGTATTTATATATATATATATATATATATATATATGCTTACAATATCGGGGGCGATCCGTATGAAATCGCGGACCAAAAAATCTATGAATCATATTCTTATAATAATTAATAAACTTTACATATAATATGTTGCTTACAAATTGAGCTGGTCTGCGATGATCTGCCACTCTTTTTCTCTAACAAACCTCCCCTTTGTAGCACCACTCCCCTTTACTTCCTTAATGAGTGCGACCTCCTCATCACCCCCCCCCCCCCCCCTTTTTCATTGTTCATAATTATTTGTCAAGTTGTTGTAAAATAAAAAAATAAAAAAAGCAGACGATAAGGATATGATAATTATTTTTTATTTACGTGTTACTAAGTATGTTTCTTACCTTTTGACACAAAAGCCGATTTGAGAATATTCTTTGCTGAAAAATTCTCAAGAGTTGAATTGAGAATTTTATTTGAGAATTCTCAAAGTTTTATGACGGCGGGGCCAGAAGTTCGGAGATTGAGAACAACACACCAGGCTCAACTCACAAAATTATACCACGACACAGAGAAGAAACTGGTGACTTATGATAACATCGACATAGTAAAAACGTCGGAAAAGAAAGTACACGAACATTTTCAGTTATTCAAAGAAGCGCATTTACAGTGCTTAGATAAATGTTCGGACAGCCAGACGACATAACTGCATGAACACAATTTCGATAGCTGCAAGAAGAACCACGAGGAGTTCTGTGAGAGGTTATCGCAATGGCTGACAGAAATTCCGGACATTTCTACTTTAAATGAACAACGTATCGAGGTTGGAAGCACTAAAAACAGATCCAGTGAAAACCAGGAAATTGATGATATGCGTTTCGTTTTCACGGTATCATCTGTGCGTTCAAGCCACTCCCGATTACGCGACGCTAGAGTTAAACGCTTGAAGGCTGAACAGCAGATAATTGCATTGACAAGGAAACAAGATCTGGAACGTGCACGTAGAGAAATTGAAGACAAGGTGAAAATCATGGAACAACAAACGGAACTTGAAATTGCTAGATTAGAAGAATCAGTCTGGCAAAAAGCGGTAATCGAAGACGAAAGTGAGACACAAAATGTGAGCGAATCAGTGATGCAACAAAGAACCGAGGATCACAGAAACGTATGCCGTACGCAACGGAACCGGAAGTCAGAAACATGATGCGTATGATGAAAACGGCAACAAGTACGAATACTCAAGGGAGTTTCCATGACATCCAAGATCAAAGTAACCAAATGAAGGAGCCAAACGTCAGTTCAGCGGCTACTGATGTTGCATTCAGTAGATTGACATCCGTTCTTCAAGGATTCAACCTCCCGAAACAGGAAATACTTTGCTTCGACGGATCACCCATGGACTACACCAAGTTCATCTAGAACTTTGACATGAACATTGAGAACAAGATAAATGACAATAGTATTAGGTTAAGTTATTTAATTCAGTACTGTAAAGGCGAGGCTAAATCTTCTATTGAACATTGTGTTTTATTAGAACCTACAGAAGGTTACCGAAGAGCACGAGACATATTGCACTCTCGTTATGGTCGCTCACTTGTGATTGTTAGATCTTACGTACACAAGTTAGTGTATGGAGAGCAAATTAAGGCATCTGCTGTTGATGGGTTGTATAGATTAGCTCTTGAAATGCAGAAATGTGAAATCACTCTCTCTACGTTACAGACAGACGGACGGACGACTAAAATGGTAGTACAGGAGCAAAATCTACCAATTCTCCACAAAAAGACAACAGTAGTTATAATTTAATGATTTATTTATCATAAATGGTCACACATTTGACTTGACAATTGACAATGTGGAATCTTGTATCGCCTGTGTGATTTGGTGTTATGTACGGGTAGGCTTTCCCTCCCTCTTGGCGTGTACTATGAAACTGGGGACCCTAACAATGGGGAAAGTGTTCACTATCCTCAAGGACCCCCCTCCCCCAGGAACTTCTCACAGGAAGTGTTGTCTTACAACCATACAACGGGGCAAAACTCTTCATTGGGTATCACAACTTGATCCTATTCACTGGATCTGCAGCTTCTGTACCACGGTCTCCTTTGACCTAGTATCCATTATTATGCCAATCTCAATTAATCCGTTGAGATTTTCGAGGTAATTCATACTTGCAGATTTAACAAAGATAAGAAATTTCATCCTAATAAAAAAGCACCATTTGCTTTATCAGCAATAGAATAAAAACGTATAACAAAAAGGGAAAGAACTTAAACCTTGCATGTTCTTCCCAACTGGGCAATACAAAAGTGAGATCTGTTTTGGGCTTTACTTAATCAGAAATTATGAACACTCAATCCTGAGGGCAAATAATATAACTATGGGGCAAGTGTTTTCCTGTTCAGCACATGTGTTATTGTCCTGTATGTACTGTGTCCTGTTTGGCAGTGAGGCGTGTCTGTGTGAACATTAGCTATTTGGCAGCTAGAAGTACATCCTTAACATGAAAGGCTGTTTTGTGGTTGCGTAAATATTAAGTGACGTGCCATATTTTTTTTGTACAAAAACTGTGTAGTTTTAAATCTGTAAGTGGGTACCATGTGACTTTTTGTTGTTACATCTTTGGCGTTATTTACAAGACGTCTACAAGAGCAGAAAATATGTTGAGTAAAAATATGAAAATAGAAACATACAGAATAACTTGGCTACAATTTCCATGTACATAAAAAGCAGAAGAGTCTATAATCTTTGAAGAAAAGAAACTGGTTTAGACAAAACTTCTTTGAACTCCTATAGCTGTAGTACCACATCGAGATTCTGTATTACAATGATAGAAAATCATATAAACCATGTTGATAAAGGCTTAAAATAAAATTCACATCATTAACAACAGCTATGTTCAGCTAAGCTTTGTAACAAAGTGAAACCAAAAAATAAAAAAAAAAAAATCCCATGAAAACGAAAGACATAAGAAGAAAAATATTAGCTCAGTGTTAGATTACAAACATTCCAAAATTCACAACAAGTACATAGTCTTCATTGACGAAATACTCTCCGATACAAAAACAACATATACTTAACTTTTTCCTAATAGAAATATCAACTACTGTCTGAAGATGCACATATAAAAAAGAAAATAAGCTGAATTAACCATAATATATTTTCAAGTATGACTGAAATATATTAATAGAAGTCACTGAGGAGAAAAAAATTTAAGTTGATTTAATCAAATACACCTAAATATTGCAAACCAGGTGAACCATCAACGTAAAAAAAAAACGAGATTGTTCTTGTAAGATGACAAACTTCCTTCAAAATCCACCTTCAACAAAATATGCCATAACGGTAACCTCCTTCACCGCATCCCCACAGTTCTTGCCCATCAAACAACCAGTACCCCCTAAAACTGGAAACCACCCATAGGAACATTTTCAACGGGGGCATTAAATTCATACTGCTGTGCATTTTCATCCATCTGGGGTGCTACAGCCTTGTCCTCCTCTTCAGTTCCGAAGTATCGTTCAATCATGTCAAAGGCTTTCTGGTATATTTCTCTGTTCTGGTGGCTTTGTAGAAATTCTATCTTGTCCAAACCTAGATCAAGATAGAAGAAAGGAAGACAAATTATCATTTTAGATTTAAATATCAGAACA
This sequence comes from Ostrea denselamellosa, assembly GCA_024699665.1. Taxonomy (NCBI): domain Eukaryota; kingdom Metazoa; phylum Mollusca; class Bivalvia; order Ostreida; family Ostreidae; genus Ostrea; species Ostrea denselamellosa. Next base: position 1,078,575 of record JAMZEH010000054.1, on the reverse strand, counting down.
CAAACATACTTCTTCCCAAAAGATCTACATCATTTATTTGTAAAATTTTCAATAAAAATTATATTTGTTAAGTAACTCCATACTTGCATTAGTATCTGATAAAAGTTTAAAATGTGTATTCATTTCAATTTATTAGAGTTAAAGCTAATAAGTTATCAAATAAAATATATAGGTCCTCACACTTTTTAAGATGCGACATATATTTACAAATTCATATATCAATGTCAGAAAATTGCAATTTTCCTTCGACTGCATTATCAAAATTTCATAAAAGCTGGTTAAAACAATATATCAGTATTCATATAATTTCATGACACTGTTTCTATACAAAACTATTCCAAATTTCTGTAAAAAAATAAAGAAAATCTATCATGTAATGAACTTGATTCAATGAAAACAGTTATTGCATTTGGAATCAATATTTTGAATCATATTGATGATTATTTATATACAACTTTGACTTTTGAAATATGTATAAATCTAAATTAATAATTGGTTTTGCAAAATCTTATGAGCTTGGAACTACTTTAAATGAAAACGCAACCAAGTTACAATAGTAACAAATGGCAAAGAACTAAGTTCACTTTGTAAATTGGTTATGTTAATTTTTAATTCAAATTTATAAATTCTTGCTTGGGACTTCATACTTTCAATACCTACACAACATTTCTTCATCATAATTCATTTTATGGACAATCATCGAATGTGAACTTGAACAAGTTCCCAATTTGGAGGCAAAAATGCTGTTTTTAAGCATACATGCATCTTTTAAATAATCATATGTAATAGAGAACTGACATGTCAGAAAGGGCCCTCAATGAGTTGTTCAATATTTATTAAATTTCAAGTTCCTTAACTCCATAATGACAAAACAAATAAATCTGAAAATTGAAAGAGGTCTTCCTATTCCTAATCCAAGCATTAGTGATTACTTTTAAATTTTATGAATATATTATTAAATTACTGCAAGTTACCCATAGAAAGTGCTATTATCTAAACTCAAGTCCCATTACTCCATAATAACAATGCTGTTAAATTTGAAAATCGGAGAAGGGTCTTCCTCTGCACAATACAAATATATTTAGGCCAAAATAAAATATATATGTGTTTCCAGTTTACAGACATTACCTACATATTTGCTGCCAACCCTTAATAATTATATTGACGATTACATAAATAAAATAAAAATCCGCAAAATTCAAACTGGGTTTCTTTTCTCTTCACATTCAAGTTTCTTTGATGTACATTTTGACTAATATTGATCTTCAAAATGTTTGAAAAGTATTTGTTATGTATATAAACCTGTATTTAAAGCATATCAAAAACTAATATTTCAAATAAAATGTTTTAATAAAATAAAATGTTTTACCTACCTACTCTACCTAATTTTTTCAGGAGTGAAATAGGAAACACACATATATTTTATTCTGGCCTTATGTATAAATTTAATGAAACTCTTGTGAAGGAAACTTAAATTATCATGTGCCATAGAAAGTGTTGATGGATGGACAGATTGATTATTATAGGGCACCTGCCATATCATGTCTATATGGCAGGAACCTTATCAAATATCAATAACATTTCTAACAATGAAAGTCATATATATGTATAAAAATAACAGCCCAGGTTGTGCTGTATAAAATATTTTAAAAAGTCTACCATTTTGACTACTTTGAATGAAAAGTTGACAAATCGGCTATAATGATGTACATTTATGATCTCATATTGTACAAACTACTGTGCAGAAGAAATCATAGTGATAGACTCTAATAATGATGCACTCCCTGAATATTTCTTAAAAAGTGAGAATCATCAACACATAGCTAAATAAGGTCCTAAGTGAACCTTTTTCCTTATACATGTTTACTTAATCACATTGACAATACAGTGAGCCTTTTCACAGGTGCTTTCTTTCACAATTAGACTTGTATTTTAAGAAGCATATACATGTATGTACTATAATCATAAATGTTTTGTTTCCAAACTAACATAGTTAGTGTACCTTTAATGGTGATATATAATTATTCATATAACATAAACTATATGATTTTATCCCAGATGAAAAAAATGGGTCAAAATTTTAAGTTTGTCTTTGATTGATTGATTGATTATTTATTGCTTTCCGCCACACTCAACATTTTTCAGTTATCTGGTGGCGTCCAGTTTTTGTTGGTGGAGGAGAGAACCCAGATACAATGTACCTGGGAAGAGACCACCGACCTTCCGCAAGTAAACTGGCAAACTTGCTCACATAACGCCGCGGCCGAGATTCGAACACAAGTTTGTCTTTGATTAATTTAACTCTCAAACATCTGCGGTTGGCCATATTTGTATAATGAATGCATTGCATGGTCGAAAAGAAAAAATGAAATTTGTAAGTTTGACACCTAGTTTATCTTTCATATCTTGTGTTAAACACTTAAAAGGTAGTTAGATATGCACAAATCCAAGAACTGCTGATAAAATAGTATGTGAGTATGCTAATAAAATAGTCATGTGGTCAACACTTGGCTCAATTAAGAAAGAATGCATGTAATTTTGAAACTACATTCATTATATCTCAACAACTGCAGTTTTTTTGTATGTATATTTTAACAGCAATTTTTGTTTCATTTTATTTATAGAATACCACTGCATTTCTATCTTAAATTTAACAGAAAAATTAGGGCACATATACCTTTAATCATTACATCATTTAAATCAAATAACTCACTGAGAGATTGACTCAAAATGTTGCACACTCAGTGCACACTACCACCTCTTATTTCAAATTCTTCACAACTGAATCTAAAAAACTCATCAAACATCAGTGTCAGAGTAAGCTGTGGATTGACTGTATTCATACCGTAACATTCCTCAATTAAAACAGCATAAGGATTTGTGCCATTGTGGTTCTTTGCGTCCTGTTCACCCAGCCGCAGAATATTTTCTAAGCCATTTAGAGCCACCTGTACAATCTTGGCATCCATTACTGTCAGTAAATCACACAAAGGAGGGATACAGTCTTGATCTACCAAAAACCTGCAGACAAAATCAAAAGATTGATCAGATGATTCTTGAAGCTTCAGGAAGGCAATCTTCTGTATAGGTATTTCCAATCTAATTAAAATCAGATCTTCTCTGATGATGACAGTTCTCTAGTGTAACAATTAAAGAAAATCTAACTTTAATTAGATTGCATGTATTTCCACCTTAAATGCACATTCTTTTTAGAGATTATATTAATACTAAGGTAACTTGATCCGAAGACTCAGATCATGTCAAATTGACTGGCATGTATCATCAGATCAAACGAGACTTCTCAGATGTTTCAACAAGAATCATTTGATAACACGTAACAGTGTAAATGCACAAAATACCAGCTGCAAAAATACTGGGTTACATACACTATGACAGTATGCATCCTTTGCTGATGAAATTCAACTACATCAAAATAAATGGGAATATTTTGTTACATTAAATGTGTTGTAAATTTTATAATAATGACTACGGTATAGTAGGTTTGGTAATTTTCTCTACATGCCCCAAATATCATATATTTATGCGAATTTATGTCACTGTCTATAAACCTCTGAACTAAGTCTTTGGATCTTCCTCTTTCCACACAAATCATACACAGGATACATAATCACAGATATTAAATCTTTCATCCAGAAGCCTTTAAGTGTAACAGGTAAAAAGAAGGACAGATGAGCCACTTTTGTTGATAAAATAATTGATTACAAGTACTTGCACTGCATTAAAATGCAAAATGGTTCATGCTTTCATAAAACTGAGCAGTTTATAAAGTCCGCAGGCTGGGAAACTTCTGTTTTGGTCTTTTTTCGTGGTGTGGACAAATTGCAAAACATTTGACCTCATGAAATAAGTTGCTTTATATGGTATTAATTTTGTATATGAATCGGTGATCTAGCCCATGCCAGACAGCTCTGTTTACCTGATTTGTTCAGGGGATCCCCCTGATGTGGCATTAGTAATTGCCCATGCTGCCTCTTTCCTCGTCTTGAAGTCAGCTTTGCCCAAAATATCAATCAAAACTGGGAATATATTGGCATCAATAACACTCTACAAAATAAGGTTATGAATTTAGTGTCTACCCACTACAAAGAACTTGAGCAAGTAATGCTGATAATATTGCTGTGTTCCAAGACATGTAATGTCAGACAGGTACATATTAATGAGATTGTCTTCAAATCAGGTTTAACTAGTCATACCTGTAGAGCTATGTGCACAAGAACTTTGGCACTCATTTCATTAAATTCCCAAGTCAGTCACTTTTATGTATTAGAAAGAAATAATTTGAAACATATATTCTACTTTACATTAAAACATTACATCATAAAGAAAATGAAAGAGAGATAAGTTTGAAAGGAAACATTTTTTTCCCAAGGAATTCTAACCCAGAAAAAGGGGAGTGCACAAAACCTATAGGACTGAAAGGATCATCCCTCATTTCCAGACCTAAGTTCAGGTCATCAGTGAGCCATTATTGCTGTCCTAGTTTTCAATGAGATACAGATATTTTCTGACACTTTGTCATGTCAACTGTGTGCTAAATAGATAGCAATCCCATGCAAATTAACATTTATTAAGAACTGATTAAAACTGAAATATTTATATTTATTTATCATGTATTCCCAAACTACTGAATCAGCAATAGCCAATTTCTTGAAGTTCACTGGTAGTCATTTATAGGTTATGATACAGAAAGGATTCTCTTTTAATGTACATCACCTAATTACATGTACCTCCCTCTGCCTCTTCTACACTATTTAAATACCTGTATTTGCATTCTGTTTCCTGCAGTGATGTTTGAAATTGTCCAACACGCCTCCTTTTTAATTGATTCTTTTGAGCTACTGAGTAAATGTAACAAGCATGGCAGAGCAGAACAGTTCAAGATAACCTGAAAGAGAGTTCAAGATACTATAAAACAAAGAACTCAAGATAATCTAAAACAAACGAGTTCACAGCAATCTGATACAAAGAGTTCAAAATAAACAAACATACAAGCCTACACTATAAGCATGGTAATTTACTTTAATATCACAACATAGGAAATTGTGGGATGTACAGGGGGATTTGTGTATCAGTAACTTCTTCAAAATTGAATTAGGGCTTTATTCCATTTTCCCAGAATTTGTATAATGTACATAGTAATAACAAATTGCAGCATCTTGACACAATGTATAAACCATGTCTATTTTACATAGGTTTTTGTGCTTTAAAATTTCAACATAATGTTTGGTGTAACAAAAAAATAACCACCATGAACTTAAAACTAGGTTCCACTGTATCTACAACAAACATGGTTAGTTTCTAATACAGTGCATGTTTATCAAACATAAATTACTCATTCATTCATTTATTCAAGGTACTGTGTTTATTAAACTACAAAACTCAAATTACAGCAATTCTATAACTTCTATACCTGTGTTTGAAAATCATCCCCCGTGACTATGTTACCCACCACTCTTAGAGCTGCTGAAACAACACTCTGTTGTGTGTACCTGAAAATCAGAAAGAAAATCTATTTGAACAATGCACAACATACAGATAATCACACTGGATCAATCAAATTTTCATAAGATAGCTTCCCCAACATGGCTTAACATTTGAAAATAACTACTTCAATTAAAGCTGTTCTTTAATGTCAAATTTCCATAAACTGTTTTATATTGGGCAGAATTTCTAAGACAAATGCAATAACATAATTTGCAGGAATTTAGTTTGTTTTCGCTTACATAAGGAGTTCTACTAATCGGCGACACACTCCTGAATCTATCACAGACTGAATCTTTTCATTGGGACCGTCAGACAGGTAAGATAGTGCCCAACACGCATCAGCCAAAACATCTTTATCTGTATGAAACAGCAGTCTGGCTAATACGGGTAAAGACGGGGATACCTGAAACAAAGAAATCAACATTTGAAAAAAATTTAAATCCCAAACAATTGAAAAAGAGAGAATATGTTTGATTTAACATTATGCCCTCAACCATGGACAACTTGACCTTGATACAAAGACTTGACCTTTTACTGCCCTATACCTTTGACCTTGACTTTTCAGTTCAAGTATGAAGTTTCTATCTTGTATAGTTCAAAAGTTATGATCAAGGTTAAAGTTATTGGCAAAGACAAACATAAAGAGTGTCAGGACTGAGACAGACATAAAGAGTGTCAGGACTGAGACAGACATAAAGAGTGTCAGGACTAAGACAGACATAAAGAGCATCAGGACTGAGACAGACATAAAGAGTGTCAGGACTGAGACAGACATAAAGAGTGTCAGGACTGAGACAGACATAAAGAGTGTCAGGACTGAGACAGACATAAAGAGTGTCAGGACTGAGACAGACATAAAGAGTGTCAGGACTAAGACAGACATAAAGAGTGTCAGGACTGAGACAGACATAAAGAGTGTCAGGACTGAGACAGACATAAAGAGCGTCAGGACTGAGACAGACATAAAGAGTGTCAGGACTGAGACAGACATAAAGAGTGTCAGGACTGAGACAGACATAAAGAGCGTCAGGACTGAGACAGACATAAAGAGTGTCAGGACTGGGATGATTCAGGGTTAGCTACATTTAGTTAAGTTTCAATTCAGAATGGCATAATTCTGTTTTCTGGATTTGGTTCATGTTAGGTGCAATTTATTCAATGACAATACAAAAATTAAAATTTATTATGAGTAGTATGCTGAATGTCATCATTTGTATACATCATGACAGTCTATTAAAATCTGCTCTATTTATATGCAGCATAATTTTGGAATTATTAAACAAATCTAAAATCAACCTAAAATATATGACACTGTTTTCTTTTATAAGTCAAAATTCAACAATTCTATCACTTGGGAGTGTTTAAAAACTTCCTTATATTGATTTACTTGTCTATCATATTATCTGTCAAAACATTTAATCAGCATCATTATCTACTGTGCTGATTTCACCTCAGTACTGACAGAGATGTTAAATATCATGATCAGGTATACAGAAACTGCAATGATCTTGCAGACCATTTTGTTAGTATCTGAATGGTGAAAACACTTAATTCCAACATAGTAAGGTTTTAAATCTCTGTTGCATAAAAATCCACATTCTGCATATCACTCTGATGCCATATTGGTTGTTTTTTGGTACATGTAAATTTGGAACCAAACTGAAATTTGGCATTTGTAATCAGTGCATCAAATTGAATGGTAAGACTTGCATTGCACTGACACTAGAGAGTGCTTACTCCATTAGTGACAGAAATAATTGCAATTCCAAGGTCAAGTTGACCAAGAAAGGAACCACTGTATACAATTCTCACCTTTGCAAAATCTGGTGGGGGATTTTTTCCTCTACATAAATTTGATAGACACCATACAGCATTCCTAGTCATTGATAAACTGCTGGTGTTTTTGCTTAATAACCTGAGAAGAAAAAAAGGTTAATTGCAATATACAATGTATATACATATTCAAACTAAATCTATTTCCAAAAAATAAAAAAAATTGAATAAATAAACAAACTAAATCTATCTAAAAATATTTTTTTTCTCTGCATGCAAAATGCTTCTATATTACTTGACGAAACCTAGTTCAAATATCTATGATAAATTGTCAAATTTACACCTATGGCAAATTATTTTTCCTTTGTCATACAACAAATTTTATTTTACTACTAGCATAGGCCTGATAAAAGATTTCATGTTTTTTCACAACATCATAATTTGTACTTTAAACCAACTCTCTACAGCTATTTCACATCTTAACATATTTACCATAAAAATAGGTCTTCATGCACAAACTTTTAAAGACGACAATTCAAAAAAAAAATTTAAAACTGTCTAGTTTTGGGGACTAAGGACATACTGTAATAGAGGGACAAGAATTCCTTCATTCAACACATAATCCCGGCACTCTGGACTGTCCCCAGCAATATTTCCTAAAGCCCACACAGCCTACAAATATATCACAAATATAACTGTCATGAATTCTGTACAATTTCTCCTTCAATGTATGTAACACTTTAAAATCACTATATCCTCTTTTATTTGAGGGGATTTTCCTGACACACAAGTTTCCTTAGACAAAATTCTTCAGTAGAAAATTCCTTCCTAGCACACATAACTTATCCTACACTATTTTCATGAGCAATATTGACATTGAAAGAAATTTTAATGAGCGATTTTTTCACCAATAAACATCAGCAATCAAGCATATCATAAACCTATATAAAAGTGTCTTTCCATGAATTTGCATTCTTGCAATAATACATATCAAAGGCCTCATGGGCCACAAAGGCATTGAGTGCAATATCATATACATTATCCGGTTCTCAATAAATTCAGAGGGCAAGTGAATTAGAGAAAGAGAAGAAATGTTTGAGTGCCACAAGAGACATTATGTTTAAGTACATAAATAAAGCATTACAACCATTTTGTAAAATGTCAGCAAAATGTGTTTATTTACATAAAAAGAAATAAAGAAGAGAGCTTGGACTGAGGTTGCTTATCCTAACAAGTTCATCCATGTACCCTCCTCTTGTTAGATAATATCCCCTCAAGACTAGTTACTTTACAAAGGTTATAATAAATAACTTGAAATTGCACACAAAAAATGCTGAAAAGAATATAACTGCTTCAGAGTGACACTACTTGTTTATAGAAGTTATGTCTTTTGTTCATGTATGATGTAACAATTATACGGTATTAACTCTCTTTTTTCCATAATGTCTAACAATTCAAAAGTTCAACGTAATATGTAGTAAGATTATTGGAATTCTTAACAAGATTCAATTCCCAATGAATGCTACCTAGCCTGGGTTTCTTCACAAAATAATCTGTTATTTTCGTCGCAATGCACACACTACTTTCGTTTTGCTTAATTGAGAATTGGGATCGGGATTACTGAAAACAAAACTGGAAGCAGTCTGTGTTTTTGGAATAGGAAACGAACCCTGACAATGTGCAATCCAATTTAGTATTTATCTGTTTCTACTGATCTGAAATAAGGATTCTTGGTGAAACTACAAGACTATAGATTTAAATGAAAACCAAATTTGAGCAGGTTATTTTGTAAGTACTTAATGATATCGTGCAACACAAATTTTGCGGGAAAGTCTGTTTTGTAGTAAATCCATCCGCAAATAATGAACTTTTCTCACCAAACAATCGTTATTTAGCTATTGAACAGAGATACAATAATAAATGACATCAACAATGGAAATGGTATTGTGCCTTTCAAATATCAATTAAATTTATTATTTCAAAGTCTTGAATCGTAAAAAACATTCAATATCAATAGTCACTATTTGATTTCGCCCACTGAGATCAGAAAGGCTTGGTAGAGGCAAAATTTTGCATGATCGCTAGAAGGCTCTTGAGCAAGCTCGATGCCTTAATAAGTCTTGAAAATAAAACTGGATCTGCAATACATGTGAAATATCTCACCTGTTCCTGAACATCCTCAATATCTGAGGCAAGCAGCTTTATAAATATTGGCACGGCACCTGCTTCTATAACCACTCGTGTCTGAAGGGAGGTTCCTGATGCTATGTTTGTGAGGGCCCATGCAGCTTCAAACTGAAGATAGTAATGATATACTGTATGAACTACCACCAACTACATGCAGTACTGACCAAACCCCACCTAACACCCACAAACTGCAGAACGTGAGCCTTCCAGTGAAGAGTCAGCTCTGGACTCGGAGCACACCCCTTTTGTTTGCTTTTGGAATCGGCTTTGTTCACTCATGTGGTAAAGCGGACCCTGAGTCAGGCCACTCCTGAGTAATCTGAATACACACATTTATTTCCATTGAAGAAGTTTCACTTCATGTAAAGCACTTCTCAATGGAAGAAGAAAATAAATCTACATATGTATATCATATAATAAAATGTATTTTTCATTCGAACATTATATGACCTTTCTGCAAATAAAGAACCTACAGAAAAAGGCATATCTCGGAGAGGTTCCAAGCATAGTAAATAATGTGTAAAATAAAAAAAACAAACCAAAAAACAAAAACATAGATTTGGAAATCTATACAATAACTTTAGCTCACTTTCTAAGTATCCCACTTCATAACATACCTAAGCTATGAGTATATTGCAAGTTGAACCATAACAAATCAGGTAAATTTTGGACCATTTAGTTACATTATTATGGAGAAATCTAACACTTTTACTTAGTTTATGCAGTGACAATAAAATGTAGATTTTATCTGAATCAATACACCACAGTGATTTAAGCCCCTCTTATTGTGCTATAATATATGACCATACAACTCTATAAGAAAATATACATCTATAGGATGTGAATGACACACAAAGGACATAAATGTTGATGAATGAAATAATCAAAGAACTGGCAATTTTCACATGGTACACTTTAATCTAAATAATCAGATCAAGTTTGATATGGTGATGCTTTCTTTCATTTTTAGTTTCCAAGAAAAATAGAAAAGATTTGTAACAGGGGATGGGAGCATGGATTAAAAAGGCTTGCTAGAATTCCACCCTCAAACAGCTGGCAATGAGTATTACTGATTTAATACTAACATTATGACTCCACTTTAGAAATCTTACTTCAAAGTAAATCCCTAATTTCTTCAGTAAATACCCTAGTCACAAATGAAAGATCATTTAACACTGCCAAACATATGAACAAATAATGATGTACAGTGGAACCTTGTTTTTACATTCATGGTTTATTAAGAACAAGGTATTATTTTATCTCGGAATAATTATATGCCTCGGAATTTAACTAATTGATGTGTACAAATGTAAAAGGCATCTGTAGATCGTAGAAAACTTTTATTGTTGAGAAATGTTGTAGAAACCCCTTTCTGAACTAGAAAGAAATAAACAATTTCTTTCTTTCTTTTTTTTTTTTCAAGTGAAGATGCACTAAATTGTAGAGATGTGTTTAACTATTATTTTATTTTTATTCTCATGTGTTGTTTATTAAACATGTTTCTTTGTTATGTGAACTCTGTGTATACTTTAATGCATTAGTTGTTTTGTTCTACGTTTCGTAGTCGTGCCGGGCACGGACTACGCATACTGCGCATGCCTTACAACTCCGGCTTCTGTGTTGTCACATTTTCTACTTATGCATCGATATATCGTAATCCAGAATAAGTATTACTTTTTTCGCACGTTTTCTCGGTCGAATTTGATAGAGACAAATGTGTGAAGCAACACACAACACTACCGATTACCAGTCAAGAGATAACCCCCCCCCCCCTTTTCCATGATCTCTCGTCTGCACAACTAATCCATATTGTACCTGCGATTGTCGCTTTTTCACGTGAAAATCCAGTCCAGTGTGGTGATATTACATTCCTTTAGTGTTTCAGCGAACGCTAAACGACTCCCGTTTTCACGATATTTTAGAAACGACGAAACGCGGCTTAGTAGGCTATCTACACTTCTCTTATCAAGATGCAGACTTTTGAGCGTCACTTCCGCTTATGTGACGTCAATTTACTACAGTGCAGCTAAGTGCCCCCCCCCCCCCTTTCACATCCCTTATTCTATATATCATCACCGACTTCTTAATATCTGTTAAAATTAAATTGTTTTGTTCGTAATGATGTTTATTTATATTTTTTTTTGGGGGGGGGGGGGGGGGGGGGGGTCGCATTTGAATATTCAATTATAATATTAAACAGATACTATGAGATATTATTGGAAACGAATAAAGGATAGTATCGAATGGTCAACTGTCTCCACTGGACCATATTCTTCCCCATTTTCAACATTTAAAACTTTTCGGCCGTTAATTAAAACAAAAACACTTTCATTCTCCGATGTAAAACTCCAAGACATTTTTACGCTTCTGCACCAAATTGACGGAGTATCGTTTGGTTGGTGATGCAAGCACCATGATTGTGACGTCATATTTCTCAAAAAGAGCGATACGTAAATACCCGTTATACTAAGATCAAATAAAGGGGATATATATATATATGGTTGATGATGCAATTAAATTACGAATTTTAAAAAAGGATCAACAATTTGGATGTGTGAATAGGTTTTGATGCATGATTCTCTAACAAGTTATGTACAAAATTTTCATAATTTGGTATAACTTTCATTTTTCATCTGTAGATATTAATATTTTAATATAATTATTATTAATAATAATAATAAGATTTTAATATCTACAGATGAAAAAAGTAATACTTATTCTGGATTACGATATATCGATGCATAAGTAGAAAATGTGACAACATGGAAGCCGGAGTTATAAGGCATGCGCAGTATGTGTAGTCCGTGCCCGGCACGACTACGAAACGTAGAACAAAACAACTAATGCATTAAAGTAGACACAGAGTTCACATAACAAAGAAACATGTTTAATAAGCAACACATGAGAATAAAAATAAAATAATAGTTAAGCACATCTCCACAATTTAGTGCATCTTCACTTGAAAAAAAAAAAGAAAGAAAGAAATTGTTTATTTCTTTCTAGTTCAGAAAGGGGTTTCTACAACATTTCTCAACAATAAAAGTTTTCTACGATCTACAGATGCCTTTTACATTTATACACATCAATTAGTTAAATTCCGAGGCATATAATTATTCTGAGATAAAATAATACCTTGTTTAAGTTGGATTGCTTATCATATTAGAATATTAAAATACAAAACCAATTCTTTTAAACAAACCTGTATAAAATAGACAGGGTTATTATGTTGTCCCAAGATGCCGAGATTCAGTATTATGTTGTAAAAAAAAATAAAAAATCTAAAAAAAATAAAAATAAATCCCTACATAGTCACTGTTGATTAAGATAATCACCCTATAATTAGTATGTTCACACACCTGGGCTGCCCCAGGCTATCAGTAAGTACATTTCCTAGTCTGTTAGATTAGTGACACTGGACTGATCATGCTTCGACAGTATATCAAGGGCCCTCACATCAAAGCTAATGATATTTTTTTTTTTTTTTTTTTTTTTTTTTTACATAATTATCATTTATTAAAAAATTGCACATCCTTAAACTTCTATTAACAGCTTGGGTATCCACACAGTGTGGGCCATAGTTAAAACGATTACTTCAGTCCCTCCGGTGACATCATAAACAAACATCATATTTCTGGTAAATTTGTTGGTCAGTGTGGGTTTCACTACCAGTAAATAAAGCTGTGGCACACTGATCACAGATTATAAAGTTTTAATTTTTACAAGCAATGGCAGTAGAATACAGCATTCACACTGCATCGTCATGTGCACCTGGCTCTATAATAAAGCACATATGATGTGGATCAACATACAATTTCACGTATAGCATAGTGTTATTTCAAAAAAATAGAGCTAAACAAAGAGTTATCAATAAAAAAATAAATAAAATAAGGATGTTTCTTGACTTTTTTTCTTTTGTACAATTTGATGTAAAAAGTTTGAGAACAATGAGTTCTTGAGTGAAATTTATATGAACGTATTATGCAAGAAAACAGAATTTAGTATTTTGGACTAAGATGGACACTTGACAGATGCAGAACACACAGATAACCAAAGTTTATGAAGATCCTACACTAGTAATAAAGAAAGAGAGGATAAGGACGTGAAGAAATATGGACATTTAAGGAAAGCTCTAAAAATATAGAAAGTCAAAGTCTTTGAAACAAGGAAACAAAAAACAAAATAAAAATTAACACTCTCCCCACTCTTTTAAGAGAATTTTTACTGGAATTCACTTGTAACGTTTATTATGTTATTCTCGGGATTACATTATTTTTTTGGTGACAAAATGAGAAAAGTAATAACAAGGTTCCAATGTATCTTGCAATTTGTGAAGATAGAATCTTTATTCTTCATCTTCTATTAAAAATATTTTTTCCAATCTTCATAAAATATTATGAAAAATCAAATCAGACTCTTGTTGGGCAATTTACTAAATTCATCTCAAACAATGAAATAAGACTGTCACTTTCTGCATGTCTGAAGTTGGACAAAATTTTTGCAAAGGCTTTGATACAGTGTTCCTAATGTATAACATAAACTTCATCAACTGAAGAATCAAACCAACCTGTAAAGTGCAGTTGCCATCTTTCTGAAGAAATTCAACAAATCTGGGAACAATCCCTGTCTGAATGACCTCATCTATAGGAGGGTTGGGTTCTACCAATGGAATGTAATTTGGTACAATTTTAGTATACACAGAAGACAAAATATAAATCACAGCTATTTATAAGTTCAAAATGTGACAGCATCTATGATGCTTGTGTAAATTGCTGTAATATCAGACATTGCCCCAAAAATGATAGAAGTCTGTGATGTTTACCTCTTGAAAGGAGCTTTCTGAACTTCTGTGTGGCAGCTTCTTGTTCTTCTGCATTTTCACTGTACAAAACCTGAATCATTTCTTGAGTGATGCCACCCTGAAATGACCAATAATTCTTCAAATGCAAGTGTTACTTTATTTAAATAATTAACTTTTCTTTTAATGTTATTAATTTGTTCCATAGTTTCTTTGAATATATTTTTGGAAAGACTATATTCATGCTCAAGCTGCTAGGCAAGGCTGAAAAGTTCTAAAAGCTGTGGCACGAGATTAAAACCATGTCTGACAGTGATGTAAATCAAATTCACATGAAGCATTAATAGACAAAAGTTGGATTCAAGTATAAAATGTCTTCAAGATGTAAGTATGTAAGTAAGTGTCATAGAATTGTTTTACCACATTTCTAAATCTAAGTACTGGGACAAACTCTTGATAACATCACAATGTACAAAGTGTAGAAGGGCACCTGCCCGGCCTCTATAAATCCACTCATCATTATCAAAATCCAATAATACTTTGATGCCCTCTACCGTCACAAAAGCTTCAAAGCACCTGAACCTTTTCAACTTCTGGTTTGGATACATTCAAGATGAATACTGAACTACACAAAAAGCCTTTTTGGCACCAAATTTATGTCTAAATCCTCATATTACAGTAAAAATGGTTGCACAAAAGTTTAGGTACCTGTGATCTGACAACTGTGTTTGCTTCCTGGCATTGAGCAACTACACAGGATATTTTCAACTTCCTATGAACTAGCATCCATGGAAATTTGAAAATTTGACAATTAACTGGCATAGTCTAATGTGTCAATCTGACTTGTTTTGAGTGACAGTTTCATCCTTCACCGACTCCAGGCACTCAGACCAAAAATCATCATAACATGTTTCTTACCACACTAATGTGTTTTTGTTATCTAAAAACAAATGATATTGACAAATTTCGTATTCATCTTGATTCTCTGTTAGCAGAGAGTTTTGAAGAGTTAAACACAAAACTGTATAACACTTCAAGGAGACATTATGTTTTTCACCATTCTAACATCAAGATATTCTGAACCCTAGCTCTTCCAACAAACTACCATTAAAACCCTTGACCACATAAAATGAATGAAAATTTTAAAAAAAAGAGAAAAGAACTGCATTCATCATGAGAATGGATATACTTGACAACTTGAACATCTACTGCCTTGAAACTCCATATTCTGTAAATTCTTTTTAATCATGATGAATTCTGAGGTGAGAATGGGTATTACAGTTTAGTTTTATATATCACATTAGCCCTCAGTAATTTGTGAACTCACAGTGTATGGTGTTGAACTGACTGTATTGTCATGGATATTTCCTCCAGCAAATTCCTCTGGACCTCTAGTTGGCATAGAAACATTTCTCCTTTTAAAAACCTGAAAAATAACAATGCATCACTTAAGTTAATACATAATTTCTAAAAATATTCACTTTCTACGACAATAAATAGAATATTGTCTCTCCATGCTACATAATGTCATATTCAATCATCATATCTTGATTTATTTATTTCTGAACACATTAAATGCCAGATGTTTACATCTCACCTTAAAGAGAATTTTAAAGATAGGATGTGAAAGTGTAATCTGCAGTTGGTTAGTTAATTCAAATTATTTGTGTATTTTTTCTGTTGATACTAAACTACACACAATGTACTAGTGTTTACTAGCATGACCTTCCATTTATATTGGAAACCAACAAAATCTTGAAAAGATGTGTCATGGCAAAAGAAATAGCAACAGTTTATAAATGTTATGCCCCTTGCATGTCAACTTGCAGCAAAAATCTACCAACTGTATCAGTCCACTGCTGGAATTTACTAGTAAGTTGAAAGCTTCTGTTCTAATCTATGTTCTAATCTAATCTTATCTAATCCATTCATCTTAAAAAAGATACAGACCAAAACCCTACATAGCCCTATAGATCTTATTTTTTTTATATATTTTTTTCACAAAATAGCACACAATGTCTACAATTATTCACTTGTTAATTTATGCACAATTTTTTTTTGGGGGGGGGGATTAATACACTTACACCACCCATTCACACACATCAATTTTTAAACAATATAAAAACCACACTATAGTCGTCAATCAATGTCTATACAATTGAAAAGACAAGAATAAAAGTATATTGTAAAAGAATAATGGTATATTGTGAAGTTGGTTTTTCACACTTTTTGGCAGTCAAGGGACATAATCTTGGTGAACTGTTAACATGTCCATTATCAAGAAGAGGCACCCATCTTATCAAATCAAGTAATTTCTTGTAAACATTTGTTCAAGTGCTTGAGAGCAATAAACCTCAATTTCAACGGAAATACTAATTTTTGTCACCTTTCACAACAGACGTCTTGTTTTGATAATCAAAATAACAGCCTTAGGCAATAATCTTTTATTGCATTTCTTCACCTGAGCTTTACCTGTTCATCTCGTTTCTGTTTCCTGAGTTGGACGCCTTCTTCTTCGCGTCTTCGTCTGAGCTCCTGTGAATCTAGTGCTTTGTTTTTGTATGACTTGAGCCTGTTGGCAGCATTTTCTGCATGTGAGGACATCTGAAACACGAAACAAATTAAAAGTATAACACGGGCCTTCCAACAACGGAAAGAAATGCTTATGTTTCTTTTCTACCACATATGTCTGTCAGAATATCCAAAATGAAAACAAAAAGCTAGGAGTCACGACAAATAGTGTTATGAGTGACTAATCCTGTTGTTTTTCTCCATGTTACGAACACATTTACCGAATTACCTTCATTTTCATAAAATAAATCACTAGATCACCAACAAATATCAAAAATATAACATAAAGCATTGAATATTTGTGACTCTTACTTACATCGTAAGGCATTTATGTACACAAATAAACAGTTTTCAATAAGTTTTTACAGCTTTCTTTCTTCCCTTCTAAGAAGAAACCACCATTTTACTTCAGACGAACCGAGCATGCGTTTTCTTACAGCTGATTTCCCAGAAAAAAAATACTTTTATTTTTTGTTTAGAGAGACAATGTTTGAATTGGTTGATTAATCAGAACATTTTTTTTTTAAATATGAGGAACAAAAACTAATTTTCTTTTTTCATTTCACTCCTCCAATCTCGTGGCACCGAGAAGTTATAATTCCAAGATGGCTGCTGCCAACGGAAAGCATGAAAATGACCTGTCATGCGATTTATGTAACGATTTTCTGGGGTTTCAGGTATTAAACACGGATTTTGTTGTACACTGTATTACACATTACTATTTTCTTATAAATGGTTTGAAAATCATTTTTTCTTCGTACTAAATTTCGATGTGTTCATGTTCCGGCGTATTCATTTTATCTCGAATTTCCTCGAGAGGTTACAGCATTGTATTACATAAACATATGAAAAAAAAATAAAAATTAAACTTTATATTTTACATCACCCAAACTTAAAAGAATTAGCAACATTTGTAACTATATTTCCTGTCTCGCATATCATTTCATTTTTGTAATATTGTTCTTTAAAACATTGAATCTGACATAATTGATGTTGACATCCCCTAAGTCGAATGATTTTCTGATATAATCCTATACAAAATGCCACCGCCGAGTGGCGCTCACTGTTAGCAGTCTAATCACCCACTTTCAAACTGGTTGCAATTGCCCAGCTAGTGGTTAGGGTTCTTGCATTGCCATCAAGGCAACAGGTATGGTCCTTGGCGGCTGTATCAAACTGAAGACACACAAAACACATTTTGTCTTTTTCCTTTGTTAAGCACACAGCATTAAACATGAATGTTGCAAAGGTTCTGTAGGCCTCTGAAAAACCATTGGATCTAAAACAACTAAATAGTTAAGGTTGACAGCCGTTGAGTGTTACATGGACTTGGTTAGGTTGACAACTGTTTAATGTTAGAAGTACTTGGTTAGATTGACTATATATAGAGAGAGAGACAGAGAACAGTGTTGGTTGTTTTTTTATGTCCCAATGAGAATATTCCACTTGTATTGAGCCATCGCCACCTGTAGGTGAAGTACTACCTATGCCTTGGTGCTCCTGGCTGTGCCAGTGTAGAATATCTTACAAGTGGAAGCCAAAACATTGTACTTTGACATTTACATTACATTCTATTTGACATGTCCTTAGTAAATGGGATACATTGTTCACAATGCTGCGTGAGTTATTTCCCCCTGAATACAGAGAGCGCACAGCTCATTGCGGTCCTAAACTGATGACGTCATGTAAGGAATATATAGAAAATTTACAATTTCTGATTGTAATTATTTGCCAGTTAATGAATCTTTCTAAGAATTAAGAGTAAAGACTAAAACATAGCATGACTGAATAATAATAACTTAGTCAATGATTACATTCAATGTGTCCCTTGTGCGATTTTTTCGCATGCAATGTAGGGTCACAATATACTGAACAAAGTATTAATATTAATTCGTCCTCGACATCTTCAGATCAGGATGTTTTTAGTATATCAACAATTCGTCATCATTGATTTTTATCAATATTTTCGACAACCAAAACACAATTAGTTATGCCCGCGATTACAAGAGCAAACCAACGCATGTACATTATTTTAAAACATCATTTCACACTGGACAAACTACTTGTTGCTAAATGCACATCGGATGCCGAGAAACAGAACATGTTAATTATCTCAAACATTGATATTTCTAGTGAAATTTTTCTGTTGAAATATGTTTTTTTGCGTATGATTCAATCTTTTGAAAATTAAATTTATTGTACGCTCCTCTTGCACTGAAATTACCGAATTATGCACAAAATTAATTATCAGGCACGTAGCAACAATGAGTCTACCCCCTTTTATCATAACATGCAGTTGGTTATATTTACATACAGAAGATAGGGTGGTGCCCCCCTCCCCCACTTTTTAAAGTAACATTGTCGTGAATAATTGTAGTAGAAATGTAAATTTTAACCGATGAACTGAACTGAAAAATCAACCCTTGCCCTCATTACCTACAATTTAGGATTCAGAACTTTGGAATTTTATCCATAATTATTATTTCGCTTGTCAACGATTTTAAGCAATATTGTGAAATCAATTCTTCTGCCCCCCCCCCCCCCCCCCCTTAACGATGTTACGTACCTGATTATATCACAGGCTTTCATTGTGCTTTTAATTCCATGTGTCTTTTTTTTTTAAACAGATTACTTCTGAAATTCTTGGTATATAAATGCATTATGACTTGGACAGAAATAAACGACAAATACGACTATAACATTGCCCCCCCCCCCCCCCCCCCCCCCCTTTCTCCAACCCTACAAAGTACACATTTTCAAAAGTTTTCTCCATGTAATCGAAGAAACCAAGCCTGTTTTTGCCATAGATGTAATACAGCCTATTAAAATTCAGCACTATAAAGAGTTTGGTTACGTAAACTTTACTATACACTGTTTGTTAATACTATTTATGTGAAGCTTAGGACCGCAATGGTAAGCGCGCCCCCACCTTCCGGTCTAAGGGGAGTAACTGCAAAAATTTAGGCCATTGGAGCATATTTTTATCAAATTTTGACAAGTTCCCTATGAAAATTTAGTCCTCATAATCTACTGGCAATCTTTTAGTTACTCATCAAAAGTTACTTTAAATCGTATATCAAAGGACAATACATGGTATGAGCTTAATTTGACCTTTAAAAAAACTTTCAATTCATTGAATCAAGGCTTACTTTATTTTAAGGGAGCATGCACCTATTCCAGCTGACATATATAACATTACTATATTCCTGGCATGTCTCATTCCCACAATACTTATTTCAAATTCACAAATGTATAGAATGTAAACATGTGTACACAAGTTGAGGATTGAGTAACAAGAAGGTGTATTATTAAAACAACTCTCTCTGAGTTAAATTACATTGTATATAATTTGAAGTGGACAATTTACAATTAATCCTTTATAAACCTGATATGTGAATTGTGAAGAAACATAGAGGAAGAAGAATAAGAAAAGGATGTATTAGATATTTAAGTTAAGACACACACAATAGATCTAAGATATCAAATAGAAAATTGATCGACCAACTGTGCATGTCTCACCCCATATCCATATACGTGTGCCTGTGTGGTATCTTGGTATGGATTTAGTGTTTGTCTTGATGTGTATTCTCACATATTAGAGTTTTGGTGTAAGTCACTGCATCTCTGGATTTGCCCCATTGGTTTCATGTGCCCAGCAGAGTTGGGTTGTAGCATTATGGTTACGGTGCAATGCATCTGTTCATTTGCAAGGCAATCAGCACCTTGTGGTGAGATATAAAAAGTACTGTAAGACTAGGATCTACAAACTTGGTACACATGTTCCCAATGATCAGAGAAAGATCTAAGCCTACTGTTTTTAATTGATTGTTGTTTTCCGCCACAATCAACAATTTTTCAGTTATCTGTGGCGTCCAGTTTTTATTGGTGGAGGAGAGAACCCTGATACAATGTACCCAGGAAGAGACCACCGACCTTTCGAAAGTAAACTGGCAAACTTTCCCACATATATTGGCGCGAGCGAGATTCGAATCCACACTGACTAGAGGTGAGAGGCCTTGTGATTTTGAGCGCGATGCTCTAACCACTTGGCCACGGAGGCCCCCCTACTGTTTTTGTAGGTCAAGTCAAGGACAACCTGACATGGTCAATACTGTAGGATTTATTAGTCCCCTACCGGCTTTGCTGAAGGGGACTACTAGTTTACCCTCAGTCTGTCTGTCTGTCATCCCAGTTGAGAGGTTTTTTTACTTTTCTTTGCACTGGATGAAAATATTCAACTTTTGATTGAATTATGCCCCTTTATGAATGCTTGCAGTTTTCCCAGACTTTTCTCTGCATTGGATGAAAATATTCAATTGAAATTTTATACATGGCTTTCTCTTGGATAGTTACAGATCAAGTATAATTTTTATTACATTTGATCTACTTTTGACTGAATTATGCCCCTTGATGAATTGCAAGAATCAGTTTTCCAGACTTTTCTCCATGCTCATTGGATGAAGATATTCAATTGAAATTTGATATTTGGCTTTGTTTTGGAGAGTTACAGATGAAGTTTGAGTTTCATTATACTTGACCTACTTTAGACTGAATTTTACCAGTAGGGTACTTTGTATTGCCTGAAATACACTTAAAATGCTTGTTTTATTACATTTTCAGCAGTGAAATACTATAATTTATCTATTGGATAAAATATTTTCACAGTGTGAAAATATCATGTTATTTTCATAATTTGAAAATATCAAACATGTTATTTTCACAGTGTGAAAGTAACAATTGATTGTGATGTAATGTATGACCACAGGCGCTCGACGTTTTAAATATTCATACTAAAAAAAAATGTCTTCCTGTAAACAAACTATTGTGAATAGTTTGTTTACATGAAGATTTTGTTTTGTTTTGAAATTATAAATATTTAAAATGTCTAGCACCTGTGTGTTTGAAATAAATGTTCTAAAGCCCAAAAAAAAAGTAATAAACAGAAAATTCAGTGCTTTGCAGTTGGGCATTTGGAATTTATTTCACACGTAAGACTGGATTTTTTTCATATATTTTCACTCATGCTTTGCACTCGTGAAATATTAACTTACTCATGAAATAAATTCTACATCTAATTACAAAGCATTGAATATCCTCTATATAATCACATTTTATAATTTAGTGAGAAGCACGACTTGCTGTGGAATATCGTTATTGTTCATGGGAACTCAATGTTGGTGGATTTCGTGGATACCTTTTACCAATGAATTTACATCCCCATGAACCAGTTATTCTTTGCAATAGCTTCTACAGTATAATGTTGTATGTTTTCAAATGATGTTAACTCTCGAAATTCCATCCCCATGAACTAGGAAGTATTTGGCAACCCATGTACAAACTCTTGATTAACAGTCCATTTGTTCATATATTTTCTTATGATTTGGCTTCTACGAGTCATTTTGCAACATTAAGTATTCTTGTAAAATGAATCTACAGTATTGTAGGGAGAAAACTAGTCAGATAGAAGTAGTTCTGATAAATAAACTTGATATTCAGCCATTGTACACGAGTTATATTACGGTGTGGTGCAATGACGCCATTTGTTATCTGCCTGTTTATCAGTCAGCATGAGAACAAAAAAAAAAGGCGAGGATAATCAAACCAGTTAAACATGTTCCCCATGGTTACAGAACAGTGTCGTGTATCAGGCCCGATATTCCCCATGGTTAGAGAACAGTGTCGTGTATCAGGCCCGATGTTCCCCATGGTTAGAGAACAGTGTCGTGTATCAGGCCCGATGTTCCCCATGGTTAGAGAACAGTGTCGTGTATCAGGCCCGATGTTCCCCATGGTTAGAGAACAGTGTCGTGTATCAGGCCCGATATTCCCCATGGTTAGAGAACAGTGTTGTGTATCAGGCCCGATATTCCACATGGTTAGAGAACAGTGTCATGTATCAGGCCCGATATTCCCCATGGTTAGAGAACAGTGTCGTGTATCAGGCCCGATGTTCCCCATGGTTAGAGAACAGTGTCGTGTATCAGGCCCGATGTTCCCCATGGTTAGAGAACAGTGTCGTGTATCAGGCCCGATGTTCCCCATGGTTAGAGAACAGTGTCGTGTATCAGGCCCGATGTTCCCCATGGTTAGAGAACAGTGTCGTGTATCAGGCCCGATATTCCCCATGGTTAGAGAACAGTGTTGTGTATCAGGCCCGATATTCCACATGGTTAGAGAACAGTGTCATGTATCAGGCCCGATATTCCCCATGGTTAGAGAACAGTGTCGTGTATCAGGCCCGATATTCCCCATGGTTAGAGAACAGTGTCGTGTATCAGGCCCGATATTCCACATGGTTAGAGAACAGTGTCGTGTATCAGGCCCGATGTTCCCCATGGTTAGAGAACAGTGTCGTGTATCAGGCCCGATGTTCCCCATGGTTAGAGAACAGTGTCGTGTATCAGGCCCGATGTTCCCCATGGTTAGAGAACAGTGTCATGTATCAGGCCCGATTTTCCCCATGGTTAGAGAACAGTGTCGTGTATCAGGCCCGATATTCCACATGGTTAGAGAACAGTGTCGTGTATCAGGCCCGATATTCCACATGGTTAGAGAACAGTGTCGTGTATCAGGCCCGATGTTCCCCATGGTTAGAGAACAGTGTCGTGTATCAGGCCCGATGTTCCCCATGGTTAGAGAGCAGTGTCGTGTATCAGGCCTGATGTTCCCCATGGTTAGAGAACAGTGTCGTGTATCAGGCCCGATATTCCACATGGTTAGAGAACAGTGTTGTGTATCAGGCCCGATGTTCCCCATGGTTAGAGAACAGTGTCATGTATCAGGCCCGATATTCCCCATGGTTAGAGAACAGTGTTGTGTATCAGGCCCGATATTCCCCATGGTTAGAGAACAGTGTCGTGTATCAGGCCCGATGTTCCCCATGGTTAGAGAACAGTGTCGTGTATCAGGCCCGATGTTCCCCATGGTTAGAGAACAGTGTCATGTATCAGGCCCGATATTCCCCATGGTTAGAGAACAGTGTCGTGTATCAGGCCCGATATTCCCCATGGTTAGAGACCAGTGTCGTGTATCAGGCCCGATGTTCCCCATGGTTAGAGAACAGTGTCGTGTATCGGGCCCGATGTTCCCCATGGTTAGAGAACAGTGTCGTGTATCAGGCCCGATGTTCCCCATGGTTAGAGAACAGTGTCGTGTATCAGGCCCGATGTTCCCCATGGTTAGAGAACAGTGTCGTGTATCAGGCCCGATGTTCCCCATGGTTAGAGAACAGTGTCGTGTATCAGGCCCGATGTTCCCCATGGTTAGAGAACAGTGTCGTGTATCAGGCCCGATGTTCCCCATGGTTAGAGAACAGTGTCGTGTATCAGGCCCGATGTTCCCCATGGTTAGAGAACAGTGTCGTGTATCAGGCCCGATATTCCACATGGTTAGAGAACAGTGTCATGTATCAGGCCCGATATTCCCCATGGTTAGAGAACAGTGTCGTGTATCAGGCCCGATATTCCCCATGGTTAGAGAACAGTGTCGTGTATCAGGCCCGATATTCCTCATGGTTAGAGAACAGTGTCGTGTATCAGGCCCGATATTCCCCATGGTTAGAGAACAGTGTCGTGTATCAGGCCCGATATTCCCCATGGTTAGAGAACAGTGTCGTGTATCAGGCCCAATATTCCACATGGTTAGAGAACAGTGTCGTGTATCAGGCCCGATATTCCCCATTGTTAGAGAACAGTGTCGTGTATCAGGCCCGATGTTCCCCATGGTTAGAGAACAGTGTCGTGTATCAGGCCCGATATTCCCCATGGTTAGAGAACAGTGTCGTGTATCAGGCCCGATATTCCACATGGTTAGAGAACAGTGTCGTGTATCAGGCCCGATATTCCCCATGGTTAGAGAACAGTGTCGTGTATCAGGCCCGATATTCCCCATGGTTAGAGAACAGTGTCGTGTATCAGGCCCGATGTTCCCCATGGTTAGAGAACAGTGTCGTGTATCAGGCCCGATGTTCCCCATGGTTAGAGAGCAGTGTCGTGTATCAGGCCTGATGTTCCCCATGGTTAGAGAACAGTGTCGTGTATCAGGCCCGATATTCCACATGGTTAGAGAACAGTGTTGTGTATCAGGCCCGATGTTCCCCATGGTTAGAGAACAGTGTCATGTATCAGGCCCGATATTCCCCATGGTTAGAGAACAGTGTTGTGTATCAGGCCCGATATTCCCCATGGTTAGAGAACAGTGTCGTGTATCAGGCCCGATATTCCCCATGGTTAGAGAACAGTGTCGTGTATCAGGCCCGATATTCCACATGGTTAGAGAACAGTGTCGTGTATCAGGCCCGATGTTCCCCATGGTTAGAGAACAGTGTCGTGTATCAGGCCCGATGTTCCCCATGGTTAGAGAACAGTGTCATGTATCAGGCCCGATATTCCCCATGGTTAGAGAACAGTGTCGTGTATCAGGCCCGATATTCCCCATGGTTAGAGACCAGTGTCGTGTATCAGGCCCGATGTTCCACATGGTTAGAGAACAGTGTCGTGTATCAGGCCCGATGTTCCCCATGGTTAGAGAACAGTGTCGTGTATCAGGCCCGATATTCCACATCACAATACATTGTAGTGATGTAGACATTATTATTGCCCAGTCTGGAAATAGAACAATTTTGATTTGATCACAAGGCTGTGCAACTAAGATTGCAGACTGACTTAATGTATCACAAAATTTCCCTTGCCTTCCTAATAGTCAATAGAGCTGATCCAGAGGATAAAAGACAGACCAAGACTCTGGTATGCAAGAGTGGGTGCTTCATTAACAGCATTTTAATGCATGCATATCATCATATCATCAAAATGCTGTCACACAAGAATGGTAGTTTGCAAAAATATGTTTTAATTAAATTTCTCAGATTTCACATAAATTTTCACATGTTTTAGTGGTCAAATTAGTCCTTTATGATCATGTGTAGTTCTTTATGATATATAGAAGCTATATTAATGAAAGGAATTAGGCTTTGTGTCCTTTACGTTGTTTGTAACCTGTCTTTGATAAAGGTACATGGCTATCGACCAGACAGGAACCTCAGACTGTTTAGCCCCCATACATGTCAACTATAGGTGAATTTTGCCCATGATTTGGGCAAAGAACTATGTATCATGGGCTTCATGGCAAAATGATAAATCAGTAATGGAGATAAGAAACATATTTTATTCATGTGGCTTTATGATTAAGATTCAGTTTCTTACCATCATTATATGCCATAATATGTGCAATATGTAGTGTTTTTTTTATATCCAGAAATTATTTTTCCTACAAATTGTACAGCTTCATATTCACAATTGCTTTCTTCCAGAGCCATAAAATTGAAACCATTTTGCAACTAACAAAATATTTTAAGTTTGCTATAAATTATTTAAGACCTTTGAAATAGAAATTCAAGTAAATGTTTTTTTCTCTTATTTTTTAATACATATATTTCTTTTCTTTTTCAGGAGCAACTGAAGAAGCATAGACTAGTTGATGACCGAATAATTAACACATTGAATGCAACTTTGCCCTCAATATCCTTTCCAGCTGATAGAACCACAAAGTGTGAGGATTTGTACAAAGAGGTATAGATGTTAGCATGGAGTCAGTCAGGACTGGGCTTTATATGACAAATATCAGTGCCCCACTCACAACTCCCATGATTTTGGTTGCAGATGAAGTGAATTATGCTTTTGTGTAGTATGTGTACTAATCATGCTAAATGATAATAAACAATGAGGATCAAGGATAGAAATTTACTTTGTTACTTGCAAAATGCTGATTTTGAATTTTTTAATCCAACACTTTGCAAGGATAAGCTAATTTAATTGAATTTGCAGTTTGATTAAAACCAGCCCCCTTCTTCTCACAGTCATCAGGATTGTATTAAAGGAGAAAGGGGTTAGTTTTAATTTGACTATAATTCAAAGGACATGCCCCCCCCCCTTCCACCACCAAGTCACCTAGTCCATAGCCCTGATTTCAAACTGTAGACATGATACATTTTATTCAGTTTCATATGAAAAAATGTAAAGGAAAAAAAACACAACAAATCTGATGGAAATTAAATTCCCTGATCTGGCCACTGAGCAAACGAAAGGTACACAGACACAGTCTAACTCTAAACAAAAGAGATACTTTGTTTCACTAACACTGCTGCATGCATTTGAGACTGAAAGCAACCCCAATGCTTAATTTTATTGATACAAAGCAATTGGATGTAACTAGAATTTCAATGTAGAGGCTAATTGGTAATGAATTAGATATATACCTCGTCATTCAATGAATGATTAGATTATGAATCGCTTACAGTCACATATATGTGTAGTTTACATAACTAAAATATGTATACATTCATTCATAATGACCTGTGACCTCTGTAAACAAACAAGTTTGGCTGTTACTGTTATGTTTATCAATATTATAGAACTCTTTTCAAACTTTTAGAACCTGCTATTTTCCAGCTAAGTAAGGAGTACAGGAAACGGGAGACAGCCATTAAATCATGCATCGCTTTATTTTCCAAAAATGTGGAGATGCTGCAGAAGGAACGTGCTAACAACATGGATGATTATGAATTAACCAAGACTTTACGTAAAGAACAGACTAAGGTATGGTGACTAGAACATGGACACAAATTATAAATGTTTTACAGATGAAATATCCTAAGACCAAAAAACAAAATATTTATGTTTCAGTTCCTTAGATTTTAAGAAAGGTTCGGGGCGGATATACGGATATATATATTACTAGTTTAGATATAATACTACAAGTTTTAAAACATATCTCTTGTCTTAAAGTTGAATTGATACATGCCAACGCCAATCATGATTTAGTACATTGTGTCAATGTACAAATGATTATGCATCAGCACTCTAATCCATTCGGGAAAACAACCAAGAAAGAAATGCACCCACAATAAGAAAGTATCGTTAAAACTAAAAAGTATATTCAGTAAACTATATGAAGAATGAACACTTTTTATTTTTGTTTCAATATCGTATTTTGCTGAAATGAATTTATGCATTTGATATTTAATATGCACCCCCTTATTGAGCCCAAAAATCAGTTTGTGTATTATGCAGCCAAAATTCTGACCAAGTGTTATTCTTGACCATCAATATTCTTGGTATTCGTAGTCGGTTAAAAGGCTTAGTAGTGCTCATGTTACTTGTTTGTATTGTATTACAAGAATCTGAATTTTAATCAATAAATAGATATAAATAGAAAAAAAAGGGTGCAGGATCTATCTATCAGAGAGAGAGAGAGATCCCCTCTTTTTTCTTTTTATATCTATTTATTGATTAAAATGGAGATACCTGTGATTGTATACAGTACTGACTCTAAATAAAATTTACTTATTTACTTGATTGCATATCACAGTTAGCAAATTTTTGGAAGAAAACGATCATCTTATCAGTAATCTTCACTGAGTATCTTTGAAGAAATAATGTTAATTTCAACAAAGTACATGATTTCATAGCATTAGACTCAGTATTTTCTTTGTTTAAATTTCAAATCAATTAAATAGCCGATGTTAAAGAAGTAAAATCCTAGTGTATGTATCAGTTCACCGCTAAAGCTGCAAAAAATTATGTACAAAGGTACGATATACTGACACCCTTCGTAATTATAAAATTTGTTCTAATCAAGGGCAATAATTTATTTGGTGCCGTAAATAATTCTAGTGCTCATTCTGTGAAAGCACTGCTTTGGAGACGGTGATGAAATGAAGAATTCAAACAGAATCGTCCGAAATTTTACTGCATTAACATGTAGATGGGTTAATTGCAGATCATGCAGCATGCAGAAACCACGGACAAGAAGATTACTTTGCTCAGTAGGGAGCTAATTTCCAGTATCCAATACACATACAGATGACAACTATCCTGAGAGGGTGTCAGTTAAAACATGTGTACCCAACATTGACTTCATAGAACATGTGCTGGTCACAATCACATATTCAATTAAAAAAAAGAAGAACATTAAGCATTCCATTGTTGTCTGTGACAATAGTCGCACGTTAATGTGGTAAAGAAATCACACTGAATGATTAAAAAACTATATTTTGCGTACAAGTAAAATGTTGGGAAGAAAAGCATGTATCAAACATGAATAGTTTCTCATATATTAGTTAACGTCGGATTTATGGGAGTTCTGGTGCTTAAATTTGTAATTTTATCGCCCAATTCATTGGATTGTTGAATTCAGAGTTGAGTATCACATATTTGCAAATTTGAACCTAAATAAAAAAGATTAGGTCGGGGGGAAAAATAGGGTCGGTCAGGTAACCGGAAACAAATGTATTTTTTATTTTGACCCTAGACATTCAAGATTTGTAGCTTATGTAGTAAAATGTTACACATCATACCTTAAGAACTGGTCTATTTTTAAACATGTTGCATGAAAAAACACAGGAGATAAAAACCTTATGATCTGGACAACGTAATGCTGATAATGAATATGTGGCATTTTATGGACATTTGACATATCATACTTTGGCATAAATATAAATGATTTGTCAAAGTAAATTTGTAATCATGTATATACTCAATTTTTTTTTTGTAGAGAAGGGAGGGTGTCAAATAATGGATGACAGATATTTAATTCATCAAATGTTTTGTCCAGTATTTACTTGCCACATTGAATGTCATGCAGTGATTTGAGTTTGAGGAAGTTGGATGTGCAATTTACCAGTACCTGAATTAGATTTCATATAACATCAACTAGATCCTCCATTTTCATGAGCAAGGATACACAATTCAAGCTATTATTTTCTTTGTCATTAAACTATTAAAATGTTGTTAAAGGGACATGGTCACAATTTGAGTTGAAAATTTTCAAATTTTATTTTTCCATTTTTAATGTTTAGAACACAAAACTAAACTCTTTGTAATGGTCAACGAAAATTTTAATGCCGGTTATTGAGTTAAAAATGAGATGCACCACTGGCTAACAATTCTTTGTTATGTAATCAAGGCTCTTTACATGTTTTTGTTTACATCTTGTAGGTTGCTTAATAGAAAATACCATGTTTAAAACAAAATGAGATGTGACAAACACTAGAAGTTCAGAATTCACTTGTAAATTGAAAATCTGCTTGAACCAAAACTTTTAATAATATATTTAACTTAAGTAAACATAACAATTTGTTTACATAACAAAGAATTATGAGCTATTCATCCCTCTTATAATTCAACAACTAACATTCAAATTTTTGCTGACCATTAGAAATACCATAGTTAAGCATTGTAAACATTAAAAATGAAAACATGAAAATTTTCAGCTCAAATTGTGTCCTTGCCTTGGAAATGTATGAACAAGTTATTACAGGCGTTTATACATTCTGTTTTATGAACAGGTTATTACAGGCGTTTATACATTCTGTTTTATGAACAGGTTATTACAGGCGTTTATACATTCTGTTTTATGAACAGGTTATTACAGGCATTTATACATTCTGTTTTATGAACAGGTTATTACAGGCGTTTATACATTCTGTTTTATGAACAGGTTATTACAGGCGTTTATACATTCTGTTTTATGAACAGGTTATTACAGGCGTTTATACATTCTGTTTTATGAACAGGTTAGTACAGGCTTTTATACATTCTGTTTACAGTTAAGGTTGATGCAACAAGAGTTATCAGTGGAAGAAGTTGTCAAGGACACGAGTTTAAAGGTAAGACAAATCTATATCAATTAAGAATAACTATTTTCTCATTCGTTATATGCAGCTGTTAATGCCGATTTAATGGCTGCAAATAAGAGTTCTACCTGCGACATGTTGGTGTTTGCAACCATTAAAATCAGCATTAACATCACAAATGATAATTGAAACGATGGTTACTCCCAATCTAATGCAATTTTGCATTTAGGTTGATGTTTACTTCTTTTGTTGGTTTTTGCATTTTTTAAAAATAAAAACATCCTTTGATTTACTCTATGAATTCCTCCTTTCATTTTACAATATAAATGTCCTTTGATTTTACACTATAAATGTCATGTTTTGATGTCATCCTATGGCTTGGATTTCTTGAGAAAAAAACACTTAAGTCAAAACTTGGCTTTAAGTCTGAGATTTTACTCAAATTTTGACTGCTCTAATAAAAGGAAAATTAAGTTTTAGATTTTTCTTATTCAGATTTTACCCTAGAATGTCATCCTTTGATTTTTACATTTCTCTGCACAAAATGTTACTGGAATAACCATTATTGTCTTTTCTAGGCTTTCCATGAACGATGCAGACGGTACTTTAGACCTCCTACATCACCACCAGTCTGACAATATAAAATATTAAGTGCACAATTCATCAATATA
Source organism: Ostrea denselamellosa (assembly GCA_024699665.1). Taxonomy (NCBI): domain Eukaryota; kingdom Metazoa; phylum Mollusca; class Bivalvia; order Ostreida; family Ostreidae; genus Ostrea; species Ostrea denselamellosa. Next base: position 1,047,443 of record JAMZEH010000054.1, on the reverse strand, counting down.
GACAATGAAAACAATGAGTGTGATTCAGGGACCATGCATGTAAGGGAGATCACTTTGGATGTCATCTTCAAGGCAATGACATAAAAAAAAAAAATCATCAGATGTCATAATAAACAAGAAATATGAACAATATTTTATATTCATTGCGAGTTTTTATAGAAGCAATATGTTTGTATCAATGATAGCCATTTGAAATATTAAAAAAATGTTCTATTCCTACTAAACAAGTGGGTATTTTTCTCTCTCTAGTAATTGAAGCAGTCTGTCACTTTTCTGTGGGATAGAATTTTTGAAACATCTGGATGTCTCCCATGAAACAAACTCAGAATTTGCAACATGTTTATTTTCTTTTTTTATCATGCACCTGCAAAAATGTGGGCATATTATGATACACCACTCACAAGCTATTATATTGCTTGGGTTCAAATTTACTATTAAAAGGTGTTCTTTAATAGTAACTTCGGACCCAAGCGATATGATAGCCTGTGACAAAACTGTCATCCATCTGTCCCCATAGCTTTATCTTCACAACTTTTCCTAAACCCATAGGGAGATTTGAATGAAACTTGGTACAATGAAAGATCACAATGTAAAGATGTGCTTATTACAAGGGGAACCCTGTCCAATTTTTTGTAAAGGAGTTATTGCCCTTAGACGTTTTTTCTATGTAAAATACTTGGTCTTTGGAACTCCTCCTAAACCCTTGGGAGATTTTAATGAAACTTGGTACAAGGAAAGATCACGATATGTAGATGTGCATATTACAAGTGGAATGCTGTCTCAAATGTTTTGAATGAGTTATGGTCCTTGCACTTCGATTTTTTTGGTCAATAACCTATGCGGGTGTATCATGTACCAGTTTAGTGGTTCTCTGTTTTTTTTAGTTGATGGTATGATTTACGAATTTCTGGTAGCTCTGAAAGGGAAGCTTGATGACTTGCTCAATAGCCCAAGTTCAATTTTAAGTTGTCACGAGCTACTGTTGTTGAACCCTGCTCTTTACACATTCATAATCCTAATATATGCAAAACTTTTAACTTCACTTATGGCATCAAGGTCATGGTATGAAGAAACTAAATCTGGATGCTTCCATATTTTATATAAACTGTATTGTGGTTCTTGAAATAGTGATATAAAATTTGAATCTTTATTACATAACGAGATTCGTGAGCCACATCACTCCCCTGAGGCTGGCTTTAGTCTGACTGTATATCTTCAAACAAAAAATTGTACAAACATAAGAAAAACTTTCTGGCTGAAAATTATCCTGCTATGTGGTCTTCATCTCCATAGAAACTCCAAATAAAATGTTGAAACAGATTTGTAAATGAATTGAATAAATGAAATAAAAAATGAATTTTCATTACAAGTTTATTGAAGTTGAGTCCATATGTACATGAATCTGTAGTTTGAAGAGTATTACAATGTAAATGTGAAATTATGACTGATATCGGCATATATGAATAAGATGATGTAACATTTTCATGACAAAGATTGATTGATTATTTGTTTGTTTTATGTCCCATTGAGAATTTTTCACTCATTGACACATCACCCATTGTAAGTACCACAACTTAGTGCTCAGGGCAGTAGCAGTGAGGGTTCTTTAATGTGCCAACACCTGCCATGGGATCTCAATTTTTAATTTAAACATATTTTATTGATAAATTCAAAAGGATCTCGCAACAGGCATTGTTTATGTAGGCCCTTTCCCATACACAAAGGTCAAGCATATACAAAATTATTACTGATAAATGTTATTTAGAAATGCGACAGTATTGTAAAAGATTTACATTAAAATAGTTAATACATTTTTAAGGTTATATCTGAATGACCCATGATTCTCACTTCTAATTGCCGAGCGTTTGGCGAAGGAGCAATCATTACCTATGTTTACGTCTAAGGTTTAACACAACCATTGCACGAGTAGAGCTCAAACTCACAGACTCCCGGTTATGAAGTGAACGCTCTTCTACTGAGCTACTGCAACCAGTTCATGACATAGATATGTTATTCATTCATGTGAATTTTATGCTGAAATCTATTCTGTAACATTTGAGATTGGGAATAATGTGCAGATTTGGACATTGAGAGAAATAAATACTTGTTCGTTACATACTTCAAAGATTAATGAAGTGTATTGTTTTCATTCCCATGTGTAATACATTGTTATTTTACATTTTGTCTACTTCGTCGTAAACTATGATGCCATTTGACATTACGAGAGTTGTTCGATATGTAATGTGTATTGTACGATATCTCAAAAGTATTCAATTCAAATAGTGAAATGAACATTACATTCCTTCAAAGTATTCTCTGCGGTTTGAAGTACATAATTTCAATCTCTGAATCCATTTCTGATATGCGTCACGGTACACTGATTTAGGTAGACCTCTGAGGCATTGATTGATGGCTGAGCCAAGGGCTTGTCGGGAATTGTAACGAGGACCAGATAAGAACTTTTTTAAGTTTTGAGAAAAGGAAAAAGTCGCATGGGGATGGATCTAGAGAGTATAGTTGGTGTGGCAAGACGGTAACATCCAACTTCAAAATTGCTTCACAAGCTCAGATGTATGTAATGGAACATTATCATGAATTAGACGAACATGCCTAAATCCTGACACAGGGTGTCGTTTATGATAATATTTCTTGAGCTTTTTTAGTATAACATCTCTGTAATACCAGCTTGTAACACTTTTGAACTTCGGCACCATCATTTTTACAGCTATACCATTACATGGGAAGAATATGCAATAAAGAATCTTCTTTGTGTTTATGGTTCTTTTGCAACCACAGGCCTTCTACCATGTTTAGTTTGGCATATTTTGTTTCCAATTTTTCTTACTGGTTTGAAATAGTGAACCCATGTTTGTCACCAGTAACAATGTTTGCAAATTGTCTTTGATTGAATTTGGGAAACATTTTGAGCAATTGCTTAGTGGTTTGTACTCATATCCGTTTTTGGTCATCTGTCAGTATATGCGGTATCCATCTAGCAGAAATCTTTCATACTTTGAAAAATGCTTCAAAATGAAATGCACCTGCAATAGCGATATGCCAACAGCTATGGCAATATCACGTATCATGTACCTGCCATCACTTTTAATATTTATCTGACATTTGTGGTGCAGTGGCCTAGTGGCCGAAAGGTTGTGGGTTCAAGTCCTGGCCACAGCAGGACCGACATTGTGTCCTTGGGAAAGGCACTTTACACAAATTTCCTCACTCCGCCCAAGTGTAAAAGGGGTACCTGGCTATAGACAGTGAAAGATATTGTTAGAATGTTAGTGCTCTAGCGCCTTAACAGCAGCTTGCACTGACAAAACTCTGGAATGTTATAAGGTCTGCTGGGGTAATAATGTATTGTGAAGTGCTTTGAGCAGCATATGCTGGAAAAGTGCTATATAAAAACCAATCATTATTATTATTATTTGCCTTGCCTGTTACAGTCACAGGTCAGCCAGATTTTGCTGCATCTTTGACAGACTCTGTCAGTCAGAAATTTCTTTCTCTACCTGCAAACTGTTTCATAAGATACCTTATCAGACCCATAAATTGCCCTCAATTCAGTAAAAATCTGCATTACCAAATGACCAAGTTTTGTGTGAACTTTTATATATGTGCTAATTTCTTCAATATTCTCAACCCCGTTTACCAACCATTTTTACGACAGTGGTCAACGATGGTTCTATTGAAAGGACTATATGTTTAAAACAATGTTGAGCTGAAGGCCCATGTTTATACCAATGGAAAGATATTGAATAGAGCTATTCAGGAGTACCATCTTCCATGAAATCATGCAAAGTGTTATCATGCTGTGGTACAATACACATTACATATCAAACAGCCCTCGTATGTAGTCAGGCTGGCCATACTTTTCAATGTCAGTTACCAAATTTTGAATGAATATTTATAGTCTTTCTCATTTATAAATTTTTCTAAACTTTTGGAAGTTTAATGTATGACATACTAAGGGACATTTTTCCATTAAGAAACATTTTGTTGCTATTATTTCCCAAACGCTTTCTATTTTTATTGGAATACTGGGATCATAAAATTTACAATTTTGGTTAAGGACTACCTACTCTTTCTGAATATCTATTTAGTTTAAATTTATTATCAGTAGCATTAAAGAAGATATTATTCATATTTTTACACATATACAAAATACATATACACCAAGTTTGACTCCGCCCTGCCGTCAAAACCTGTACCCAGGGGATCATACAATTTTGGTAAATGCCGGCCTTCCTGCTTTAAATCACAGTTACATTTAGTTTTTCTTGAAGATGTGGTTGTAGAGAAGAAGATTTTTGAAAATTAGTCAACCTTTGGCTGTTTTTTCCCTGCCCGTGGACCCGGGGGTGCAGGAGTTCTGAAATTTACAATTTATGTCCCCCTTGTCCCCAAGATTTGCTCAATACCAAATTTTAAAAGAATCAAAAAGTATAATTACATGCATCAAGAAGTTTAAAATGTAAATTATGAACACATAATCATTGACCATTTTGGCCCCATCCTGTTTCTATTAGCATAAACTCAAATATTTGAAGATACCTTTAATTATTTGAAGATATGAATTCAATTGATGCACACAACAAATCAATTAAAAGACTTCTGCAAATAATTAATGATATCTTCAGTTCTGAATTACTGTGTGCATTAATTGAATCGATGATAGCATTAATTATTCTGCTGAATTGATGCATGCTATAATTGAATTGTTGCTCTCTTAAAATGAATTGAAGATCTCAACAAATGTATTTATGTTCACCACAATTCAGTTGAAGAGAACAATAATTCAGTTAATTATTGCTCTATTAAATGAATTAATGAGTGCATCAATTCAATTTATGAGAGCATTAATTGATGTGCACATTAAATCAATTATTGCTCTCGCAGTTCAATTGATGCATGCATTAATTCAACTGAATCACACATTAATTCAATTGATGAGAGCAATAATGATTTGATACGCGTGTTATTTTTATTTGAAATTGATTGATGAGAGCAACAACTGAATTAATTTACTGATGATATCCTCAAATAATTAAAGATAACTTTAACCATTTGAGTTTGTGTTAATTTGGCACCCATATGATCCATGAGATCAACTTTAGTAAAGGGCTACCTGCTTTAAATATTAAAATATCCATTTAATTTGGTAATTATAAAGAAGAATTAAAAAATGTTCAATTGTTAACGCACGAAGGCAACACTGGTTACTCAGGTGACCTAAAAATTATGGAAAGTTAAACTGAACGTTATGCATTTTTTTCGTCGGGCTCGGGAACTACCTTGAACAACTATCGTTCGTGAAACGGAGTTTGTGATTAGTCAATCGATCTCTCTTCAGCTAATCAAAATAAGTGTTACTCTTTTACGGCATCTGCAGTACACATGTGGAAGAAGAAAAATGACAGATTTTAAAGAAGAGCAAAACAACGAAATAGAAGCTTTAGAATCTATCTACCCAGAAGAAATAGAGGGTAAAGTCTCCAGTGGTTTCATGCAAGCGAAATCCCATGTGATTTGATCCATTACATGACATTTAAAAAAAATATGACAGTGACGTTTTGAAAATCGTATGCTAAATGAATTTTGTTCCCAAATAGTTATTGTTGAAGTAAGATATATTCGCAAAGAATACGGGATGAAGTAAAGGGATTTAAAAGCATTTTTGTTGTTAAGAGATCAGATGTATACCAACCTTTCAATGTGCAAAATCTTAAATACATTCAATATGCGGCGATTGTTCTCGCACACACACATGAAATATTCTCTTTTGTTGCCTCCAGATTTTGGTAGCAAAAGCATATGCTCATTTTTAATGTGTATAGATTGTATAAATGTGGGCTTTCAATATTACCACACAATAGACAGACTGAAACTGGCATGTACAAAATACTGTAATTTCAAACTAACTTTATCATACATATCACATGGGTTCCTTTCCCTTTGAAAGTCAACTTTTTTTTCTCAAGTTGAGTGAAAGATCCTATTTATACTTGCAGTGCTGAAGACAGAACCATATCATGTGTTTACCATAACAATTCATTCCCAAGAGTCGGATCAATCAGATCAAGATGAAGGTAAAAACAGAAGTGTATGTACAAGTAGCAATACACTACAGCATTCTGGTCAGTGGTTACATTTGGGCCTTTCAGCCATTATGAAATTTTTGGCAAATTGAAGCATGGGAATACCAGAGGCCTTTGGAAAAAAAAAACAGCGCAAAATACAAGTGAATCGTGTTTAAAGTTGACTTTTCAGCAATCATTGGCAAAATACGAAAATTATTTTTCCATATCTATTTCCCATTATGCCCCTGATTGCTTAGGTTAAAAAAAAATCACAATCTGTTTCCAAACTGTTGAACAGTTAGATGTCTGTGGGCTGTGTAGTTTAAACTGATTAAGTTCATTATTGTTTTTGTCAGCCTTGAGACTAACAACAGTCTGATCGTTAACGGACACTGGTTTGCCCCTTGTCCATATAGAAGTAATAAGACCGATGTATTTTACTAAACCCGATATTAAAAAACATATCAAACCGAAGATTGAGGCAATGAATCAAACATTGAATCAAGCGTTTATTTTAAGCAGTATCGATATTTCAGTGGATCATTTCAACCCAATGGGACAGCTACAGATCTACCCTTTATGAAAACCTGCAATTTACATTGCAGAAAAATATGTGCAGGTTTGCATCCTTATTGAATTCCTGCATTGCCTTCTCAATTTAAACCCATTCATTTCCATACTCATACTTGAAAGGAACTGGTTCACATATTTTGAAGAAGAAAAAATTTTCGTTTTTGATTTTAAGCATTGAAGATATAACTCATTTATTGTTGACAGCCAAAATTTTGACATGCTGAATGCAAGGATGAAAGCAATATTTTAGCCTTAACTCTGTGTTATGTAGACAAATACACGAGTGAAATGCTAATTTTATAATATTAAGCATCTAAATTTTTCACAGTCACAAATTTAACTTTTTAGATGACACATTTTACCTAAAGAATACTTGAAATGTGTTATGTATTAAAAAAAAACTTAGATCAATATTCATTATTTTGAAAACTTTGTAAACAATAACATACCTCAATCTTTGTTGACAAAACAAATAATATACTCTCTAAAATGAGCTTCTGTGATAATGTATAGCCTAAATGTTTTTGGAGAAACCTTTTAAACACACTACACAGTTGATTTTGATCATTAAAAGTGAAAAACACAATTTGGAGAGAAATTGTGAATCAGCCCATGTCTGTGTGAACTAATATTCCCACTAATATTTTTAGTTAAATATTTTTGATGAAATCATTCCAGTTTGGTTAAAATATAATTGTTTAAAAAAATTAGTTTGAATATTGAACTAAATACTCGACTCTCATTAGTCTGTCCTCATTCCCACCACTGTTTAACACTTTATTTATTGAAATGGAGTGTAAGGGACCAAACAAGGCTTTCATAACATTTTCAATACTTCAAGAGCTTATTTTATGTCAAGAGAAATAATATATTTTTCATTTATATTAATTATTTGTATTATGATAAATGAAGACCAAATACATTGTACATACCTCGAATCAGATATCATCAGTAGATACAAAAATCAATGAGGGTCAATTTGACTGGCTACCTAACATGGCTATGTCAACAAACAAAATCATTTGAAGCTGTGAGTTTTGGGGTCACATGGGGCTTTTATGAATGTTTGAAGGTAAGTCTGGACACAAGTATAACTGGAAAATGTGTCAGGAATTAAATTTTTGAGAGGCAATGCACATGATACAGGAATTTAGTGATACAAGGCCACAACTGTGCAAAAATTTTTCTGCACCATAAATTGCAGTGGATCTGTTGCCCCTGGTTTGTTCCTGTGTTTTCCCAGAGAACTACAGGTCTGCAGATTACTTATTATCTGACAGGTATCAGTTCAGAAGAAAATTTATCAAACTTTTCAATACTGATTTAATGAATGATAATGTAAAATGAAGTTACTATTCCATTTCCATGCACTTTGTAGCATCCTGTGTGGTTCAGTTCACGTATGTAGAGAAGTACCCAGAGGAACCTCTAGTGTTTGAAATCATTGAAAGTGAGAATCTGGAAGATGACCAGTTGGAGGAAATCACCAGTCTCATCAATGAACAGGTACAACACAAGTACTAATTCACTCCCACTTACTCCTCAGTTATACTGGGTAACCATAGAGATAAAATGGTAGAGCTCTTCGCTCAACCAATGTCAAAGGTCACATATTCAATTGTCCAGAGTTTCTTTTTATGTCATGATAACAGTCTTTAAGGTTATGAGTATTTTAACTTCTAACTAAAATTATCCTGATATTTGAAATGGGATGATGCTCAAAGACAGACATTGTCATAAATCACACCTGTTGCCTCCACTCACACTACATCATAGCAGTGGTTGTATGAATAAGAAAACCCTCAACCTGACATAGATATTCATGTTCATGTCAACCATTTGGGGAGCTCCTTTAATTTTTTGTGGATAAAAAAAAAAAACTACTCAAAGATCATCACAAGGCTCATAACAGAAGAATCTAAGGTTTGGTAGAATCTAAGGTTTGCTGATTTGGAAATTGACACAACAGCCAATCAAAATAAGTTTATTGATACAGAATTTGTAAGCATAGCCACTGTTGTTAAGGCAGATTTCATTTAATGAGTATTTGCTTCAAACAGAGTGATCTTCATGGTTATTATTTGTAAACAAACGCAACATGTTTTCCCAGTGGATGCAGCCATTAAAATATTGAAATCTGTTATCATGACTGTGATTGGTCAATAAATGATTGTGTCATTTCATAAATATTCATGGGAATCTAGGGCTTTGCTGATCATAAAGCCATGGTTTGAGGTAGGATAGGTACCCCAGGAGTCTAATAGCTTGGCTAGCAAAAAATGGACAAAATTGATGATAGAAAGAGAATTTGTAATATATATGAATGAGATTTTGGTAAATCTCTCAAAATGGTTTCATACATGTTCCCATAACATTTCTCTGAACTTCAGAGTTCTTTTTAGCTGCAATAATGAAGCCCTATTTTTTAAAGAAAATTTTTGATGAGGAAAACGTCAGATAAAAAAATCAGAGAGTGCTACATTGTTGCAACTAAGTTCTTTTCAACAAAAACCAGAAATTTTTGACCTCATGATCTTGACTTTGGAGTTTGACCATCTGCAGTCATGAATGTTTCACAAATTATGTTTGTAATCAGTTTTTCTCAAAACAATGAATATTCTAACAAAACAAAAGAAATACACACATGGCAAAGCTGTAATGTATTTATAATAAATTTGTTAACATGATATCTGTTCTTTTCCATGGTCATTGCTTTCAGATAGAAGAGAACATTGGAATGGTAGTGGTGTTCACAGTTGTATCAGCCTTGCAGGAAAAACTGACCGTAATGGTGGAGGACTCAAAGAAAAGGAGACAGGAAGAGGCAGACAGAAAACAGAGGGAGCTGGAGGAAGCAGAACAGGTACTTCCTTATTAACATTAGTGAATCGCTCAAAGCAGGGTACAAAGAATGTTGTCACTTGACCTTGTTGTGTGTCTTGGATTGAACATCTGGTATGACGTTGGTGACACAATACAATGAGAACCATTTTAAAATGTTGTCTTATAAGTACTATACAAAAAGATGGCAGATTATGATGGAAAGAATATTCCATACTGATAGCTGGCTTAAAAGGTCATAGGTCAAGGTTATAGTCAGTAAATTATGTAAGTTGCAAAAGGATGCTGCACTGTATTGTGATCTTGTTACTGAACAATTTTTACCATCAATGCCAACCAGTGACTTCCTGAATTTGTTATGTATTATCATTGAACTACAACAGAAGTCACAAGAATGGACATGTTGATCCCCAAAAAACAAGGAAAGGATCAGTTTATACCATAGTATTTTCACATGCTCGGGGTTTAATTATATAACAACACAAAATTTAGAAAGATTTGTCAGATACTAAGATTAGATAGTTGTCAATCTCATTTTATTTTGAATAAGCTAGAAGCTGTTTCAGAGGACGTTAGTAATTTTATTGTAAACCCTGTATACTTTGGAATATATCTGTTAGGGCATCTGAATCAGCTGCACTTATTTGGCACATAGAAGGCTTACATCATTTGCAATATCTGTGTTGAGATTGAGAAGTAATTAATAATGATAGATCCAAATGATGACAAATTCTGTATAGCTTATACATGTAGCATTTGTATTGTATGTTAAAAGATGTGAAAGCTGACATGAAAATATGACGATTCTTACAGTTTATTACAGGTACATGTACCTCGTTTTGTACTGAGGAAAGTTGATTGAGTTTTATAGCAATTGATTTTGTATTGATGATAAAGACCAAATGTTTCAGAAACGTTTTGAAGGCACAAAAGTCACAGTGGAGACATTCTTAGCATGGAAAGCAAAATTTGATGCTGAAATGGCAGAACTGAAGAAGGAAAAAATTCAGAAAGAAAAAACAAAGGGTTTAACAGGTATTTTTCTTTCATAATGTTTCACTTTTGATGAAAATATTAAAGTCATTGTTCAACAATTTTACAATAGTTTAAGTTATTACTGTAGTCAAACGAACTATTGCACTGAAATTCATTTAAGATAAAAAATTTATTTTTGAAAATATTTGAGGATATGATCTGCAATGCTTCATACCAGCATACTTCAATCATGATAATATGCTGACGTGAAGTGATATAGTTCATTCCCTCATGTATTTTCCACAATGAAATTTATTTCTTGTACTGTGATTTCTGTCAGAATTCCCAGCTGTTAAAATAGATGTACAGTATTTATCAATATCTATGCATGCAATGTGTACAACTGTAGAACATTCATTCATATCAAAATTGTTTCTTACGGAAAAGGTACAAAGTACATGCATCAACTAAAAATTGTAATATGATTATGAATTCAGATGATATCAAATAATGTGGACCACATTAATTTGTTCATGGAGTTAACTTTTCAGATTTCAATAGATTACACAGTGAGTTGTATGTTTCCATTTGTAGGAAAAGAAATGTTCTTGAAAGACTCTTCCATGATAGATTCAGACTTGAGGCTTTTAGAATCAGGTTTGTAAATAATCATTATTATGAACAAATTACACATATTTCTCCCTCCGTTTATCATTTTACAACAGAATCCTCATTTGAGTTTAGGAGGTGGCACGGGACGAAAGAAATACATTTTCTGGGTGAATTTTCAATGTGTTGTGAAATTTTCATTAGTGAAGTACCATTTATTGTTGGTTTAATATTCACAATACAGTCCATATGAAATCAGTCTTTCCTCAGATTTACCGTGAAATTGTTAAATGAAATATATCCTTTCACTCCTGGTACTTAGTCATGACTTCATGTCCTTTACAGAGGAGGAAAGTATAGAGGTAGATGAATCCCTATTCCAAGATATGGATGACCTTGACCTTGAGGAAGAAGACCTTGAAGAAGCAGGAGATTGATGATAATTTATAACTTAGCCTATTAAATTTGTAAATATTAATATATTTATTAACCTTATCTCTGCAATGAGTGCAATCATGAACTATTATAACCAATTTTATCATGCGTACTGGTACGTGTGATTACTGGTATGTGTACTTGTATTTTCTGTATGATTAATTGATTGATTGTGTGTTTTACGTCCCATTGAGAATTTTTCACTCATATTGCGACATAATTAGCTGTAGGTGCAGTACCACAAATTTAGACCTATGCTTAGCGCTCATGGCCAGAGTAGCGAGGGTTCTTTAATGTGCAAATGCCTGCCACGACACGGGATGTCATATCTGAAAGACCCACGATTTTCATTTCTAAATGCCAAGCATTTGGCAAAGGAGCAATTACTACCTATGGTTAATGTCTTAGGTTTGATGTGGCCATGGCATGACCAGGGTTCAAACTCACGACCTCCCAGTTATGAAGCAAACAGTATTTTCTGTATAAATCTTATGAGATTAAGAAAAGGATTACAGTGCCGCAGATGCATTGATGGAAATATGCTTAGTGAAAAGGACTCAGATTCTATAAAAAAAAAATATATTAAAATTTCAGGATGAAATTGATTTATTTGCAAACAAACATTGAAAGAGACATGATTTGAGCTGATAATTTTCAATTTTTTTTTTAAATGTTTGCAATGCTAAACTATGGTATTTCTAATGTTCAGCAAATATTTAAATGTCAGTTTTCAAGTTACAAAATAGATACAGTTTACAATTCTGTTATGTAAACAAGGCTTGTGCCATGTTTTTATTTATATATGTCAAATATAGAGTAAAAGTTTCATGTAACACATATTATTCATTTTACAAGTTAATTCAATTAGTTTCTAGTGTTTGTCGCATCTTATTTTGTTTTAAACATATTTTCTATTAAGCAGTCTATATGTAAACAAAAACATGGCACAAGTCTTGTTTACATAACAAAGAAATGTGAGTGCTGTATCTCACTTGTAACTCAACAACTGATATTCAAATTTTTGCTGATCATTAGAAATACCTTAGTTAAGCATTGTAAACATTAAAAATGGGAAAATAAAATTTAAACACTTTCAGCTCAAATCGTGTCTATGTCCCTTTAATATTCACACAGCTTTTGTTCATACTACATGGACAAGAAATCCCGAGAACAGACTTTTTCTTGCTGTGATGGCAGGGTGCATGCTGTTTGACCTAACCACCCAGACTCTGTCCCCTGTATTGAGTCTCAGTGTTAGAGAGACAGATGAGCAAGTCTGTGGAGCACTTGCTGTCACATAGGTCTGTGGGATGCCATTAAGGGAGAGGTAACCTTCAAATTTCCCAGTTGTAATGTGGATGGTGATCTGGAAGTTGTACACCCCAGTCACAGGTGCCAGGAATACCCCCGAACTTGGGGAATAGCCATTGCCGAGATTGAAGTCAGCCATTTCAAAAGAGACTGTGGGTCCATGTTGTGCAGGATTGTCGGTGGTTACTCTTGCCAAGAAGGCTACAGAGGCTTGTGGTGCTGGGGAGAAAAAGTTAATAGCAATTACAAACTTGTACTTATGAATAAAGGTGTTATCTCATACTGCACAGCTTAGCAACACCAGAATAAGATATTTATGAACTACAACAACCCAACAACATACACATGAGACATGCAAACCTATTCACAATTTCGTTAATAGGATGACCATAATCTCTTGCAATCGAGAATCTATTTCAGAGTACATTTGTATAAATCGGAGATATGTCAACTTGAAATTGCACTATATGGTTTTTGAAGTGTAAGCTGTGATTAATGATTTTTTTTACTTTATATGCGAAAGTCTAGTAGAGTTGATTGTAGATTTCTTTACACTTTCATAATATGGTTATTCCACCCTCAAATTTACCTGCCACAACCCCACTTTGGTTGCATCAGTGTGAGAAAATGGGGTTTATTTCCAGAAGATCCCCCCCCCCCCCCACAAGTCAGTTGTGCTATTGTTACCTTCATCGGCATGTTTTACAGAGTCGTCAGTGGTATAATTGTTATTATTTTTTATTATTACAAGGCATTTATATAGCGCATTATCTAACATTATAAATATTACTCTAAGCGCTTTACAACATACACAATTAATATATCGCCAAACATACATACAACATAGAGAAATTAAGAAAAGGACTAAATGGGGTATTTTAAAACACAAATTATATTTAGTTACGCTAACTACAAAAAAGACTAATATAGCACACTAAAACACCACACACACACACACATCGCATATATACATACACTTGCATACGCACACATACATACATAGGTTTTTTGGGGTTTTTTGTTTGGTTTTTTGTTTTTTTTTTTGTTTGGTTTTTTTAATATGACCGATACATGTAAAAAGAAATACACATAACTTAAAAGAACAATAATAGAAATGAGTTTTAAAATTAATTCATGCATGGTAAAAGTGAGTTAAATATTTCCGTATGCAAGTCTAAAAAGGTGTGTTTTGAGAGATTTCTTAAAAGCCCACATGGATTGTTTATCTCTCAAATATCTGGGCAAGTTGTTCCAGAGAGTGGCCGCAGATTTGTCCAAGCGTCTCTCGCCGTATATTTTGGTGCGGATTCGAGGTTGCACTACTAGTGTACAGTCCTCTGATCGCAGCGAACGTGTTGGTTGGTAAGCACGAACGATGTCTTGCAAATACGTTGGTGCACTGCCGTGAAGACATTTGAAGACGTACACAAGAATTTTATACTGGCACCGGAAGGGCACAGGTAACCAATGGAGATTAACAAGAGTGGGGGTGATATGCTCGTGTTTTTTAGTTCTCGATACAACACGAGCTGCAGTGTTCTGAACACGTTGTAATTTGTTCGTTATGTTTGTCGGCAGTCCATATAACATCGCATTTCCGTAATCTAATCTGGAAGTGACCAGTGAGTTCATTAGCGTTCTACAGGCATCGTTCGTTAAATATGGACGTATACGTCCAATATTTCGAATGTGGAAGAAGCACGCTTTAGCAGTGGTACTAATTTGCTTCTCCATAGTGAGTGTCCTATCGAAAATGACACCAAGGTTTCTGACACATGAAACATTACTGACCACTGTGCCATCGAAAGAAAGTTGACAAGTTGAAAAGTCGTTCACCCGGTGTTTAGGGGCAAAAACAATCAGTTCGGTCTTATCCTGATTCAGCTTTAGAAGATTTGATCGCATCCAGTCACTGATATCTTCCAAACATGCTTCTAGACGACTTGCTATGTCTATCCAATCATCTAGTGGTTCAAACACAAGATATACTTGTGTATCATCTGCATAGCAGTGATATTCCATGCCATGTTGCCGACAAATTTGACCAATTGTCACCTTCATCGCACAGGCACTTGGGGCATGGATCATGATCATTCCACCCAACCCCCCTTTTATCACTTTTTTATGAACTGAAATAGACACTAATTTTTTTTTGTAAATATGCATTAATGATCACCCAAATATGTGATTTTTTGTCTCTGTCATGTATTAGTAAAAATTACGTTATCGGTGATTATCACTGATAACGTAATTTTTACTAATACATGGCAGAGACAAAAAAATCATAGATTTGGGTGATCTTTAATGTAATTTACAAAATATAAGTAGAAAAAAATAGTGTGTATATTTCAGATCAGGGGGAAAAAAGTGATAGAGGGGGAGGGGTGGAATGATCATGAATCGAGTGCCTGTGCTTCATCGGCATATTTTACATATTCGTCAGTGGTGCAACTGTCACTTTCATCGGCATGTTTTACGGAGTCATCCATGCTCTCCAATTACCGATGTACATTTTACACTGCTACATCGGAAGTTGATGTTAAATTCAGTATTTGGTGCCATCGGGAAGTAAACCTTACGTAATGATTTTATCACAGGTATTGTGTGTTGATTTCACCAACAGTTTTATCAAAAGGGTGATTCTAACGTTTAAAACCACCATCGACCGAGATTTAGCAAAGGGTTCATGCGTATTTGTTATTAACAATCAAGAATCCGTCTGTCGTTTATGTTGCTGTGTTCAAGGGAAAAGGGGAGGGGGTCGTTTGGGACGAGAACGGTGTGTTGATTACAAGCTATTCATTACGTATGAGCCATGCGTTGGATGCGAGATCGTACTGAGAATGTCGAAGTTGTTAATTCTTTAAGGAGGAATATTACATCCTCATAATAGCCCATCTTCCTTTTGAAACTTTAATGAAAATGTAAAGCATATTCCCTTTAACTGGGTGCCTTAGTAAATTTTGATCTGTAATTCAATCGTTTGAGTCTCTACTAAAACTGCATTTTTGCACCATATAAAGTAAAATTTCGAAATTTTCAATTTCAAATTATTATGGTACATATCCTACACTTTTTATTCATATACATTCCTCTGGTGTGTTATACTTCCTTAACTAACAAAGCCATGCAGTCGACTACGGATTTTTTTTACCCTCGAATTCGCTGTAACAAATCGTACTTACTGTCCCCTCTAGTGGTTTGTAGCCTGTTGGTGATGTTGGACAAATGTTCTAGACGCTGCTTGATGGCGTCATTCTCAGAATCCACTCGCTGGGTGATCGTCTGCAATGAAACTGCCATATTGTTCTGGCGGAGCGAGATTCCCTCTACGGCATGTTGTAACGTCATGTAGTTGTTCCTGTTGGCGGCAACATCCGTAACCAGGGACTGTAGTTGTCTCTGTAATGCTGCAACTTTATTCTCCAGTGTCTGTCTTTTCAGAATTTCTCGTGCTAACATGTTGTTCAAAACCAAGCTGTCATTGGAAGGTCCTAATGATGATGAATTTTCTGAATCGTTACTTAAGTCGGTGTATACTTCGCCAGATAATCCTAAAACCATGCATAAGGTGGTAAAAAATTTCAATTTCATATTTTTGGAAGAAAATTTTACGACAGCCAAACTCCAAAAAAATTTTCTAAATAGATATTAACCTTGGTTCACCTTTGACATTTGTGCAGGTGGTTGAAAGTGATAAACACAATTGTCGTGACTTTTGCTTTAGATAAAGAAAGTTGTTTTGAATTTGGAACTCAAACAATACAGAATGTGCGATATACATGACATGCGACATTTCTCTCCAAAATATGAATGTCTTTGCATATATCACTTTGCCTTTGTTCATTGGTGTTAAAGAGGGGGCTATCTCTGGATATTTTTTGTTTAAGGGGGTCACAACATCTGTACAATTAGAAGTATATTTCATGGGTTTATTTGCACATGTATACTATATAGTTTTCAGAAAATAACGTAGAATATCGCAGGTTAGTCATGCGTCTCGCACACTTCAACGTTTATAAGTGGAAAGAAGAGTCGTATAGGAGTAATTCTACTTAACTGATGTAAGTATTCACACCACACAGAGAGATTTTCAATTCAAAGCGCTTTCGCCTCTCTTCAGTGAATTTTATATATATATATATCTGTGTGTGTGCGTCAGGCACATCTAGATTCGCATTTCCATTTAAAACTTCAACTCTGTATCTGGTATTTCCTATATAATCATTTTGCTAGCAAAACAAGATCTCAGCTTAGCAGTGTATTCCGTTGTTGATTTTGAATTCAAAAGAAAATGCCCACAAAAAGGACCTCCTTCAACTGTGTACTCTTTTCTCGGAGATAGCGGAATCAATCGTGAAACTGAAGCTTTTGCAACAATTGTGTAACAACTTTAAACGATATATATATATATATATATAATATAATTATAATAATAATAAAAATTTCACAAAGCCGATTGAGTATATACTTGGCTAGTTTCTTCAATTCTTCAGGAGTATACTGAATATTGTTTAGTTACACGTGTACACAAAGACTGCAAAGTGATATCATAAAGCGTTAATATATTGTTACGCTTAAGCAGAGTTCATAACGACGTCATAATATAATGTCCGTAAAATAGTACGGAAAAATTGTAATCTACAAAAAATTGGGCGGATGGGGGGGGGGGGGGGGGGGTATATATTAATGTTTTGTAAACCTAAATTAAGTAGCATTTAAGATAGGTTTATATTTTTGAATAAATAGTTTTTCTTTGTTTTCGCATTCTTTTTCTTTTGTGTCTTTGTAGAAGTTATAAAGTGGAAAAACTGTAAAACTCCGAAAACAAAGAAAAGCTATTTATTCAAATATGTAAAACTCCGAAAGTATATCATTTTAAAGGAGATATAATTTTAAGTACATAATGTGCATCACATGCAAATTTAATGATTTGATCTTCCATGAGGGCTGATGATTTTTTAAAACAACTGAAAGACAAACATTAACGTCAACTTAGAAACTGAACAACAAAATAGGTATTTTACATAATTTGGTCAACAAAAAAATCACTTGGTAGGAGATTGTAACTGTCTTTTCCAGTGAATTTGTTTCCCTCTTCATTTTCTTCAGAAAAAAAAAAATCTTCTCTGAAATATGTCTTTGGAATGGTACTGTAAGTTTGTTTCAAAATTATTTGATCTTTAGATATTAATAAACTGGAAATTGTTGGCAATGATACATGTTACAACCCAATCGCTACTTATAAGAAATGTGAGCAACTTCAGCAAATCATCAATATTTTGTGGTAACGGTAAGTAATAGGTTATTATCAATCTGTGACAGAGAAAAGATCTTTAGATCTACCCAGGTTAAATTCAATAAGAATTGATGGTCAAGGTCATAATGATAACACAAAGCCACTTCATTTTCAAGGCATGTTGATGTGTAAAAAAAATATTAAAAGAATCCTCCAGCAATATCCACACTTTGCTCATATGTGAAATCAGAGGACAGTCTCAATATTCAGACAGGTGGAAACCAATGCAATTCATACCAATGGAGTGCAACTCAAAATACCAAAGATTGATTGATTATATATTGTTTAACGTCCCTATCGAGAATCTTTCACTCATGGAGACGTCACCATTGCCAGTGAAGGGCTGCAAAATTTAGGCCTAAGCTCGGCGCTTATGGCCTTTGAGCAGGGAGGGATCTTTAACGTGCCACACCTGCTGTGACACGGGGCCTCGGTTTTTGCGGTCTCATCCGAAGGACCGCCCCATTTAGTCGCCCTTTACGACAAGCTAGGAGGTGCTGAGGATCAATTCTAACAACCCGGATCCCCACGGGGTCAAAATACCAAAGAAAAACAAGGGAGGGCAATGTCAAATCAGCAGCTTATGTATTGTACAAATCCATCCATGAACCATGCAATGGGAAGGTAACGGCCAAATTTATAAAATCCCACACTTGTTCCATCCAATGTCACTTGAATAAGGCTGTCACGTTTACAAAATTTTGTAAACGTTTAAACGAAGCATTGTAAACGAAACGTTACCGTTTAAACGAAGTGTTATATAATTTAATAAAATAAAATACGAACAGAATTTTAAGACCCATTAATGACCATTATGTTTGTGTTTCAGTTTTCATCGTTCTATGGACGATGCAGAGATTGTCACCGGACGTTCCGGAGTATAAATATAAGACAAAAAAAAATACACGAACATAAATATCCGGATAGCATTTACATTGAATTCAATTTTATTCACACTGTACAACATTTGCACAATACAGATCACAAATTCACAATAAACTTCATTTTTCAAATTTTCATTTCAGTGATTTCACATTAGATTGTCCAGAGAGGGCAGAGCTGGTGCCGCGGCTTCTTCCGTCGGTTCGGTTTTAACATGGACTTCACGTGCAACCGGTGCAGGCGGAGCAGCGCAATTCACTTTATGTTTTAATCTTTTGTTCAAAAAGATCAGTTTGTCCACGTTCTCAGCGTCAAGGGAGGAGCGCAGTTTTGTAACAGTTCCACCCTCTGTGGAAAAGACGCGCTCAGAGGCAACGGACGTTGCCGGTGTGCATAGCAAATTGTTCACCGTTCCTATAGACTATAGTCAAACTTTTATAAATTCATTACTTCCCCTCGCAATTTGTTTAATAAGTTTATTCACTTGAAATAATTATTCAAATAATTTACATTGTAATTTGAACCCTGCAAGATTTGTGCCACATATATAAGACATCGTTTAAACGTTTAGGGATTTTGTAAACGTTTACATCCCAAACACGAAACGTTACCGGTTACACGTGTACACGTGACAGCCTTACACTTGAACAATACAAGTATTTATTTATTTCAAGTATTTTAAAGTCAGAAATTTTAAAATTTTATTTCGGGAAACAAAGCGATTAAGCTTACTTGAACCTCCAAATAACATTTCTAGAAACTGAAGGTCACTAAAGTCTTTCTTTTTTTTTTATTACAAAATTATATATACTGAAATGTCTTAAAAGAAAAATTTATTGAATTATGTCGTGAATTATGTAGTGAATAAAGCTATGATTTTCTTTATCAAGATTTGTAAATTACAGAAATGAGGGACGATCAAATCGTACATCTGAGGAAGTGGCCACAGCAGGACCGTCTCATCACTCTATCAGTGGCATCATATCCGCCATTGCAGTTGGTTCCTCTCCAACAACCAAAATACATGCCCGCTAATTGAGAACAATTTGTGTGTACATTTTATAATTCTTGATATTTGCATTCACTGATAATCCATTGATAGTGCATTATTTACATATCTTCTTATAGGATAGGAACTCATGCTAAAATAAGAAATAGACCTGCTTTATATGGAAAGCTAATCAGAACACATAAATATAAGTTTTAGATATTCCATATCGCATAAGATTAATATTGGTAAGGGTACTGTGGGTCAGCCATCTTGGATGAGAATCCCATCCTCAATGCTAGGGAAAAGTATTGCAGTTATTCAGAATGGAAAACAGTGCCACACAATTAAAATTATTCATGGTGTAATACATGTAATTGAATTTGTGTTATATTATGACATATTTCATGGATCTTTTTATTTCACTAAACAGGTGGCAAAGGAGTTCCTGATCTTAAGTAATGGTAGATGTATTTGGGAGCTTTGACATCATTTCAGTCCAGTAGCAGATTGAGGCAGCTCCAGAAAGCTCAAGTGAAGTGTATGAACAAAATCCTTCATCATTATTTTTCTATAATACAGGGTGCAACTATATTTTTGGGTGTACAATAAGTGGAATAATTTATTGGTTCAAGTAAATTTTGACCATTTTTAATTTCTTGATAACTACAAGTCCAGTTCTTTTCATACTTGGTTTTAATTTTGCTGATACTGTATAAAAACTAAATGTATGTTTGGGATGTACCAAACTTGTGAATTTCACAACCCTAGGATTTTGACTTTAGGACAGGTCCAAACTAGTCATAATTATAGTGTTAATATAACATATATAAAGTATAAATACTTTTGAGAGCATAAATGTTATTTAAAAGAACACATTTTCTATTATTCTGCTGCTGAATATTTGAATGTAGTTTAAATATGCAGAACAGGTGATTATTTGGATTTCATAGTTCTTGGGGTACCGAAATTTTTAATTAACACTCAGGTAATCTATATGGCTTGTGGGCCTCTTTATTTGGTATCCGGAATGCTTGATCTGCTAGAATATACCATGTACTGGGTATTTTCTGCGGGTTGAAATTTTTGCAATCAGAACCCTAAAATGTTTTGCATTTCCAATTTCTGCAGTTGCATTATACCCATTTATACCTATATGTATTGATATACATTTTTGGGATTGGATTAATGCCCACTAATAGATGTCCAATTTATTGATTATCTATTGTTTAACGTCCCTATCGAGAATTTTTCACTCATATGGAGACGTCATCATTGCCGGTGAAGGGCTGCAAAATTTAGGCCTATGCTAGGCGCTTATGGCCTTTGAGCAGGGAGGGATTTTTAACGTACCACACCTGCTGTGATACGGGACCTCGGTTTTTGCGGTCTCATCCGAAGGACCGCCCCATTTAGTCGCCTCTTACGACAAGCTAGGGGTACTGAGGATCTATTCTTACAAGCCGGATCCTCACGGGGTACATTTCATGTTAATCGGTCGGTCAGTGCACCTGACGTGTGACTTTTCGATAATAAATTCTTTAAAAAATATTAAATTTTTGCGATAATAAATTCTTTAAAATAATAATAATAAATCCCCACTCACAAACGCACATACACTCGTTAACGAAAGTACGAGTCACATTGCGATTTTTTTTTTCTTTTGAAGACTTCATGTTTAGAACGACGATAGATCCCATAGATCTAGTTGAGGTGATTTTAAGAATGTTTTCTACAACTATAAAAAAAAATTCACTTCATATATATCGTTATGATATTGTGATAAACTTTTATAAGGCCACCATACCATGTACAGCATCTTTGAAACATTATTTAACCATGCCTTCCTTTGAATGATTTTATTAGATGTATATTGGAAGCTACATCAGTATAAAAAACAGTATTGGAATCTCATACCGGTATATAACTAAGCCAACAGAATGATTTATAGAAGTTCACATTTACATGTATATTTAATGATGATTTAAAACAAAAGTTAAATTAATATATAACTTAAGCATTTCAGCATGTTTTATCGCGTCTGTTCCGGATATATTTTCGACGCATGTGCACAGTATAGTCGCGGTATTTTTAAAGATTAATATCAAAACTGATAAGAGAAACACGTGAGGGAAAAGGCAATCCATACCCGTTCTTTTGTTTCCACATCTATCCCTTTTCCAACCCACACGATCTAATGCGCTAGGCGAACTTGTTGATTCGGCTCGAGTAAACTTATTACAAACGCCCAGAATCTTATGCAGGATTACTTCAAGTATTTGGAATAAAATA
Organism: Ostrea denselamellosa; assembly: GCA_024699665.1. Lineage (NCBI taxonomy): Eukaryota > Metazoa > Mollusca > Bivalvia > Ostreida > Ostreidae > Ostrea > Ostrea denselamellosa. The sequence continues at coordinate 1,025,155 of JAMZEH010000054.1, read as the reverse complement.
TTTTTAAAAACTGTAACTTCATTTTATCTTAAGTATGTTCGTTAAATATCGTGAATCTGTTGTAAATTATTCATGATATTCCCTTGTCGAATGTGAATGTGAAGTATGTACAAATTGGAAGTTACATGGAAATTTATCGCCCCCCCCCCCCCCCCCCCCCCCCCCAAATAATAATGGTAACAAATAATAGGTGTATTACAGTGTGTAACCTACTGCTACAAGAGGTTGACTTCCCTATGCGAAACAAAAATTGGACTGTGAGTAAAATGTCAAAAACCTTGGACTTTATATGCTATCAACATCTCTGGTACATTACGGGTGTTTCATAGACAATTCCTTAGTTGCAGCCCTAAGGTTAAGAATTGGATCTTTACTCGATCTCTACTCCTGTTTGAAATAATTAGAGTGCACCTTCTAACTACAATCCTTAATGGAAAAACCAAGATTGATTACGACATGTTAAGGGTCTGATGTCTCCAGACGGCTTTGATAAGATGGGTGACCTCTTTAGACGGCCCTAGGAGTGGTGCCCTCAGACGGCCCTAGGAGTGGCGGTGCCTGTACAGTGCCCGCAGACTACCCCCCTTACTACTCAATTTACCCATAATATCAATCCTTCCGAAATAATTTCGTACCACCAGATGACGAAATTCCAGAAGTTTTACTTTTGATAAGCTATATCAAATCATGGTGTTTCGCATTGCAACAGTATTAATAAATTCTATACCAAATCAACACGTTTCGCATTTAAAATGCACTCGATATATACTTTATCAAAATTGAAAATGCTATCAATAAATACTATATCAAATCAAAGTTCTTTGCATTGAAAATGCTAACAACAAGAGTCTTGGTATAATTTCTTTTTCTTTGTGGTATTTTAATGAAAGATTGCAATTAAATATTGAAATACATTTGCAGAAAACATATGGTATTTCTCATTAATTGACATCCCCGTGAGCAACCGGGTTGTTAGAATAGATCTTCAGTACCCCTTACTTGTCTTAAGAGGCGACCCTTCACCGGCAATGGTGACGTCTCCATATGAATGAAAGATTCTTGAGCGGGACGTGAAACAATATATAATCAATCAATCAATAATTGACATGTGCAGAAAAATTGTGATAAGCTATAGGCCTATGTTTATTCGACGGAAACACACAGAGAGAGAGAGAGAGAGAGAGAGAGAGAGAGAGAGTATTTATGGAAAGTAACCTAGATTTTATCCTGTGTCTATGGTGGGAATTTCCTGAAATGCCTGAATGACTAGTAGAACGTCACATGATGTCAGCGGCCAGAAAATCAATGAAAGGTTTTCAACTTCGTATCTTAATTTAATACTGTCCCAACAATGAACTACAACTAATTAAGGGTTTCACCAGGTAAGACTCCAAATACTACGGTTATAGTAAACGTTATAGAAAGACAAAGAATGACTCTATGTAGGTCACACGTATAGTAAACAAGTTTATTTATATAATATCTGTGATCAGGTCTGGTCATGAAGATTTTAATATTTTGCGTGTCAGTGCAGTGTAAAACGTTTTGATTTAGTGTGGGTCTGTACTGGTGTGTACATGTGTTGTATCATGTGAAATTAAGCCGTTGAAGACCATAATTGTTTTTTAATATTTAGCTAAAGCGTGATTCTGTAGAAGTGCGTATATATCCGGTCTGCATAGATACACGCCATTACAGATTGGGAACAAGGATTTAAATATATGCAGGTCTGATCTGTAAGTCAAACAAACACAAGTAATTTCATTCCATTTTAGCTTTCTCTGTATATGTCTGTGCACTTATTTCAGCAAATTCAAAATGATATACTTTTCGTCTCAAGTTACAAACTACTGTACAACGTAACTGCTAGTGTGCAATGTCACGGCGTAATTATTTCATTGTAACACTATTAAAGGATAGTCATTATCTGTAGTCAAACATTTGTTGAATATACACACTAGAGTTAAGTGTATATATATCGTGTATATATTTGCACGAAGAAGGAATATAAAAGTTAGTGTTGTACACAATGTCATTTTTTATATTTACATTTTCTGCGTGTATTCTGCTTAATTTGTTTTGAAATGCCTTGTTTGCCACTTGCATTTTGTTTTAATTTGGTTAGATCAGGTTTTTAGTGCCTTGTGTCCGCAAGTGAATATATATATATATATATATATATATATATATATATATATATATATATATATATATATATTCCGCGAACTCCGCGACCACTGAATTTAAAGTCGGTCCTTTTTGGAATACCCCCTTTAATACCGTTCAAATGTCAAATATGGAGACAAGTCAAGGTCGGGTGACTTTAAGTTACATTTAAGCAACTTATAGGTCAATAATATATATCTTTATTTACATAATGAAAGTATTCTTATTAAAAAAAAAAAAAAAAAGAAAGAAAGAAAGAAAAAAAGAAAAAAAAATGCAGAAAAATATAAGTAATAAAATTCCTTGGTTTATTTGTTTAGTAGAGGGAAGGGTACCATTGAGAAAAATCCAGATTGTGAAAAAAAAAAAAAGCTGAAGAATGGAGTCCACGGATGTTGATGAAAATGTGGGATTTGGGCTGACCCAAGTAGATCCCTGGGACAAAATTCAACTGGCCCTTATCGAGGAGATGGACTCTAATAGTGATGTACGATATGAGATCTTTAAACTGTCTGGCACCCAGATTTCATCAGCATCTTCAGTAAAGGTAAGAAGGTATTCCATGTCAGCCTTGTTATAACCACATAACTATGTCTGTAATTAACTAGAAGTCATTTCCCTCGTTGCGTAGGCAGTATATTTTGGATCTTTTCGGTGGATTCATGTAACACACACACATGACAATCTTTTTTGTCTTGTTTTATTTCATTCATTTTCTTCGTTTTAGCATAACAAGTTAGATTGTATTATGTTGAAAAATTCACAGGATGGCGCAAGCTATTTCAGAGCTCTAGAGGAGTATTTCGAACATAATAGATATGATGTTGTTAAGTTTTTTTACCGTGTGGCCAACCAATCTAAACTACACCTGGACCAAGGCACAACCTCTGTATGCTCCATTCTTAAGCAATACACAGAAGGACTCGAGGAGAACGAGTTGAGAATGAAACAAACTGGGCGGAAGTGTGAGCTTATTGGAAGAGAACAAGAAATAAAAAAAACCCTGGAAAATATCCAAAGCAAGCATTACAAAGGTGATTCTTTCTTAACTTCATGATGTGATTATTTAGAATCTCTCTCTCTCTCTCTCTCTCTCTCTCTCTCTCTCTCTCTGTGTGTGTGTGTGTGTGTGTGTGTGTATGTGTGTGTGTGTTTCGCACTTTTGTATACTTTTTATAACTCCGTGTAGTATAATCCATATATTGGTAGTTAGAGCTATTCTTACCGTATTGATTGGACAATTACCGGTGTGATACCTTGAAGGGAACTAAATACTTTACACATTGTATTCCCAAATTAAATTCTTACATCACATCACAGCCTGACACAGGTACACAGTTATACAAAATGCACCATTCCCACTACATGTACCGCTCAGTGGTAGAATTACAGATCTTGAATAATAAATGTTTACTCAAGTTTTTATGTCATCGTAATTCTACTCCAATGTTTGTCATTTTCAGTGATAATAGATGCATAAATGAGAAAATTGACAACTTTCAGTTTGGAAAACTTCCATGTGTATGCACTGTAAGGAATTCCTGTATGTAACACTTGTTAATGCAAATGAACTGGTTTTCATCTGAAGTTTCTATTTAACACTAAACCTCCATGTAAATTAAGCATCAGGATCATATCAAAACACTTATTTACAATCCAGAAACATGTACTTAATTACTTAGTTCCCAAAGCAATAAGTAATTTTGTGTGTGCCAGGGGGACTATTTGCATGAAGCTATATGCAACTCTCTGAAGTACCTTTGAAATTTCAAGAAATTCAAAAGGTGAGTGAAAGGAGATACAATGTAAATTGCATTTACAGGCCTGCCCAAAAGTTTGGATAGAACCTTTCAATATATGGTTATGTCTTACAAATATATATATAGTAAAACTTGTGGATTATATCTCCAGTTTATCTGGAGTTTATTTGGCTGTGTATCAGATAAAAACTTACTATGGCAAATTGAATGGGGATTTACAGATAAAATTTTGACAATACACTGTAGAAACTGGATCAATTTAACCAGAATATAAATAATCCCTTTGTTTAGAATGTCGGAATGTCAACACATCTGCTTCGTGCTATCAATTTTTTTTATATTACTGGTCTTACATGAAGTTATCTTAAACACTCAATCAATTTAAAGCCCAGCTTCAAGGTCATTGTACAGTGGCATCGAACCTCATTATGACCAGTCACAGAGACAACCTAACAAGCACCTGCCATATCTACAATTCACGATTGTGAATTCTCATCAACTAACATTTTAATGCATGTCACAGATAGTTTTGAATTAAGAGTATTCCATTTACTTTCATTTAAATCTACATCTTCATTCTAAAATTATGAATGCAATCAGTATATTCCCAACTGGAAATATACTATTTATCATGGTTGAGTATCGATACACAAAAAGCATATCGTGATATATTGATATTTTTTGGCTTGTGTATCGCAATACGTATCACTTTTCTTTTGTGTTATTTTAAAGGGTTATTTAAATTATATAACAAGTGTACAAGTACAACTATTTCTAATTATAACCATCTTAACTATGTAAACAACATATCTCATATTATCGTGCTTTCAAAATGAGGTCAAAACGATCAGGTCAATAAACCGTTCATCTCTCTGCAGTATGCACTTCATTTAAAATGTAAATTCTAATTTTAAAACCATATCGAAAAAAAAAAGCTTTCCTGATTGCTGTACCAATTATTGAACTCGAGTCAATATCATGAAACAACGGCACATCATTACACTACCACTGTTTATATCACAGAATGCACCCAGTTCATCATCCTGGATTTTTTTTTTCTATGAATATCTTCTCCTTTTTAAAAGATGGTAAATTCTAAAACTATGAACACACTCAGAATCATTGTCTTGAAAATTTATCCAAAATGAGAAAAAAAAAATAACTGAGATAGAGCACCGCTAAACCATTACATGATACGCTCACATACATTATTGACCCAAAAAATCTAAGTCCAAGGGCCATAACTCCTTCAAAAATTTTGGGATAGCATTCCCCTTGTAATATGCACATCTACACATTATGATCTTTCACTGTATTAAGTTTCATTGAAAGGAGGAGTTGCGAAAACAAAATTAAGGGGATAGACAGGACTGGATTGCTCAAAACCTTGGTTAAATTTAACCACTGTTAACTTTTGAGCATCAGAATATAACAAGTGGCTAAAAAGTTAACCAGTGGATAAGAGATTTAACCATGGTTAAGCTTAACCAAGGTTTTGAGCAACCCAGTCCAGATGGACAACAGTGGTATACCATAATATGCCTGCATATTATCTGCAGATGTATGCAAAAAAAATTATACAAAAGATTCACAAGATACTTCAAATCCTGAAACCTTGATAGTTTACACATACAAGTAACAAAACAATCTCACCAGAAACTAACTGTATTAGATATTGTGGTGCCACTAAGCTGTCATCCTTATTACTCTGGCACATCACCTGTACCAGCTATTAGTGGATTTACATCAGAATCTACCTGTATTCTTTGATCAGCCACTACTTCCCCCAAGGTAAGATAATTAAATCTATGTATGATGAGAATTCTGAACTCATTACAATTCCTGTCACTTCTCTGGTACACATTGAAACACCTATTTTCAGAATGTGTGAATGCAATCAAAAACACATTGGTTATCGACAAAAGTCAGGTAAGCTCCAGCAACAGGAGGGAGTTATGACCCGTTGCAACAGATTAATTTCTATCTTTCATTTTTCCTGGCATCTTGAAACCTATAATCAGCATCAAAATTTTAAAAATTTCATCAAGCTTTAAAAAAAAGCAAGTTAACATATTTTGATGCTATAAAACAATATACTCATAACTCTAATTGTAACCAAAAACTGAAAAAATGAAATCCTGGTAATTTCCTACACTGTTAGAACAAGCCTGAAGCAGTAGAGTTATGTCCCCTCCACAGCCAGTTTTCACCATATATTTGCAATTAAAGCTTCCTACATTACTCCTACACACATTCAATGCATCCAATCATTCTATTTCTCTGTAGCATCAACAAATGAATGGCCATTAACTGTAGGATTAGCTTCTCGGTGTTAAAATCTCACTTCATTTTACGCCTATAGGCTTCTCTCTACCATCAATTGGTCATAACAATAAATTCACCTTATTCCTTTTCCTGCAGGCTAATAGAATAGCTGACTGGTACTGTACGAATAATGTGAACAAGCAGACTGTGATTTATGTGTGAGTTAGATAGGAATTATCATCCCAATTACCAGGCCCTATCTGAAAATCCCCCCACTGCTATCATCTGCTTGCAGAGTCTAAATACAGTAAAGAATTTACTCTTGATTGCTTTATCTACTATTTAATGGTACTTTATGTGGGCCAAGTTTGGTTGGGGGGGATTCTGTATAAGGTAATAATCACAAAGATTCGTAAAGTTGGCAAATGCTGGTCAGTATAAGCTTCTATATATAAGTAATGACATAAAGAATTTCATGCTGATCATTGAACTTATCATTAATTCTAATTAACCAGACTTGGATGACAGCTGACAATAATTTCTATCAGATCAAATAAGACTGCCAGTGGGACAATGTATGTCTTAGAGCAATTTTCACTTTTGATGCAATGAACAGAGATTTTGTACTGTAACTATGAAAGACTTGCTCAGAAGGCAAATTTTCCTGCATAATATTGTTTGTTTGTTTGTTTGTTTTTTATTTATAGTCGCCTGAGCAATTTTTCAGCTATCCGGCGACTGTCACTATTACCGGTGACGGGGCTGCAAATTTAGACCTATGCTTAGCACTAATGGCTTTTAGCAGTGAGGGTTCTTTTACGTGCCACACCTGCTGCGACACGGGACCTCCGTTTATAAGGTCCCATCCGAAAGACCCATGACTCTCACTTCGTAATGCCGAGCTCTTGGCGAAGGAGCAATCACTACCTATTTTAACGTCTTAGGTTTGACGCGGCCGGCCCGAGCGGGGCTCGAACTCACGACCTTCCGTTCACGAGGCGAGAGCTCTACCACTGAGCCACCGTGATCGGTGCATAATATTGTAAATCACTATTTAATTGTATGAACATTCTATTTGCATAACTTTTAAGTTGCATGGACACATAAGGAAATTTCTCGCATATACACATATATGTGAGAAGGATAAATTGAAATAATATCACTGATAAATCTAACCTGGCAAGACAACAGAAATATTACTATTTTACTCTAAGTAATATACAGTATACAATGAAAAGTTCATCTTCTGTAGTTTTTGTTTGTTGTTTTGTTTCATCCAAAAACGTATACATGTACATTTAGTATTTAGAAAAGTGACCTCAGATGTCTTCTTTTTGTAATTAAAGTATTCCATAATAAAGTTTTATCACTCTGTCTCAAATGATATAACTAGTATGGTGTACCAATATTAATCTGGGATGGTGGTCAAAAGTCAACATTTCATTGTCAAGAGTCTGTACTTCAAAAGTCAACTAATACAATGTAATTAGTACATGGGTGTGACTCTGAGTCTGGGGTCATTCTTATATGAATGAGTGCCTATATTTTCCTTAGGTGTGATGTTTCTTTTTGATGATTCAAGTTAAAAAAAAATATTGATAACCTGTTTGCTTAGTGACCCTGACCTTCATTAAATTTTTAATTAAAAAGTTTAACTAGAAAGATTTATAACTTTCGAATTGATTCTAATTATGAAGATCCAAGAAAATTTCACTCTATAAAACTATCCTCACACAATTGATGAACTTTCAATGCTAAATTAAAATTTAAGGACTCTAGAAACTAAAATTCTTTGCCGATGACCTTGACCTGACCGTTAGGGTCATCCTTAGGTATGGGGATTAAGCTTCATTATCAAATTCAAAATATTATGAGAGAAACCAAAAAGACATACAGAACAAAATAATTATGTCCATCAAAATGTCTATCCTTCCTTAATTTGTAGGCAAACTTTTGCAAGAAATAAATTTAATTTTGATGGCTCTACTTAAACTAGCCTCAAGATAAAAAACAAAACAAAACCAGAATCTATGAAATTCATTTAACCACAACAGTAAAATGCTTTTCCCTCGGGGTTTTGTTGAATCTTTGTACTCATGCAAAAACAGTCGATTAAATGTTAGAGTTTACACAACAAAATTTCAATTTGTCTCTACCACAATGACATGTCTTGCATTAAAGACCCAACACAAAATCTCTCTAAACATATTTCATTACTTCTCATTACTTCTATCAAAACATATTAACAGGTATATTCAAACTGCTGGACAATCGTTCACATTGATCTAGCTCAGCTTTCAGCGATGACAAAAGATTCACACTTAAGAACACACACTAAATCCAACCCTTTTAAGATCAGGCCTAACAAGCTACATCAACAACACTACACAGTTTGTCAGGAATATCCATTAATTAGAAGCAAATTTATGTCAGCAATCCCGCTGGTTTATACCTATCTTATATAAAAACTCTTACTGGGCTGAAAAAGATTCCGCATTTAATGGTAGAATCAAGTTCTTTTCACTCCAGAAAAATATTTTCTAGATACCCTGCCTGCCACCCACTGGGGGTCAACTAAGCCAAAATGTAGAGAAGGATTATAATTGAGTTTACAAACATACTCATGCAAGACTTGTCACTCTTACAAGAGGTGACACATGGTGCTTGTGTGTAGATATACTATTGTCAGAGAGTCTGAGAAATTATAGAAGAAATTTAAAGCAAGGACCAAAAACTCCAAAGGTTTTCAGTACCTTCATACAACAGCCATTTGGTACCTCAATGTAAGGAGTAGCAATGCAGGAACTTCGATGTAAGGAGTAGCATTGGGTATTGAAACGATATGGAATATCAAGGAGCAAAGAGAAATTTGAAAGGAAATTGTGCATAAGCAAACAGAGGCATGCACATTTGAACAAACATGTCTGCTATAAAAAATGGAATGTCTTTTTATAGTCATACCAAACAACATTTATTTCTCACTCAGTCGCCGGATAGCTGAAAAATTGCTCAGGCGACTATAAATAAAAAAAAAAAAAACAAACTCACTCAGTCAACAAACCTACCTTCTAACAAATCTACAAATACCTTCACAAAATACCCAAGTGTACAGCAATACCCACTTAACAAGAGCAGAAAGGCGTGAAATTGCAAATGCATAGTCTGTTGACAAATTAAGTGTTATGTTGCAAATATGTGCTATTCTGAACAATCCAATACAAATGTAGTTTGCACTAACACATATTTCCTGTTTTCAGAATGTTATATGATATTATTGCATTGTGTCCTTCATTGCTTTGTTCTACACATCACCAATCCAACTCTATCACAAACAAGATGGCAACAGCAGGGCCAGGAAAGATCATTTCAGTATTGCCTTCTGTCCAGTCATATCTACCTCATTCCCCTTCCACCAATCTCAATGTTGTAAATAAAAATCAAGCTTGCAGGGAAAAGTATACAAGTTTCCAGCAAATTCACAAGACACAGAGCATTCCTTTTCAAAATTCTGACATCATTATGGTAACGTAATCATTTCCATTACATTACAGTAATTTCAATAACTCACAATTTTGTTTGTCTATATAACCTGCACAAAATTGAGGAATTTGTTGGAAATATTTACAATAACCTCAGTAACTAGTGTTAATGGCAAGGATCTAACATTAACTAGTTGCACTCTGGGACACAAAACCATCACATGGAAGATGCCTCGTCTGCAACTGTAATTTCACAGTTGAATTGCTTAGTACACTCATGGTTGACTTATTTAGTAAGTTCATGGTTGACTTGTTTAGTAAGTTCATGGCTGATTACAAGAAACCTAAACTAAAATATTTCCTAAACTTTGGTTCTCAAGAAGATGTTGACCAAAGAACAAGGGCGTTAAGAATAGTGACGTTGAATTACAATGCTCAAAATGCTCAATACGGTAAGAATAGCTGGTAACAAAATTAATATGCAGGACAGAACACCAAAGTTTTGTCAACGCTTTAGAAGCCGTCAACAGAATCATGTACTACGCCGTCAGAGCTGTGATATTCTGCTACAGAGGGGACTGTCGTAAATCGTGTCAGAGATAATAACTTCGTGTTCCAGGCCCTAACAATGAATTATTTAAAATCTTCTGTGTCAGGGAGACATTTTGGTGTTCATACGAGTGACCTTGACGAGCATTTACAATAAAATTATCTGATTTCCTCTCTAAGACATAGAATTGAATATATAATAAAATTTCTAACCTCAACGCAGAAATACAAAATCGCTGAATTGTGTCAATTTACCATAGGGATTTTGAACCAAGAAGTCATAGAGTTCCGTATAATACTAATGAAGGTCAAGGAAAGTCCAATTAACGCTTGTGTAAGGCAGGAGGAGGGGGTGGGAGTATTGTACAATATTCGTATTATAAAAGTAATATGAAATGTTGATAGGTCTTTTGGAATGTGTTAAGTGTTAAAAAGGCCAGTGTATGCTATGTAAATAGGCGTATTTACAAATATCAACGATTTTCTAGCTGTTTACGGCAAAAATTACCTTGTTCAAACGTATTTGGATATGCTTGAAATTTCGCATTGTGTATTGCTTAATGTTTTTGAATGACCTAATAAAACACTGTTTTGTTTCTCAAATCTCGTCTTTTGATATCCAGTACTGATTTTGAGATGATGACAAGGGAAAGGGCCAAGAAAAATGGGAAATTGTGAATTTCACGACTTCCTTCAAGGTATCACACCGGTAATTATTTTCACTATATATTACTATAGAGGGGAAAAAATCATTAAAAATCAGTTTACAAAATTGATGCCAAGTAACGCATTGGACATGTTCTATGTTACCTCTCTCATCTGCTGACACCAGAAAAAAGACACCCTACACGGCATTTTCGAAATAATTTTACCCGCAAAGAAGATTACCCTCAAATCCACGTGTTTTTCACATGTGTGTAAACAGACCGAGTGCTCCTCGGAAAGAAGCCTCAGCTACCAACATCAAATAATAGTTCCACTGTAAACAACTGATTATTTCTACAAATTACACAAAATTTCCTAATCAGGGGTACAAAAAATAAGAGAAAAGAAGAAGGGGAAATGAGAAAAATCACGCATTGAAAAAAATTATTCTTTTAAATATACGGAACTACAATTTGATACCTTTAGGTGTGTGGGTGTGTGGACTAGGAGGTATGGGTAAAACTAGCATGGCTGATGAAGTCTGTAGAAGATTGCTAGGAGAAAGAGCAGCTTGGAGGATTATCAAAGTGGAATTAAGGTACCTTAATAAAATTTAATAATAACAATAACCAATTTCAATCAGATTTTTAAAAGAATCCATTCCAAACAGTGCAGTGTTACCTGTTCCAACTGCTGACATGTCGTAGACATATATCATATTACGTATATATATATATATATATATATATATATATCTGCATGATTTTTTATCATTGTAGAAGTACTTACTAGGGTCCTGTCATGAGCGGGTGCCCTATAGGAATCACTCTGTCTGTCTGTCAACACTTTCTACAGTTTCTCTGGAAGAAATTCATACATTTTATACTTGGATTAGGCATAGGAATTTCTTACAAATTTATCGATTTTGTTTTAACGGAGTTGCAGGACTTGGAATATTCATTGCAGAACACTTCGTGACTTTTCAGTTTTTTCTAGTTTCATACTGCATGTTTACGAATAATAATTTTCAGCATAACTTCATTTTTACACGTACCTTCAGTTTACCAAATAAGCTAACATTTACTGCATAGAGTAGTACAAGTATAGAAATGTAGTTATTACCAGCTATGCCTATCATCTTTCTACCATCGATCTTTTTATTGAATGAAAGAGTGAGAAGTGGAGGAACACATTATTGAGTTCACGTCAGTGATATTTGTCGCCGGTCTAGTAATAGTTAATTCTCATTTTATTCATGCTTCTGAAAAACTCCATAATATTCTTTATGACACAACGTCACTAGATAGCGATTTTTAAAATGTTTTGTGAAATTGTTTGTATGAATCGATTTGGCTGTATATGATCATAGCTACGTGGATAAAGCATAGGGCTAGTGAACCGCAGATCTCGAGATCAAATCCGCCAGAGGCTTTTGTTCATATTTACTGAAATAAGTTTTTGAAAATTATTTTTTGATATCCAAAATTGTATATTTTCCTCCTTTTTGACATACATACTTCTTATGTATAATTCTTTTATAATCAAATCATAGGGAACAGAAATACATACGAGATCTCGTGAGAAATGTACTTAACCTGATTGGGGAGTCATTAATGACGTCATACTCGTACAGGGAGGAAATATCAGATGACGTCTTTGATTCATGGGTAGACGATAAAACTGAGGAAGATAATTTCAACAACTTGAAAGAAGACTCATGGAGACAACTTATGATTAAAAAATGCTGTGAAAGCTCAGGTGAACCATCAAAAACAGCCATAAATGATCAGGCTTAAGGTCGTATTAAACTCAGTACACAATTGCAATTCATACAATATGATTTTGCTCATTATCACAAACATTAGTAAAGCCTAATTTACATTCATCATGGCATTTGTAGATGATTTTCCGTGCGACTTTTATATTTACTTTGTATGCGGCTGTCGTGCCATTTGTAACACGGGCTCTCGGGCAGAAGTCGACACAAACCAGTATAATGGCTGTGCGGAGATTGTTCGAATACCGTGCAATCGTAAAACCTCCCCAAGTCTCCCTCAGAAATTGTACGAAGCCCGCACGGCGAAGTGCAACCTCCCTACGATTTTTGTTGCCACCAATACGTATCTTCGCAAACCAAGGGTTTTCGGTCCACTCCGCTCCTCTGAAAACCCTTGACTTGCTGAAGATGCCAATACGGTGTTTGAAAATTTGTATCACTGTCAACTGAACAGAATCGTAGAGATTAGGGAGTTTGCGATTCCTCACAAAAATCTTGCAACCGCCGTCTGATATCGAACGCTTGCCACACGGAAAGAAACGTTTGGTAGATGCATCACAGGCCACATGTAAAATAGGCTTTTAAGGCATCTAAACATAAAGAAAGTCGTCTAAAAAGGGAAAAAAAATGTGCGAAGGGACAAGTATCATTTGTCCGAATCATGTATGAGGATGCTGATTTATTTGTACTCTCTAGGACAGGGCATACTAGTATGCTCAAGTTTTATATAGTAGACTGAGTAGGTAATGTAAACCGAAGGGAAAATTTAAACCAACAATAATTTTTTTTTAGGCGAAAATAAAGTGCTTTTATTGGACAACATTGATGGTCTCTTAGCGACTAACGAGACAGAGTTCACTGATTTCCTGCACCAAGTAGTGAACAAACTTAGAAAATCTGAAGCGGAGTCATGTCACGAAAGAAAGGTTCTAAAAATTTGCAAACACACATTTCTCTATGTAGGCTTGAAATACTAGTATCAGTTAGAATATGTTATATGTACCTTCCGGAAAGATGCGAACTGGTCAATTCCTGACATACGTATAGTATACAAACCTGTTTTGCCCGTGTATTACAATATATAACTTTTTAACGGAAGCAACATTGTCAAGAAACACCAAACTTATTACGAAATATATAGAATATCATTTTATTTAAAAGTTTGTTTCTTTGTTCTACGTCCCTTCGAGAATTTTTCATTCATTGAACATCATCAGCTGAAAGTGAAGTACCACAAATGTAGGCCTATACTTAGCGCTTAGGGTCGTAACAGTGAAGATTCTTTAAAGTGTCAACGCTTGCCTGACACGAGGCATCGGGGTTTTTTTTTTTTGGTTTTTTTTGCTAACCTGAGCTGAAGGCTCAATTAGCTTTTCTGATCAAAATTCGTCTGTTGTCGTTGTTGTTTTTGTCGTTGTTAACTTTTCATATTTTCATCTTCTCCTTCTTCAGAACCACTGGGCCAATTTTAATATCGAACTTGGTACAAATCATCCTTAGCTGAAGGGAATTTAAGTTTGTTCAAGTGAAGGACTATCCCCTTAAAAAGGGAGATAATTAAGAAAAGTAAAATATAACAAGAGGTCATTTAAAAATGTTCTCAAGAACCACATTGACTTGCATGAAAGCTTCCTTACCTAATGTAGATTTGTTTGCTCAAATAATGGCTCCTTGGGATAGGGTGAGGCCGCAATAGGGGGTCAAAATTTTACTTTGGGATATATGAGGGTCGATATGCAACGTGTATTGTTCGATATTTCAAAAGCATTCGACTCAAATAGTGAAATGAACATTACATCCCTGCAAATTATTATCCGCGGTTTGAAATACATTATTTCAATCTCTGAATCCTTTTCTGAAATGCGTCACGGTACGCTGATTTAGGTAGACCTCTTAGGCACTGATTGACATTTGGGCCAAGGGCTTGTCGGGATTTCTAACGACGACCAGATAAGAACTTTTTAAGTTTTGGAAAAAAGGAAAAAGTCGCCTGGAGCTAGATCTGGAGAGTATGGCGAATGTGGCAAGACGGTAACCTTCTCCGACTTCAAAAATTGCTTCACAAGCTCAGATGTATGTGATGGAGCATTATCTTGAATTAGACGAACATGCCTAAATCCTGACACAAGGCGTCGTTTATGATAATATTTCTTCAGCTTTTTAGTCATCTGTCAATGTATGCGGTAACCATCTGACAGAAATCTTTCGTACTTTGAAAATACGCTTCAAAATGAAATGCATCCACGATAGCGATATGCCAACAGATTTGACAATATCACGTATTGTGTACCTGCCATCACTTTTAATTATTTCCCTGACATTTGAGACATTTGCCTTGCCTGTTACAGTCACAGGTCGGCCAGATTTTGTTGCATCTTTGACGGACTCTTGCCAATCAGAAATTTCTTTCTCCACCTACGAACTGTTTCATACGATACCTTATCAGACCCATAAACATCTCCCCTATTCAGTAAAAATCAGCATTACCGAATGATCGAGTTTTGGGCAAACTTTTATATTAGCTCTAATTTCTTCAATATCCTCAATCTGTTTCACAACCATTTTTACAACAGTGGTCAACGACTGGCTCTGTTGATATGATTAAAAGTTTAAAACTGTGTGGAGCCGAAGGCTCGTGTTTGTGCCATTGGAAAGGTATTAAATAGAGTTATTCAAGAATATCATCATTCATGAAATCGTGCAAAGCGTTATGGCGCTGTGGTGCAATATACATTACATATCGAACAGCCCTCGTATAGGAAACATCTTTAAAAGTGTTCTTCCTAGTAACAGTAAGGCCATGATTACGCGTCCCCAGGTAGTTCAGACTCAAATGGTGACCTCCTCAGGTGTAAAGTGGGGCTACAATAGGGGGATCAACTTAGGAATAAATAGGAAAAAATCTTTGAATATCGTTTTTTCAATAACCGCAGGGCTATGATTATGCAAAAAATTCCGGGTAGTTCAGATTCAAGTTTGTTCAAAATGTAGCCCCTGAAGGCAGGGAGAGGCCATAATAGGGGTCAAGGTTTTACGGGGGAAAGTAAAGGAAAAATCTGTTAAAATCTTCTCAACAACAGCGGGACCATGGTTAGTCATACAAGCATCCACAGGAAGTATGGGTTCAAGTTTATTCAAATCATTGGAGGGGGTGGGGTTGGGTGGTAAGGAGGGGTTGGGGTTGGGTGGTAAGGAGGTACAATCGGGAATTAAAGTTTTATATGAGAATATATAAGAAACATCTTTAAAAATCTTATTCTCAAGAACACCAGGGTCACGACTAGTAATATTGGTATGCAAGCATCTTCAGGTAATGCAAATTCAAGTTGGTTCAATTCAGGGGCCTAGGGGTAGGATTGATTGATTGATTATTTATTGCTTTCTGCCACACTCAACAATTTTTCAGTTATCTGGTGGCGTCCAGTTTTTGTTGGTGGAGGAGAGAACCCAGATACAATGTACCTGGGAAGAGACCACCGACCTTCCGCAAGTAAACTGGCAAACTTGCTCACATAATGCCGCGGCCGAGATTCGAACACGCGCCGACAGAGGTGAGAGGCTTTGTGATTTTGAGCCAGATGCTCTAACCACTCAGCTACGGGGGTAGGATTGAAGTCCCGTACGACCACAATAGGAAACCAAAGCTTTATATGGGAAGACACATACACTTAATTAAAGCAAACTAATTCTTTTCAAAAGTAGCAGGACCACACTACATCATATCGAAATGCAAATGTTCCTAAGTTGTATTGATTCAAGTTTTATATATGTCTCTATGACTAAAGTCGGGATGCACATCGTACTTTTGAATGGTGATTGATAAGATTGTCATATTTCATAAGTGCATTTCTTATGATAAGACCTTTCTTTTATTGTATTTAAACTTCAATCTTGACCTTTGACCAACTTTCAAGAAAACCCACGCTAACTTGGACAATTTCTCCAGAACAAAGAGTATTTAAGTTAGAGCTTTCATATTTTGTACATATATCCGTTATAGCAAGACCTTACA
Source organism: Ostrea denselamellosa (assembly GCA_024699665.1). Classification (NCBI taxonomy): domain Eukaryota; kingdom Metazoa; phylum Mollusca; class Bivalvia; order Ostreida; family Ostreidae; genus Ostrea; species Ostrea denselamellosa. The sequence goes on along the minus strand of JAMZEH010000054.1, from coordinate 1,008,502 downwards.
TGTCTTACCATTATGCCAGACTTTGTTATCTTGACCTCGGAGTTTAACCCAAATTTCAAAACTTTAACCAAAACTCTTACCTTGCTCATAACTTTGGAACGGTGAGAGATAGTGCTTACATATTTCATATGTGCATTTCATGTGACCTTTTTTGATACTAAACTTAACCTTGTGATCTTGGGAGTTTGACCTACTTTTAAGATAAAATAATCTAATCAATATCTCCTGAACTATTGAAGATATGGTTTTTGTTTTTGATTCCTTTTGGCAAGAAATTTCATTTGAAGCTATGATGTTTGACATTGTGACATTGACATTGACCTCGGAAGTTCGGCCCAAATTTCATAACATTAACCAAAATTTTTACCTTATAACTTTAGAATGGAGAGTAATATCTTTCATATTTCATTATACATAATTTTGGTACAAACGTGTTTGACTTTGCAACTATGGCCTTGGTTTTTGTCTTACTTTTAAGAAAAATGAACCTAGGCAATATATTTTTGAACTCTTTAAGGTAGGGCTTTCATATTTTGTATATAGGTTCTTGATGGCCAGACCTCTCATTTCATACCAAGATTGTGACCTTGTATCTTAGTTATTTCATGACCATTTAGGGCATTCCTTGTGACAAGACCTTTCTTTTGGTATAGAAGTATTGGACTTTGCAAACTTGACCTAGGATTTTTTCCTCCTTTTAAGAAAAAAAATAAACTTGGCTATATCTTTTGAACTGTTGACAGTAGGACTTTCATATTTTGCATATAAATTCTTATGGCAGGACCTTTTATTTCATACCATGATTTTGATTTTGTGATATTGTATCTTGGCTATCTCATGACCTTTTAAGGCTGGTTTGGGACCACACAATGGGATCAAATGTTTTCATGGGAATAAATGTTTTAAAAAATCTTTTAAAAATCACAACAGCTGAGCAGCATGGCCAGTGATTTAGGTGAGTGATTTGGCCCATGGACCTCTTGTTTTTAGGTCTCATCCAAAAGACCCGCTACTATCATTTTTAAATGCCGAGCGTTTGGCAAAGGAGCAGTCCCTACTCATTCGGGTCGAGCTGTCCATCCGTCTGTCTGTTAGCCTGTCGCACTTCCAAACTGTATCTCTAAACGTCCTTCAGCTTTTGCAATGAAATTTCATACAAAACTAGAAACTTTTAATGATTGAAGAAGACACATACTGATTTTAAGGGCAAAAGGTGCCAAGATCAGAAATTCATATATTATATAAAATAGTTTCTTTATGATAGCGATTGTTTTCTTCAAGCTTGTACTCAATATGCTCAATGTCATGAATCTCTATAACATAAGAATGACCTCTATTGATTTGGAGATCAGAGGATTTAAGGTCAAGGTCATAATTCGTATAAGGTATTGTATTGTTTTTGAAACTAGCTCCCTTCTTTACAGTCTGTTACTGTTTCCTTTAAGAGCAAGGATTTATGGTTTTAAAAGAATAATGATAAAGTTATAATATAAACTAAAAGTTCAAACATGCAAATAGATATTGTAATGAAATTAATAAAGTAGTTAATGAAACCCTACAAACTGGAAGATCTTTATGAAAGAGATGTAATTGCATGTGTAATTGCTTGATCTCTTACTCTCCCCATCTGCATTTTGTTTAGGTATTCCACCCACTTATTCTGTCCTTAAGTGTGAGGCATATATTCCCTGCATTAGTTTGTTACTTTTTGGGTTTGATGCGATTAAGTTGCGAGCGGAGCTCGAACTTCCGACCTCCCGGTCACGAAGCGAACTCTCTAACCACCGACTCACTGCGAGCGATCACTTCATTTAAATGTTTCATCTTTCCATTGACACCCAAAAAGCTCTTCAATATTCACCACTTTTCATATTACGTATTAAAAAGGAACTGGTTAATGTTGGTGGTGGCTCAGTGGTTAACATATTCGCTTCTTGACCGCAAGTTGAGGTTGTGAGCCCAACAGTACATTGGCCGCATCAAACCTAAAACATAAAGCGTAGGTGACTGATCTTGCACTGAACGCTCGCATTTAGAAATGAGAGTCGTGAGTTTTTTGGATGATAATATAAAAGTCTAAGTCTCGTTCTAAGGCAGGCTTTGAGTCATCATTACTGATACGACCCTAAGCGTCATACATAGGGCTAAATTTGTGGCTACAGCTGGTGACGTCTCGATATAAGTATAAAAAAAATCTTGAAGGGACATCAAGTGAACGAAAACTAAAATCGCCTTTGTTTTTATTTGATTTCAGACACGAATTTTAATAACATCTCGTCAAAACTTTCCCTCTAACAGAAAGACTACAGAATTGGCAGAGGCCTTTGAAGAAATTCGTCTTAAGGGACTCACTGAAGAACAAGCAATGACACTTTTCAAACGGGAGTTACTGCGGCAATCTATACCTTACGTATGTACAAGTGTTGTCTACGTATAATAGGTATTTTTTCTGCGGTTAGAAATTTTTGAGACTTGATCCGCAATTGGTAGCAGATAATATTCAGCGTTTCCAATTTCTGCGGTTACATACCTGAATGAACCTACATGCATGTATATATAATTAGCAATTGTAATTTTTACGGATTTTTTCCTATCGTCAATATATATATATATATATATATATATATATATGTATGTGTGTGTGTGTGTGTGTGTGTGTGTGTGTGTGTGTGTGTGTGTATGTGTGTGTGGACGACACTCAAAGTAATATGATACCGTTTTGCAGTAGTTGAGTGATATGATAAAGGATGAATTCAGGGTAACAAAAGAAGAAACCTATAAGGCATAACAATTTTCCAGAACAGTCAATTTGTTATGTCAAGTTTCTTTAGTTATTGTCTTTTGTACATATATATGAATTTGTCATATTGTTGCTGTGTTTGCCTGTCCAGAACGTCATTGGGAAAGAGTTCTGTTGATGAAGTACTGAAGAATCGTTGTATTCCACTGCTGGGGAAACATGTACGTTTAGGCGATGTTTTATGCCAAATATTTAGGAGGAAAGTCTGCTGGTTAAAAAAAGAGTGGGGGTGGGATTGGGGTTGGGTTACGTAAGGTTTCGTTCCATGTTGCCACTATCCAGGCATTAGATAAACAGGATGGATCCGTAAGTACAGAGAGGGGTGTCAGATGAAGGTGATGAAACATCTTGCAGAAGTCTGACTACCTCTGGTTTTGTATGCATTATTCATTATTTAGACATTTTCATAATGCAAGGTGCACTTGTAATCAGGGGTGAAATGCTGTATACATGTATACCTTATCTGAATTAAAGACCCGTGACTTTCAAATTTAATGCCGACCATCTGGAGCAGTTACTCCCTGTTTGAACGCAGTACACGTAGTACTGCATGTGCTTCTTCGGATTTCCATTTTTATAATTAAAATACATGCATCAGTGACATGTTTTATTGTTGTCAGAAATAAATCTCTCATGAATTAAAGGTATATCAAGTAGGGAGTTGCTCCCGGAAGTAATTAAGTCCGGATATATGTACCATTACAAAAATATTAAATATCATATACAGTTCAAAATACGTAAACAAAACATGCATCTTACTAGTACATCATAATATTAAAGTTTACATCTACTCCCATGTACTAAAGGCATTGAAAATCACTCAGTTACATTTATTCAGCCTTAGGTGAGAATATGGTTGAGCTTTTTGGAAAACTGATCCGGACCTATAGATTATTTTCGTTTGTTATCCAGAAATGATCCTTTGTTTTGCAAAATCGTATTCCCTGACTATTATTGTTTCCGTTTTATCTTTATGTAATTTTATTTTATCTTTTTGATATAGAACGAAAAAGACCTATGTCATTTGGCATCGTTGTGTGGATGTTGCCCATTGGCCGTTCTTTCAGTCAGTGGTATGTTTAAAGACACCTCTCCGTCAAAATTGATATCGGTACTATGCAAAAGTACTGCAATACAGAAAGATATTCTAGGAATAGAAACGTGTTTTCGGGAATCGTTTTCAGCGCTGGAAGAACGACACAAGACCACCCTGATGAAGATGTCGGTATTTCGTACAGTAAAGTTTGACCTTGATGCTGCCGCATTTGTTTGTGGAAGAAACTCACATTCGGAAAAAGCAAAGATGAGGCTTGAAGTTGTGTTTTTGCAAAATCGACATTTTTTAGAATTATCATATGACAATTTTTCTGAATTTGTGCCAAGGGAAATCGCACAGGCACAGTCAGGAAAAGAACCACATAAATCGAAATCTTACTATGTCCATCCCTTGGTTTATCGATTTCTGAACACTCAGGAGGAGCACTATAAAAGCATTATTACCGATGCACGTGCAAAATATGTGGAGCATGTCTACAGCATTATGTCAAAAACAGAAAAAATGTCCTCTAAAGAAGCATCGAAAACAATCGTCAAGTATGAACCCCATTTCAGTGCTCTTTTTGAGTATGTAATACAACAGCATTTTAACCACAGATCAATTACCATTGATGTAGCCAGTACAACAAGCATATTAAACACTGAATGGCTATTGGATGTGGTACTGGACACGCCGCGTCGATGTCAGTACTATAAACAAATTATTGACAATGCTATGGAAGAAAATAACGTTTTGGATATTCTTTATTATAAAACATGTTTAAGTAAACTTTATTTTGAAAACGGTAGATATGAAATGTGTGATAGAATTTTGACTGATATAGAAAATATTGTGGCTAAACACGAGAGACTTTCAAAGGAACTTGAGTATGTGAAACGGAAACAAAAACCCAGAGACGTCCCCTGTGCACTGGTACTTGGTGAGTATTGGACAATGCAGGCTCGAAATCTTAATAGGCTAGAGAAATATGGTGAAGCCAATGACTTCCTTGAAACAGCATTACTCGCTTTTACAAAAAAAAGAAAGGATTGCTGGTCACAGACTTCAAGGATTTACAATTTGTTTGGAGTCATTTCACATAATTTAAAAGAATACGAAAGGGCAAAACAATGGCACACACAAGCTTTAAATATCGTGATTGATAAGCCTGATGCTTTCCCCGACAAAGACATTTTTCTAACTAATATAGGAACGGCTCTGTTAAATCAATGGGAACAAAATAAGTCATGTGATGATTTACTACGAGATGCAGAAAGGAACTACAACTGCGCATTGCAACTAGAGTCGACAAATGTTGAGAAAAGAGCGACAATTTTGAGACAAAGAGGAAAACTTTATCTCAGACAACAAAATTTTGATGCTGCTCAAAGGGATTTTCAAGATAGCTTAAATATATGGAAAGACATTGTAATTCAACCGCATATACATTTGATATCATCATATCATGACATAGGTTCACTCTTCATAAAGAAAGGCACACATTTGATATTGAAAGACAGTAAGTTTCAGCACATAGTTTTGTTAAAACATTTATACTTAATTTTTACTCGCGTATTGTGAATATTTACGACAATTTCTTTTATTCCATGTGTCTATTTTCTCAATATTCTTTGCTTGAATAGAGGCAGGAGCAGCAGACTGCAATGCCAAGGCATATATCAACTACAAGGAAATCCAAAGACAGATAGAACAAGGAGGTCTCTCTAACTGGCATAGCAATAAAAATCTTTATGCTCAAATTGTGCAAAATCACAAGTCTGTTATGAAACGGCTCAATAGGGATAGGCGTGAAGTTGAACAAGTGACTGAGTTCTACAGGGTAAGTGTCTAGAGATGGATCTGATGGTGCTGGTAACATCGTCTACACTCTAGCATTAAAAGTCCTAGTCATCTTTATATATTGTTTTACGTTCCATTCAAAAATTTTCTATTCAATTAGATACATTATCAGCTTTAGATAAAGTGTCACAAATTTTAACATTCCGGTATGCATGGCACTCAGATCCATAGCAGTGCGTGTTCTTTATCGTGGCAATGGCTACTGTGACACGGGACTTCGTTTTTAAGGTCATATCAGAAAGACCCGTGACTTTAAGGACATGCGCAACATTTCTTACTTTTTCTTTAAAATATTTTTTATGGCGTCGAGCGGTAGCTCGATCGATTTAAAGCAATCCCACGGCCAATTATTTTTACGCAACCGCAGTTGACTTCCTGTTAATCCTTCCGCCAAAAGAGTAGTCTTTTCCAGAAGAAATATAAAATGCATCATACAACATTTAACAATTTTGCTATAAACTTGATACAAACCACAAGGAATTCATAGAAATGTAAAAATCTTAAACTAATTTAGTCTATGAACGACATCATCGCTTTCTGTACATAAAACTGACTTTGGGTATTGTAGCGGATGAATATATCGTCATTCATGTAGCTCCATTGTCGGTTACGGGAATGGTCGAGTTGCTACGATTGTTGACCATTGTCTGAAGGCGCGAAAGTAAATGCGTATGGACAAAAAGTTTGAAATGCATAAATATATGAAAAATAACTGAGAGATATGAAAATTTGCAAAAAGTAGCGAAAAAGTATTATTCAGTTTCAACCAAACTTCCGCGAGAGTTCGTTTGCTCACAAACCAAATATTTCAAGACGAGGCGTCAACGGGGAGTTTGCAGTTTCACTATCAATGCGTGAAGTCACGTGATGTCTGAAAAATAGATAGTATGTTCAGAAGAGAGATAGCGTGGCTTTTGAAGATTTAATATTATGGAGCGGATCAAAGACCTCATTTTAATCAGGTTGAATTTCAACCCGCAGAAATATCGATCAGTCCAAAGTTTTCCAGAAAGGATATTTTCCCTTATTCAAATAAAAAATATCAAGATCTGCAAACAGGTTACGGTTACATCTGGCATTTGTTTTGTTACGTATTTATTTCAGTTCAAAAGGTAATAAATCAATTATTATGGATGAAATTTGTTTTAACAACCAACCCCCCCCCCCCCCCCCGTCCAAAAAGAAATTCTTGGCTAAAACAAACTTTTATTATGATACAAAACTTTCAAACTTAAAAATATGGAGGACCGGTCTCCCCACCCAACCCTTTATGCAACGTCCCCGTGGGGATCCGGGTTAGAATAGGTCCTCAGTACACCTTGCTTGTCGTAAGAGGCGACTAAATGGGGTAATCCTTCGGATGAGACCGCAAAAACCGGGATTCCGTGTCACAGCATTTGTGACACGATACAGATCCCTCCCTGCTCAAAGGCCCAAAGCGCAAGGCATAGGCTTAAATTATGCTGCCCTTCACCGGCAATGATGACATTTCCTTATGAGTGGAAGATTCTCAAGAGGGACATTAAACAATATACAATCAATCAATCTTGATCAACGTGCCTGAATTATCTTCAGTTATTTTTACGTGAGAACCTCGTACGTTAGAACTTTTATATATTATGTAGGTAATAAAATAAGGTAAAATCGAAGTGGATTGAAGTTTTCAAATCGTCCGCACTCGGTGGCGATAATAGTCCGCTCTCAGTCATGCATTATGACGTCAAATGTTTTTACTACTACAGATGAAAATCAAGAATGCTATGTATATTTTCAAATGACAGCAATTTCCTTGGAGACACATAAAATTGAAAGTACATACATGTTTTGAAGTGAAGAATGTATTTTGTTTGTTTGTTTGTTTATAGCCGCCTGAGCAATTTTTCAGCTATCCGGCGATGAAGAATGTAAAATTCGTTAATAACAACAACCAGGCACTATCAAGATATGCTAACTCCAAAACGGAGATGGTAATAAACCCCAAGATTCTTTGCAGAAACGAGATAGCAAGCCAGTGAATTCTGCATAAAAGGTCGCAAAAATGATATATTATGAAGAAACGTCATGTCCTTTAAGGACCACCGATATGAAAATAAAACCTGGGCATAATGCTTGCGAACTGAGCGCTACCGTGATGGTACCGTGATTGAACCATGAAATCTTTGGGACACTGTAAGATGAACAAACTTCTGGATAAATGATAACTACTAGTTTTCTACAGTATATTAAAAATCACGGGCAAGATAGAGGAAATAGTTATATGATTGTGTAAACACTCACACTGTCTTCATATTATTATTTTTATAGGATTTTGAGGCTGGGGAATTTAAAAGGAAAATTCTTCACAGAAGACGTTTTGACCAAGATGATGAGCATTCCTTAAGATCAATGCGGTCACCATCATACGATGAAAGCGTCGAGTCGGGAAATGAAAGTTCGGATTCTCATTCACGCTACTCTGAATCCTCTTCTCTCAGTATAACATCTAGAGAATATACAGTGATGACAAAGAATTATGATGCCAAAACAGAAAGATTGGAAAGAGTCATTCCAGCCCACGATGACACGGATACTACAAGTATAAATACTATCAGTGACAAGAGAGAACGATTGGATGGTGGTATCGGAGATTCCATCACTAGTTATACCTCCTCAACATCGGACTCTCACACTAAAGCACGCCTCTTGTCCATACCGTCTGGGTCAATCGAAGAAGAGGTATTTTCTCCTTGTAACAACAGTGACACGAGTTATAACAATTTACTCAGAAAAAGGAAATATTCAGATAGATACCAAACTTGCACATTAAAGAGGCAAATATGTATTGACGAAGATTATCTATGCTGTGGTCCCAATAATGCATTTTAAACCCTGAATATTATAACACAGCTCATAGAACCGAATGTCTGAAATATCTGGTTCCCTTTTAAAAGATTATTTCCCGGAGCTCTTCGTTTTCCTTTCAGGCTAAATGTATTTTTTGTTTGATGTCCCTCTTGAACCATTTTATTCATACCGAGATGTCACCGCCAGCTTATACTTCACCAATCAGCCTTTGAAGTAAATTGAAATACCATACACAAACAGTACATTAGGTAACCCAGTGCATATTTACACTTCATTTACAACATGTTATTACCGTGATGTGAAATTTGTAATTGATACATAACTCATTCAGTGTTACGAAACATAGAAAAATCATCGCTCAATCTGAAATTTGTAATACGCAATCAGTAGTAGGCGTGTATTCAACCAGTGTTTAATATGAATACTGAATTTGTACGTTCAAATGTTGATGTGTAAAGTTCAATAGTGCTTGATGTGAAAACAATAAAAGTATATCAAGATTTTGAATTTGCATTTCTTATAAAGTATTTTGCATGATTGTAAAGTGTTTTGCAAAATCAATGTTCAAATGACACATACAGCGCTTAATAGGTTATTCGTGATCATTTGTTTCATACCAATTGGTAAGTCGTTCTTGGCAAACTGATTCTGACTATGGATTACTTCGTTTACCTGATGAAGATAGAGGGCTCACGGCGGGTGCGACCGGTCGACATGGCATGCTTACTCCTTAAAGGCACCTGGTTCTACCTCTGGTGTGTCCAGAAGTCCGTATTTGCTCAACTCTTTGTTCTGTATTCCTTGTGGGAGATTGATTACTTCGTTATCTTTGACTTTTCATGCTAATATTCCTTTGTGTATTATGACCACAGAGGGCTTCCGAAACCTTACAACAATGGATTCGAATTAAGTAACCTCTCAAATGAAAATATAATGACAATTTGTCAAGGAGGATTTCATGTGGAAGAAAATATGTAATAGTAGCATACAAGTCCTCATTGTACAATGCATGGAGGTCAGAAGTTGAATGCTAACCAAAAGAATATACGATTGAAGTTATTTAGCGAAGGACGATCCCCCCTTTTCGACATCATAGACAGTTGCTTCTTCAACAACAACAAAAAAATGAAAAAAATAAATATTCACATTTAGTGATCAGTCATTCAAAAAATTAAATCGTTAAACACCACTCGAATTTTACACACAAGTACTCTGAAGTTGGAATTTAAAGAATGTTGGAACTCCTCATTGGCCATATCTTCGTAGTCTTTTCGATCAGGTTTTCCAACAGCCTGTTGGAATTCCCACGGGCACGAATTTTGCTCCTTTGTTATTTGACCTGTTTTTATATTCTTATGAGACAGGATTTATTCAAAAGCTTCTACATGAGAAGGAAAAATCTCTTGCTGTGGCCTTCAATTCGACATTTACATATATCGACGATGTTTTACCTATTAACAATAATCATTTTCATTCATATGTCGATTAGATATATTCCAGTGAACTTGATATAAAAGACACCACAGAGTCTTCAACATCTGCTTCGTACTTGGACATTTCACTGAAAATAGATGCTGCTGGCAAACTAACAGCTCAACTTTATGACAAACGGGGTGAATTCAATTTCTCCATCGTTAACTTCCCTTATCTAAGTGGCAATATTCCATCATCGCCTGCATATGGTGTTTATATCTCTTAACTGATTCGATACGCAGGAGCTTGTTCTGCATATGATCAGTTTTTAAATCGAGGCAGGCTACTGACAAAGAAGTTGATGTTACAGGGGTTTATACAATCTCGTCTAAAGTCAGCATTTTGCTAATTTTATAACGATCTAGTTTACCAAGACAACTTTCCATTAGGTCAAATGCTGTCTGATGTGTCCCATACCAATTGTTAGGCCGTTCTTGACACACTGATTCTGACAACGGATTACTCCGTTTACCTGATCAGGATGTAGGGCTCACGTCATACCTGTGTATAAATGATAAGTTGATTTAGAAATCAGTTAGATGTAAAGGTTAAGATAACTAACAGTATTCACTCTCGTAAGTCCTATAGAAAATACAAATCAGAGAGAAGGGCAAACACGGACCACTGGACATACCAGAGGTGGGATCAGGTGCCTAGGAGGAGCAAGCATCCCCTGTATTTAATTACTTGTTCATGTTTATTTTTCATTTTAAACGCTCAGATACGATATACTACGATGCAATTGGTAATTAATATCTGTTGATATTATGTAAGTAATTTATAATTACTATATGTGCACAATATACTTCCTAAATTCATGTTGTATGTTGACAACTTTACCTTATGTTTTTAAACTAGCCAACTTTGCCAACTTTCGATCTCCGATGAATGTTTCGATTTTACTTTCACTATAAGTCATTTTATTACGGGAATCGGTTAAGATTGATTGTTTCTTTGTTTTACGTCTCGTCGAGAATTTTTCACTCATACTGAGACGTCACCATCTGTAGGTGAAGTATCACAGATTTGGACCTATGCTTAGCGCTTAGGGCCGTAGCAGTGAGGGTTCTTTAACGTCCCAACGCCTACCGTGACACGGGGCCTCCGTTTTCAAGGTCATATCCGAAAGACCCGTGATTCTTACTTCTAAATGCCGAGCATTTGGCGAAGGAGCAATCACTACCTATTTTTCTTCTTAGGTTAGCGGAGCTCGAACTCATGACCTCCCGGTTACGAAGCGAACGCTCTAGCCACAGAGCTACCGCGACCGGTTAAGGATACATTCTGTGTTATATATTTGTTGTAATAGCTAAGCTCGCTTAAATTTGACATGTCATTTGACTTAGAAATTACATATATTTATTTAGTTTCATTTACAAATTCCTCCATTCGTCTGCATGGACCGTACTGCACGAATATGTACCGAATACGATTCTGATTGCCTGAGAATTAACAAAGCGCCTCTTGGTAGTTTAGGATGCGGGTAGTATAAAATCGGGAAACGCAAAAGTATTTGGCGGAGATTATATTCCACTCTGATTGATTGTTTGATTATTTGTTTGTTTTACGTCCGGTCGAGAATTTTTCACTCATATTGAGACATCACCAGCTGTAGGTGAAGTACCACAAATTTAGACCCATGCTTAGCGTTCAAGGCCGTAGCAGTGAGGGTTCTTTAACGTGCCAACGCATGCCGCGACACGGGACCTCCGTTTTAAAGGTCATAACCGAAAAACCCGTGACGGGCCATGGCACAAGCAGGAATCGAACTCACGACCATCCGGTTACGAAGCGAACGCTCTAACCTCTGAGCTACCGCGACCGGTATATCCCACTCTGAAAAGACAAGAGAAGAGCTCCTGAAAAGTTATTATCTAGAGAAGATGGGAAACGTAAGAAAAATTACTGGGAAAAATTTATTTAGAGAAGATTTTATAAAGTTCTAAAAATCTATGTGACTGATAGATCTATTTATTAAGACTAGTGTTCCTCTAATTCTAAGGTTTCACCAAGTGCTTAGTTTAGTGATACTCCTGATGCAATACTGTAGTGACAAACGAAAGGTAGGGCTAGATTAGTTAACATCAAAGACGTTATTGATTCATGATTTAGGGTATATGTATTCACTTTCCTCCGATTCCCACCAAATCCTCCGATTCCCTCCGAAACATCCATCCTTATTCATTTCAAAGAGATTGGCCTCAGAATATGTTTATTATGGAAGATTAATGTATTTTTAGTTTAATTTTATGTTAATAAATTGTTCAAAAATCATATTCGCCTCACTTTTTATGGCATAATATGGTCTGGAGGTGCCCGAAGCTAAAACTAGACTGACACAATGCTTTCATAGTACACAAATTATCAGTGCCAGTACTGTGACGCAGGGTGCTGACACAGCACTTCCTTTGCAAGAACGTCAATGGACATGAGGAAAGTGGTGAAAATCAATTTGCGTGGTGAGACCCTGTACATAGAAATGAAATAAAACACGTATGTACAGAAATGAAGACCTTTACAACGCAAAACTGTGATCACTCATTAAAATGTAACACCAGTAAAAACAAGTACTACGTTATAATTTTTTAATCATTGAATTTTTTTAACAATTGAACTATATTTTTATCTCAAAATGTATTCATTACATGATAAAATATATATTATTTGAATGTTGAGGTTGGAAAACAGGTACACATGCACTTGTATCAATCTCCCTCTCAATATTGTAAGTTAGCTAGAAGTTGGATGTCTTGATTGGAGAGCCCCATTATCATACTGTACATTTTACAATTCCATAACACAGTGTATAGTCAAACGATCACTGAGCACTTACATGAAGCAAATTACTCCATGTTTTGTCAAACTTTATGTTGTTCTCATAGTTACCATACATGTAATTTTCAATATGTTTGTAGTATACAACTTTTCTCATGGCTTCCTCAGTCAAGGACTTTTTTCTTTTTTTTTAAACACATTCTAAGGCGGTTCATTACACAAAACGTTTATATAATGACTCGTTAAAACACCTCGTATGAAGTATGATTTCATCATCGAAAGGGTGATGCATGTTCTCGATTTCTTTATACCAGTGTGTGTGTGTGTGTGTGTGTGTGTGTGTGTTTCGGAATGGTAAGAAAAGTGTAAGAGATTTTAAAAATCCAAACTTTGCTTTCATTTGATGCATGATATGAATATCTAATAAAACCTGCAAAGTAGACTCGTGTAGACATTCCAATTTTTAAATTAAAAATATCTATGAAAACATTATTTTTAATATATTTTAAGTCTCCTAAGAAAACTTAGATGACCTATTAGAATTTGTCTCCGTCCGTCGTCGTCCGTCGTGCATTAACAAATTGAACATTTTTAAATTCTTCCTGATAACTACAATTCTAATTCTTTACAAATTTTGTATGAAGCATCAATGGGACAAGGCTGGTATAAATTGTAAATTTCAGGACTCCTACACCCCTGGGGCCTTAGGAGCTGAGCACAAAGTACCAGAAATTGTTGTGGTCTTCAATTCGACATTAAATATATCGTTTTATCAATTAACAATGATCATTTCATTCATATGTCGATTCGATATATCCCAGTGAACTTGAAATAAAAGACACCACAGAGTTTTCCACATCTGCTTCGTACTTAGATATTTCACTAAAAAAAGATACTGACGGCAAACTAACAACTCAACTTTACCGCCACACGCAACAATTTTGCAGTTATCTTATGGAGTCCAGTTTTTGTAGGTGGGGGAGAGAGCCCAGATACAATGTACCCGGAAAGAGACTACCAACCCTTCGAAAGTTAATTGGCAAATTTGCTCACATATATCGGCGCGAGCAAGAATCGAACCTTCGCCGACTGGAGGTGAGAGGCCTTGTGATTTTGAGCGCAATGCTCTAACCACTCGGCCACGGAGACCCCTCTCTCAACTTTATGACATGCGGGATGATTTCAATTTCTCCATCCTCACATTCCTGTATCTATGTAGCAATATTCCATTATCACCTGCATATGGTGTTTATATCTCAACTGAAGAACTTTTTCTGTGTATTTTAAGCTTTTAGATCGAGTAAGGCTACTGACAAAGTTGAAATTACAGAAGTTTCAACAGCCTTGTTTAAAGTCGGCTTTCGTAAATTCTATGGTCGTTATAACGATCTAGTTTGCCAGTATCTGTCAAATGCTGTCTGACATATGCCATTATATACGTACTATACTTGATTAACAAAAAATAGCAATGTAATTCAGTTCAAGTTAGGAATTACAATATTTATGGCATTAACGCATCTGACCTGGCAAAACTGCAGAGAGTGCAAAACATGGCGGCAAGAATTATCACGCGAACTAAGAAAAATGACCACATTACCCCAGTGCTGACTTCCCTACACTGGCTTCCCATAGACAGTCGTATCAAGTACAAGATTCTTGTGTACTCGTACAAGGTGGTTTACAAGATGGCGCCACAATACCTGGAAGAGGTGATTACCGTTTATAAACCTCAACGTTCTTTAAGATCGGAAAATTCCCTGACACTGATGACACCTAGATGTCGAACTTCCACATATGGGAAAAGGCGGTTAGACGTGGCAGCTGCGACACTATGGAATGCATTGCCTGATAACCTTCGTCGGTGTCAGACTTTGAACAGTTTTAAAACGCAATTAAAAACATATCTTTTTAGACTCGCTTATTATTAAATGTCTCAATTTTAATCATTTTCACTTTTACTTAATTTCAAAAAAAAAAAAAAAAAAAATCATTTACTTCTAGTACTATGTAACCTGTCTTTTAAAAATTAGTATTTATGTAACCTGTCTTATGATTTATGATGTACAGCGCTTTAGAGCGATTATTTTGATCGAATAGGGCGCTATATAAAATGATTATTATTATTATTATTATTATTATTATTATTTAATTGTGTATACTTGCAAGTTCAGTTATCTTTGATTTTTTTTAATCTTTTTTAAATCTACGAGTTGGTAGAACAGGCGCCACAAGCATATATTGTTACAAGGTCAGTTTTTATTCCGTAGGTGTGAGCGTGTATTTTGTGAAATGGAGACCAGAACAAAACGTCTACACTGTATGCATAGTTTCAATATGTATACATAGGCGTCGGAAGCAAATTGAAAGTGGGAGGGGGTAGGTTGGGTTAAACCATCAAAAATGTTTCTACCTCGAGCAAACACACACAAGTTACTTCCTATTGACTGTTGAATTCATATAAAAATTTTAACTGAAACTACAGTACTTGAGTACAGTACGTGAGTGAGCTGCAAGAATTGGCTATTGGCTCATCAAGATGTCACAACTTTTCAGTCCTTTCATTAGAATTTTCCAATAACGGATATTCTGTGTTCATCCTCACTAACAAATTCATTTGCCACGCAAATCCAGATTCTCCATCTCTTCTTGATATACGTGAAGGATCATGAGTTATTTAGTCTAACTTGGGTCATAGTTGATCGCAGATACGATTTGATGCGGCACAGTGTGCTGGTAGCATTTGTTGCTTTCATTACAAGAAGTTCAATCAAAACTGCAATTTCGTTATACAGTAATATGACTTCTGTTTTGATGAATTAAGTTATTGACTGAATGGAAGGAGTGATGTCTTTGGGGAGATTGCACCTGAATTTTTAGCATTGTTATCTGTACCGTAAAAAATTGTGACCAACTCAAATTCCTTATCAAAGTTTTTTTCTCCTGTGGCCCCCTTCAACAATAACATTTCTAGCTGCATATATTTGGCATATTCTAACCGATCAAAACGATTTTTAATGCCATTCACAAGTAAATAAATTGCCTCAAAATATTTAACTATTGTACAAATCTTCACAAGTGTCGTGGTGATACAGAGATCCTCCGTTAAATTTTTTGGAGGACATCAATATCAAAATTTGTGGCTTTTTTTTTTTAAATCTACATAGAATGAGAGAATAACTTCGTCTGATCTAAGAAACGCAAGAGTTTTCACCGTGCTAAGAGCCATTTTCTGACCTTCTGCAGCAAAGTTTTTGTCTGAAGGGCTTTGCTAAGAATATCGCTATGACGGAGCAACTGTTCACCCAACAGACAGGCAAAGAAGTAGGTCATACTCCCTCTTATTCTGCATCTCATGCCTGAAACATTTACATACTCCATCGATTCCTCCCATACGCCCAATAATACTTTGTAGTTAAGTATTACACTCTGAAGAGCATCATCTGCTCAAACTGTCCACCTTGTTGGACACAAAACTCCTATTCCAAATGAAGAAGTCTCTAAATTCTCAGATTCTTTCAAATTTCTAAAAATTGCTTCTCTTGGCGACTTTTTGATCAATTTTGTTATTTTACGCGTTACTTCAAGGACATATCTCATAATTGTAGATGATTTAACATAATCAGAGCATGCCAACAGTGCGAATAAAGAGCTCAGCTCTCTTTCTCTAAACTTTGCTTTGCAACTCCGCTTTTTGATCTGGTATTGAGGCAGCTATATCATAATACTGACCCCGTAATTTATTAAAAGAAATATTGAACCTGGTCAAGATATCAGAGGTTGCAGAAATGATTGTATCGGCTTTAATTTCGTCGACTTCATAAAAGCCAACAAAAAAAATCAAACTGGTCAACAAACTGGTCATCAATATATCGGAGGATAATTAAAGCCCTCGGTGCAATCCACCATCAAGGACTTCGACTGTGCACATGAGCTTTTCGAACCCTTCCTGTAGATAGTTTGTATATTGAGGCAAACGAACCACCTCTGGATCTACGTAGAATAAAACTTATCTTACAATACATTGTGAAATTAAACTCTAATACTGACAATCCAGCATTGAACTGCATTTTCCATCCAAAGTTTGAAGTTATATAACAAAAACGTGTATAAAATCAATTGATCTCCGAGTCAAAGAACATTTACATGATTCTAACTCTCCTCTGGACATCATAAAACCCTTATTACGTTCTGAAATATCACCCTGGAAATGACTAAAACCCAAAGTTGGCACATCACTTTCAGAATATAAAAAAAATCTGATGGTTCAAAAGACCAAAATAAAGCTTCTGCTGCTGTTGTAATCTCTAATACATTTTCTCCGCACGACTCCAGAATGAAGCAACAATTTATACCGTCGAGGCAAAGGCTATATAACTTGCGTTTGAGTACATTAAAATTTGTCTAGTGACAAATAATTCACTATATTCTCAGACTCCCTATCTTGCCTATAGTCTATAAGCAACATGAATATTGATCATCCATACATTTTAGACATTTTAAACCAGTACTATCTTCCAACTAAACAAAATGAAATAGTTCTGCAGGATTCCAAGTCATATTAGTATCCATGGTAACAACAAAGCAGACAAAGAGGCAAAGAATGCACTTCAAAATGATATTGTACATTCTAAAATTCCTTACACATATTTAAAGTATATATAAAACTATATGTAAATGGCATTTGACAAGTATATTGGGATTTCTGTGACAAGTAAACTTTCTTCTGTACTATTCAAAACACGGTAAACAAATCGTGTAACATGGTAATGAAATGCCAGGACGTTATTATTTCAAAAATATACATCGCACATTCAAAATTGACATATTCTTACTTATTAAACAGAGAACTTGAACCTCAGTGTATATCTTGTCACTGTCCATTACCTATACATCACATTGTTTTGGAATCTAGCGATTTTACGCCAAAACGACATAGACTTTTTAATTAAATGCAATCAATGCATGTACGTTTTACAAATATTGACAATCACATCATTATACAATATTTAAAAGAATGCGACTTTTACAGAAAAAATTGAATACTTTATCATATAACTTATTTATATACACAAAATGTATTTTTACCAATTTACATATTTTTAACTTTTAAGTCCGTCGGATGGGACGTTAAAGGGTGCTACGTGTCAAGGGTCACAACCCCCTTGACACGTAAAAGATCGTTTCACTGACTTTTGAAAAAAGAGTAAGCTCATTGAGAGCTGTCAGGGAAATTCAAATTTCACAACCAAAATATTTCAGTTAACCGCCTTAAAATGACCGAAGTATTACTAACTCGATGTAAAACCGTAAACAATCAATCAATCCATCGGAGGCAAATAACGAGTTGTTCTCTATTAGAAATGCCAGTAGTCTTATCAGCCATTGTGGTTAGAAATTTGACATTCTCTAAATGCTTCCTAACATTTCTAAGAACTTACTGAAACATATTTGTCAGTTTTTCTCTGAATCCATGCCTGCAAAACAGGATCATTCTTTGTCTGCAGTTTAACCAACTCGTGAAAATTAGAAGAACTCTCCTGTTTCCCCCTGATTGGAATATTTTGTTTTGCTAGATATCTTAAACTCCCAAGTATTTTCAGAAAACAATCTCTGTTGTCTCTTTTTTTCTGTTACGAGTGTTGTTTACTGAGAGAATCACCAACATACTTCAATTCATTTGGAAATGTAAACGATCTCTCAACTGTTTCTTTTACTGCTCTTGGTATGTTTTTTCGAAGCGCATTGTGGCTTTCTTCAAATTACGGAATCCCGCTGACAAAAATGCCTTCTCCTTAATATGGACAACACACCACCCTTGTAAGCTGTTATGCAGCAGAAACAAAATGCCGCATCTTAGGACACATCATAATGGAGTCATTTTCATTTTTCACACCAAGATCCCCGAAAAGACTTATTTATGACCCCCTAAATTGATAAAGGAAATTTGAAATTGGTGGGTTGGAAAGGAGACTCTTTTATATCAGGTTAAGGCCATCTGACAGAATGCTCTGAGGTTTCTGTTCCATCCTTGTCCAGGTTTTGCTTTTTGGTCCTTGGAGTATTACTTGGACTATCTTCAAGCTCAGAGTTTTCACTTTTTAGATCTCCATCACTCATACTGAATGTAGAAGGAGTTTCGAGCGTATACTGAAGCTCTGCTTGATAACCACTTTCCAAATCATAGCTACCAGGGTTTCTTAAACCCTCGGTGAGAACATCCGATGGAATACAGAGAACAAAGTGATAAGAAGACCAATTCTGTCGTACCACATTGGATGTATGACTCCATATCACACATATTTCATTCGAAAACACATCGTAGTCCTTGAACGGCTTTATTAGCTGATTATGGCAGTCTCTTCTGATAGCAGCATTGATTATCTCTGGGAAAATGCTTCGGATGGTCCTGCAAACTGCATTGCAAACAGCGTAAAAATGAACCAGTTCAAATATAGTTCTAACTTTCAACGTGGTGCTTTTCACATCCAAATATTGAAAGGGAAATTGAGCGGTAAAAACAATTACCATCACCTAACACTTTCACTGGATTTTGATCTTACAGAACGTCAGAAAGATTCAAAGACATACAGTGCTGTCCACCCTTTCGTTGATGCATAGTGTTTTCTCGAAAAAATGATACTTTATGACTGCCATCCATTGTGAACCGTTACCTTTCAGTTCAATAACAATCACGAAAGGTAAATAAAGATAATCAAAAAGGTATAAACGAAATTATAACAGTGACAAGATGGTAATATAGACAAATAAAACTTATAATGATAATGTGAACAACCAATATGACAGGACGAATGATGTATACGCGGTGCAATGTAAAATTTAAAGTTTGTTTTAGAATGCTACTACTCGGGTTAATTTCTTTTGGATTAAACCGCGTAGTGGTGCAATTTAAATGATTGATTGATTGACTGATCATTTGTAGTTTTACGTTCTGCTCGAGAATCTTTCACTTATATGAGACGTCACCATTGCCGGTAAAGGGCTCCAAAGTTTAGGCCTCAGGGAGGAATCTTTATTGTGCCACATCTGCTTTGGCACGAGGCTTCAGTTTTTCCAATCTCATGACCCGTAAGGCGCCTCTCTTAACACGCAAGGGGGATGCCGAAGACCTATTTTAGCCCATATTCCCACGAACCCCATTATTATTGACAATTATAATTGTTAAAAATCAAAAGTATACATAAGAACACTCTTTTTTTTTTCTTTTTTTTTTTAAATTTCAACAGTATTTATTGAGGTACATTTCACATCAAATAAACAGAACAATTGCAATTTATAAATGATTAAATGATTAAACATCAAAACATTGTTTACACTGTTGAACAGAGAGAGAGAGAGAGAGAGAGAGAGAGAGAGAGAGAGAGAGAGAGGTGATGAGATTAAGCAGAACAATTGCAATTTATAAATGATTAAACATCAAAACATTGTTTACACTGTTGAACAGAGAGAGAGAGAGAGAGAGAGAGAGAGAGAGAGAGAGAGAGAGAGAGAGAGAGAGGTGATGAGATTAAGCATTTGAATAATGTTGAATACTCATGACTAGGTTGTGTTGAAGTTGATACAAAATGTTTTTGAATCAATTAAAATTTAGTGCAGTTGCCAGTCAGAATCTGTCTAGAAGAAAAAGCCAATAATTCCACTGATTCATAAATTCGTTATATTTGCCCTGTTGAGTTGCAATATATTTTAGCGTAGTTATATGTGTTCTAACATCTATTAACAGTTCCTGAACTAATAAGCTTTCTTGTCTATATCTTTTCCGGTAAATGTAGGATTTGATAATTAGCAGAATAATGTTTAGTTCTTTAGAACTAGTAATTCCAAAAATAAATGATTGCCTATCTAATGTAATGTTGATACATGTACCTCTCTCACTGCATATAGTTATGAAGGAATTGATAAGCTCCTGTACCTTTGGGCAATCCCAAAACAGATGCATAATTGTTTCTTCGCTATTTTCACATAAACAGCATAATTTGATGTTTATTTTCCCTATTTTAAATAGGAATGAGTTTGTGGTTAAAATGTAGTTATCAATTCTGTATTGTAACCATTGAAGTTTAGAATTTTTTGTATACTGGAAAGGGTATAAGTGAATATTCTCCCATTGAGACTCCGATAATTCAAAAAACTTTCCCCATTTCTTTTTTCCTAATGGAGTTATGGTCTCTGCAATTAGAGTATTGTAAATTTGTTTTGTTCCCCTTTTGCTGGTACAGAATATTTTGATATTAAGAGGGACAAAGGGCTTGGGGTTATTTGTTCCCATTTGGATTTTCAAAGTGGTTAAACTTGCCTTAATAGATTTTTGGAGTGAGGCATAAGTCAAGAAATTTGTTTTAATGTTATAAATTTTCTGTACATTTTCTAAAGAGTAAAAGCGTCCCTTCTCATCAAGTAAATCTGATATGTACATTATATTCTTCTCAAACCAAGTTTTATAGAATACTGATTTATTACCAATTCTGATCCTCTTATTGTTCCATATTGGTTGGCTTATAAATTCATGCCAGGATTGAATTTTGATTCTATCTTGTAAGGTTTGATATGCATTAGTGGTGTCTTTCCAAAAATTGTTATTAATATCTTTTTTAACAACATTTATATACTCAGACCCTGTTTTGATTAGTGTTTCTAAGGAGACAATTTTATTTAACAGTACTTTCCATTTTGTATCTTGAGAATTCAATATTCGTTTTATCCAAGATAGTTTTAGTCCCAAAATATAGCTATTTATATCTGTCATCTTTAGTCCACCATTTATATAGTCCTGTATTACCTGCTTTCTTTTGAGTTTGTCAACCTTAGACTGCCATAAGAAGTTAAAAAGAATTTCATTTAGGTTCTTTATAAATATGTTCGAAGGTGAAGGTAATGAAATAAAAAGATGATTCAATTGTGAAATAAGCAGAGATTTAATAAGAGTTATCCTACCAAGTGGTGTTATGCGTCGTTTACTCCACTGATTTATGATATGCTTGATTTTCACTAGTTTCTTATCATAGTTAAGCCTGGGAATGTTTGTTAAGTCCACATCGAAGTTTATCCCTAGAAGTTTGAAGGTATGCATCCATTGGAAATTCATATCCTCACATAATTTGATAGATGAGTATTTTTTACTACCAATCCAGACTATCTGAGTTTTTGATACATTGATTTTAAGTCCTGAAATTTTGTAAAAGTTGTTTAATTCTTTTATAGTTTCTCTAAGAGACTTTTCAGAGCCATCTAAAATAATTAGTGTGTCATCAGCATACTGTGATAATAGGAATTCAGTGTCATCAATATTAATTCCTTTAATGTCTTGATTACTTTTTAGCTTGAGTGCTAAGATTTCCACACATAATAAAAAGATATAAGAGGATATTGGGTCACCTTGTCGGCATCCACGACCTAGGTTGAAGAAATTAGATAGATGACCTGCTTGTGATACTGATGAGGAAATGTTTTTTTGGAAAACTGAAATCCATTTTCTAAAAGAAGGACCAAAATTGAAAAATTCTAGTGCTTTATCAATAAACTTCCATGATACAGTATCAAAGGCTTTTTCAAAATATATCATTAGTAATAGACCAGGTATGTTATTATCCTCAGTATATTGCATTAAGTCATATATAAGACGTGTATTTTCTCCTATATATCTCCCAGGAATAAATCCATTTTGGTCTGTACTGATTATTGAACTGATTACAGTTTTGATTCGTTGGGCTATACATCCTGATCCAATTTTATATACCACATTTAACAATGAGATAGGTCTCCAATTTTTCATGTAAAATTTACTTTTCCCATCTTTTGGTATACAAGTTATTATGCCTTGTTTTTGTGTTACAGATAGCTCTCCTAGTTTGTACCCTAGGTTTAGTGATCTTACTACATAGTGTCCTAATTGTTTCCAGAATATTTTGAAAAATTCTGCAGTAAATCCGTCACTTCCAGGACTCTTATAATTGGACATATTTTTCAAAACGAGCGTTGCTTCATTATATGAAATATCACCCTCCAAGGAAATGCTCTGCATACCATTAAGTTTGGTACTATTTGTTTCTTTTAGTATTTCATTTAAATTGAAATCACAGAGATTATTGTTATTTTGATAAAGGTTGCTATAGTAATTTTCTATTTCCGAAAGGATATCTTTTTGTACAGTAATTTCTTCATTGGTACCTTCCTTTATAAGCTTGGGGACAATCTTATTTGTAAAATGCCTATTCTCTAAGTTTAAAAAGTACTTTGTTGGTTTCTCTCCCTCGTTGATCCATTTTGCTTTAGATCTAATAATATTTCCCATAAGTTTATGGTTTCTAATATTTTCTAATTCTTTCTTTTTGATGTTTATTTCTTGAGTGTTTTCTTCATATTTTTCTTCTAGTTGATTTATTTGTGACAATAATGATTCTTCCTTTTCTGTACTTTTCTTTTTAATATAGCTTGAATATGAAATACATTTACCCCTGATTTCCATCAATAAAGTTTCCAGAAAGAGTTGATCATTTACTGTGAATTGACTTTCATTATTTGGTATCTTGTCTATATATTCAATATTGTATACTGGTAAAGCATATTTTTGTTTGGTTTCTTGTATTTTTTGGTTAATTGTTCTTAGAAATTCGTTGTCATGCAAAAGTGAATTATTAAACTTCCATAAGCCCTTTCCATGTGTAAATTCATTGAATTTAATACTGAGCAACACAGGAGAGTGATCTGACCTGTAACTTGCTAAAATTTCATTTTCTTGTACCATATTTAAAAAGGTATTAGATATCAGAAAAAAGTCTAGTCTTGCTTGTTTCAGGGAGGTTGGTTTACGCCAAGTAAATCTTTTTTCATCAGGATGAAACTCTCTGTAGATATCTGTGAGATTGAATTGATTGACTATTTCTAAAACTTTGTTTCTTGCTTTTGGATTGTTTAAATGATGATAATTATAATAATCCATATCAGAATTCATAACTAGGTTAAAATCTCCGACCATTATGATATTCTTATTTCCTAAATCAGTAACAACTTTGGAAAGTTCATTATAAAAGTGGGGAGTGTCACCATTTGGACCATATACAGTAATCAGACTTAAGCGTTGATCATTAATATTTAGGTCTAATGCAATAAAATTCCCTGATTCATCACTTACTTTTCTGTGTATCTTAAAATCAAAATTATTATTGAAACATATTGCTACTCCTCTTGACTGTGATGTAAAGGAGTTAAAAACAGTATCATATCCCCATTCATTTCTAATGTTGTCTTCCATATCACTGGTAAAATGAGTATCTTGAAGACATAGAATATTGCAATCAAGTTGTCTGTAATATTGAAAAACATCTTTTCTTTTTCTACAA
The DNA here is from genome assembly GCA_024699665.1 of Ostrea denselamellosa. NCBI lineage: Eukaryota > Metazoa > Mollusca > Bivalvia > Ostreida > Ostreidae > Ostrea > Ostrea denselamellosa. The sequence goes on along the minus strand of JAMZEH010000054.1, from coordinate 984,357 downwards.
TCATGCAGACCCTGACAGTTGGCAGATATTATTTTTATGGTTGACATATGGCAGTGAAGTATTGCTTACCTTGCACAACCTTGACCATCAACCCAGTCATGAAGTATTGTTGAGTATTACTACTTGCTAAATAGAAAATTGTAAAGAAGAGAAAGGTGCGGAAAAGAGAAAGTAAAGAAATATGCAATTTGTTTAGAACTGAAGGCACGTGCATCTGTTTGGAGAGGTGAAGTTGGTGTAAAGGTATTTACGTATATATTTACATCGGATACGCCGCCATGCCACTAAAATGAAAACCGAATACATTATGGGAAAATAGTTTCCGGAATATTAGTATAATATGTCAGCGTATCGATGATTGTATATCTCTAGAGACAAATCATTTCAAAACAGAAATTTACGTCAAATGGAACACACACATATATACATATATATATACACACACACACACATACATATACATACACACATACACACACACACACACACACACACACACACACACACACACACACACACATATATATACGCATACATATACATACATATACACATACACCCGTACATACATATACATACACATATACATACACACATACATACATACACATACATATATATACACACATACATACACACACATACATTCACACAATCATATATATACAAATATACATACACACATATACATACATATTTCCAGTTTCATATTTGTTTGACTTTCCTTGATGGCATTGTTATAAAATGTCAGTCAGAATTAAAATGTCAAAGTTTTATTGATGGGACTACTAGTATATGCAGATCTAGTGTTAAAATATTGGTCACATAGACTTGTAAAATTTGTTCTAAGATAAAAAGGAGATTTATTATGTATAATATTAAAAACATGATTCAGTCTCATATTCACAGTATCAAAAAATATGGTAAATCAAATATGAATTGAATAATCCTGTTTTGACAAATTTATAGTTTATGTTTCAGTGATATAGACAATCCAGAGTACCACGAACTTCAAAAATAGAAAGTATGTATACAGATCGCAAGATTTAAATTTTGTCGCTTTCAAACTCGAAAACTACGCAAAATATTTCATTTTAAACACATTTAAAGTCATTTTGAGTATGGAAAAATCAATTTTGCTAAAAAATGTAATAAGTTTACAAACATCATATGTGTCCTTAAAATGTGTCTAAAACTGAAGTATGGCTCTGAGTAAGTTCGTTTGAAATACATTTGTAATAATGAGCTCCTCGGACAAAGACAACGTTGTTGCAAGCCTTTTCAGCAGGAACTAACACAACACAACAGCCGTTTGATGCTGTTGTGATGCATTTACGTAGTTTTAATCGTCGGAAAACAGGATCCACCAAACATGTATGCTAAAACCAAGTATCCTTCGTAGTCTTCTAGGCCTTAAAACGACTACCAAATTTCCTACCTTTTTTTAAAAGATTCGCCCACCCCCCACTCTCCTCTTTGTTTATTGCATGTTATTGATTTCTTTTTAATTAAATACATCATTCTTTAATAGTTTTATGGTTTGCGGATTGTAACGATATCGAACATCTGTAATGTACATGTATGTGAATTTTTCTGATTAATGCGCATACAGAGAACTAGTCGACCCCCTGAAAGCATGCATGCATATCTGATTTTTTTTTCTATTTAAAGCATTTCAGCTCTGACAAGGAAGTCGATGAGGCTCAAATACTAAAAATTGCAGGTAAAGTTTTACAGACAGTTCATCAACGATTAATCAACGCTTGACAATGCTTAAATTATTTTCAATTTGAAGAAATCTTTAATGTTATATGTAGGTTAAAAATAAAGTAAATATGTCGCTTAAAGTGGAATGCACATTAAATAGGTCAGTACACACACGTTATCTGTAATACTAGCGAAATCGATTTACACTAACCAGATACACAATTTCGTTGATCAAAAATGTTTTGCTTCTGTTTATGTGTTAAGTAATTGAATATAAGTGGTTTTTGGTCAAATAACCAACATATTTTGCAACACACATAATTCTCACGAAAGGTTTATATTCAAAACAAACATGATTTCCTTGGAGTCAACAGTTTTCAAAACATTGCATTCAGGCTAGCTCAACATTTGAGTGGTAGTATTTAAATAAAGGAAGAATCGGGGAAAATAAGTCGGGGACTATTTAAAAGGATTGCCCAACCTACTTATACTTTGTAAAGTCAAGACGGACAATCTACATGAATACATGTATTGCATGGTGTTATGTTTTGCTTAGCTACGATGTTGATATCACAGTGATTCAAATGACGAAAACTGTGTTGATCAAGGGGTGAATTAGCCGATACTCTTGGGATTTAATCTCTCTCTCTCTCTCTCTCTCTCTCTCTCTCTCTCTCTCTCTTGGGAGTTAACCCCTCACTCTAGGGCTCTTTTGTATCTATCTAGCTGATGATATACAACGAGGAATTATTTGGAAATATGTAGCTGTATAGAAAATTGAACAGGGTAACCCTGCATTACTAGTTAGGTGTTGTACCCTGTCCAGGCTGATTCCACTTCCCATCTTCTACCTTGTCATCGGCTATCGTAACTCAAAGTCATATTACAGCTATTTTGTAAAAAAAAAAAAAGTAAAAAAGTTTAGTCTTAAAAATTCAAAAATTGCGTGACAGATATGTTACAGGAGCACGACAGGCTCATACTCCGCTTTAGAATACAAATAGAAACTGGAAATTTTAGCTGCCAGTTTGAATTTTGAATTAAAGTAACTTTGATATTGTGCATATTGTAATAATAAGATAAAGTAAAATGTTAACAATCTTTCTACCCTTTTGTTTTGGCAAAAAGCGTCCCCTGATTTTGATTCATATACTTTTTAAACTTGTATGTCTTCATTTTCCCCCCTGTTGTTGTGTTACTTGATTTATTTCACCAACATGTTATTAGATCTTTTTTTTTTCTTTTTTTTTTAAGGAAAAATAAAATAAATGTTGCACACTGTATGTAAACAATTACAAATACACATATTTTGTATGGGGATAATCGTAATGAGTAGTTTGCTATTAGTTAATCAACAGATGATACATTGCAAGGCAGTCTTTTAGAATTAAAAGACATATGGCGTCTCCCTCTTTCTTTCTTTTCTTTTTTAATTTCCACAAACCAAATGACATCGTAGAACCTCTTCATTTGACCATCTTATGCAAAAAATCCCCTTGAGCCACCTTGAAATTCATATATGCGCCAATGGTGCCTAAAGATGCTTCCAAGTGATATCGTTTCATAAACCTCAGATATGGTCCTACCTTCGACAAAGTGGTCAGCCAGTCTACACCACCATCTTGGCCACATACCAACTCACCCCCACCCATCCTCCGAGAAGGCGCAAAGTGGGAACAAACAAGAACCTACATGACAAAAGGATGTTTATACATCAATTTTACAAATTCAACCCTTGTTCTTATTCTGTAAAAGACGATTTCTTCAAAATTACAATTGCATGTTGTGAAACTTGAAATCTACTGTGACTCCAAGGTTAACTCTGGGCCCAACATATGATACAGATTGAACATACATTTTAAGAGAATTTTGTGACGTATTTTGATCGCCGTTAAGGTGGGTGACTGGTTTACAATGGTCACGGTGATCCTGGGATTATCTTGATGTATACGAGATTCATCGAAAAACAACAAAAAAATTGTAAGAGGGTGACAAATAACACCATGCCAACATCTGGAATGAGTCAGTCTTCCGGATTTTTACAAACATACAATATCTAACAATTTGAACTCTTCACTCGATTAAGATCTAAACTACATATAAAAGCACTACATACTCCTCATTTTGTCTTCCTGTCACTGAAGCTTAGATAACTTTATACCACTTAACTTTCTCTTGTCAACCAGAGAATGAATATTTGCATGTCTGTAGTATGGCATGTCGAACGTTGCAATACCTTTAGAATTTTTTCCAGTTGTATAAATTTTCGTTTGAATTGTATTTATTCCATTTTCTTGTATCATTTTTCATTTTATTGTATTTTTGGAGTTTATATTGTATTATTTCATTTTCATTGTATACTTTTTTTCATTTGCGATGTATATTTTTTTTCTTTTTTATTGTATCCAAGGGATAGTTTATTTTGATTTGTTACAGAGGATTTCATTGGTTTAAACCATGGTTCGATTATCAAATCATGAGTTATATCTTATCATAACTACTGTTGACCTATATGTTGATTCGACTGAATTTTCCCCCGTTTATCAACCTTGTGTTTAATTAATCCTGCACGGAATGCTAGTACTATTTTACTTTGTGGTTGAGCATTCAGAACATCTTGCTCGTTTTCAACACGTTACAAGCTAAAACTTGACCGATATATTCGTTCATAACAAAATAATAAAATTGAAAATTATTCAATACAAATGAAAAATTATACAATTCAAATTTAAAAAAATACAATACAAATAGAAATTATATCATACTACAATACTAATGGAACATTATACAACACAAATGGAAAATATACAATACAAAGTGGAAAATTATACAATATAAATGGAAATATACGATACAAATGAAAATTTAAACAATATACATGGAAAAGATTGAATATTGCAACGCGTGGCCTACCATACTGTATCAGTATTATCGTGTTCGGAAATAAGCACTTTAATTGCAGTGTGATATGTATAAATGTATATTGTTCTTTCAAGATGGAGGTTACGCTAGGTAGGGGACGAGCTCAAGCCCAACTTTTGGATACCTGGCATGGAATTAAATGTGATCTTATTGATATCATCAAAAACGACAGAGATACCCGGCGTGAATTTCTAACCTTATCAGCATCAAAAGTGGGACCGGAAATTAAGGTCAGACATGAAGAAGTCAGGGTATTATTGAATAAATATTCAATGCAATAGTTATTTTGTTTTTCTTTCTATTCATTGAAAGTGAATTTTATTTACAACTGGAAACTATGTGCTATTTAGTTTTATAATTTGGGAGTCAATGATTGAAATTGAAACTGATCTTTCTTTTTACAGAGTGGAGAGCAGTTTTTCGAAGTCCTCGAAAAGAATTATTACGAGCATTGCCATGTGGTGGAATTTCTCATCAACCTAACCGAAGTAATTAGACTTCATGTGGATGATGGTGTTACCAAAGTTGCTGATGAATTACGCAGATACTTGCAGGATGTGAAAGATTATGAGGACAAACTGACTGAAATGGGGCTGGGAACAAAATGCTTTGTTGGAAGAGAAGTCGAAATTGCCAATATTATGGAAACATTAAAACAGGAAGACGAGAGAAAGGGTATGTTTTATCATAGCTCCTTTCCTTGCAATTCCATTGTGCACCTACCTTTCTATAAATTTGATGATCCTTGATTATACCCATTGACTATACCAATCCCTCAAATGTATGCCAACAAACCAATTAATTAATGTCAAATGTTAAACATCTCAGGTCGTCATTATTTCTTTCTTTTATTGTTCAGATAGAGGACCATTTATTCTAGAGTCTAGTTACTGAATCCTGTTGCGCAACATGCTTTTAATTTCATTTCTGTAGTTCAGTAAATAATTCGGTTTATTGTAAAATATAGTATATAGTATTGAACATTCTTTCGATATGATAAACCCTCAATTTTCTATGTTTTATTTGTTTTCAAGCACTGTTGATTTGTGGAATGGGCGGTATGGGGAAAACGAGTTTGGCTGTGGAAATCTGCCGCCACCTTTACACAAAAGCCAAATGGAATGTATATAAAGTAGATCTGAGGTATGTTGAACTCAATACTTGATTTCATTTAATCAAAATCTTTTGTTTGGTTTTGCTAAAAAGAACAATTCTGTTATTACGACAAGTCGTGTACACTGCTATTTATTTTTTCCTCTTTATAACTGAAAAACTGTACTACGTTGATCATTTGGTTTTATGATCATATTAAACCCGGAAAACGACGAAAGATGAAACAAAAGTAGAACATCGTAGTGTTTTGAAAACTTATATGCGACTATTATATATTTTTTAAATGATGACGAAAGCTACACAAGAGATATCAAGGCACAATTATGTGTTTCTACTATTAGGGAGGAGACAACGCTAAGGAATTTGATACACAACACTCTGACTAAACTTGGAGAAAGGCTGGCGTTTTCTGATAGTAGTCAATCAGCAGACGACACAGTGGAAGATAATAATTTGACGTATTTGAAAGAATTGCTTATTCAGAGATGTTGTGACCAAAAGACATGTATGTCTCTCTCTCTCTCTCATTAGTTTGTTCAAAAGATATTCACTTGAGACATAATATATACATATTTACCTCCACAGATTCATTGATGTTGTTTGATAATATTGACGATATGTTGGAGAAGGACAGGGACAGATTTCTTGTTTTTGTTCAGCAGCTACTACAAAAGTTGGCATCAAGTCCTCGTGAGATAAACGTATGTACCTTATTCAAAATTTCAAATAGGTTTCGGTTATTAATCAAGGGATCAGGTAAAGTTTGGTTATTCATCAAATTTAGACATTGATCAAAGGTAGGCTTCTGCATTTTTTGTGTCATTTCATATAGTAATTATCGAAGAAATATATTTACTCTGTATATCTGATCAAGACATAGCACTCACGGCGGGTTTGACCATCGACAGGGGGTGCTTACTCTTTCTAAGCACCTGAAACACCTTTGACGTGTCAAGGGGTCCGTACGAGTATTTACCGTATTGGTCATTTTGAATTCTTTGTTGGAATTATGGGATTAATCGATGTTCGTTATTTTCACAATTTCTTGTCCTTTATTATTTCAGATGCGGATACTTTTCACTGCAAGACAAAAACTATTAAACAGTAATACAATTCCTTTGCTTAGAGGGTTTATTCAAGAAGTTGAAATTACAGGATTAAGTGACGAAGCAGCCATTGAATTATTTAACATGACTCCTGTAATGGAGGTAAGGGAAATATCTAAAGTGAATGTTTATTCTGTTCTTACAGTATCACATTGATATTGCACTCATTCACACGCACATACACACACACACACACACACACACACACACACACACACACACACACACACACACACACACACACACACATATATATATATATATATATATATATATATGTGTGTGTGTGTGTGAAGTATAAGCCTAAGTACTAGTTATGTCATTGTTTCAGACCAGTGTTGATACGGCGAAGAAGATTGTTGCTTTATGTGGAAATTGTCCTTTAGCCATATTGTCGCTGTGCAACAGCATACGAAATTCAGATATAACACCAGAAAAATTGTTGTTTAACCTCCAAATGGCCCAACATGACGCAGAGGGCTTAGAGAATTTCGGTGTTGGATCGTGCTTGAAGCAATCCTTCAACTGTTTGAATAAGGAGCTCCGGCAATACTTAGTTATGTTGTCAGTTTTCCGTACAGCTAAGTTTGACATCTATGCTGCAAATGCAATTGCTGGCAGAAACAGAAACAAAGGTAAAGCATTGACGTCACTAGATCTTGTGCATCTCAAGAGCCGCCACTTTGTGGAAATAGCAATCGAAGAATTTTCTGTCGAAAGATCGAAAGCATATTGTTTGCATCCGTTAGTCGTTCAGTTCTTGATGAAAGAAATTGATACTGAGGAAGACTACGACAAACTTTGCAAGCTAGCAAAAGATAGATTCATTGAATTTTTCGATGAAGTGGTTCTGTCAATATCATCGGATCTTCATACATATCCAACAAAATCTCAGAAAAATCTGTTTGAATACAAAACTCATATTCAGAATTTCTTCAGATATGTAACTACATCTGGTGGAAATCTTCAAAAAACATGCGTTGATTCGCCAAGTGTGATAAGCGAATTCCGTAAAGATGAATTGCGCTCTGTGATCTTGAATGATCACGATCGTAATCAATTCTATGATCGATATATTAACTATGCAAAGGAAAATGGCTTAGTCTTAGATGAAATATATTTCAAAACGTTGAAAGTAAGATTATATTACGATATAGATAGATCTGACGAATGCCATAAACTGTTAGGAGAGACAGAGGTTCTCGTGAGCAGCTATACCTCTCTTGAAGAAGGAATCGCTGATCCTGTTTTGGCACATTTTTACTGGATGAAGGGAAGACTTTTGATCGCTACATCCCATTACAAAGATGCTTTGACGATGATGGAAAAGTCTCTTTCATATTATCAAAACGACTCGGATTTGTTCAAGACAGAAATTGCAAACATATATAATTCTATTGGTGTAATATACTATAACCAAAGGGACTTTGAAAAGTGTGAGGTGTACCATGAAAAGGCAGTCAAAGTGGCAAAAGAGCAACTTTCACAAGAGGAAGTTGAAACGATGGGAATCAATATTCACGTCTATTACACAAACATCGCAACTGCTCTGGTTGCACAGTGGCAGAAGCAACCGCACTTGAGAGATGAACCACACAGTCCACTTTTGATTAAAGCTGAAGAATATTACACTCGTGCTGTTAATTGTGACCCTAAACCATCAGAAAGCCGAGCGAAGAAACTAACTAATCGTGGAAAACTGTATCTGAGAATGAAGAAGTACGAAGATGCCGAGCAAGATTTTTCAGAAAGTCTGCAAATTAGAAAGGACATATTGATCCCCCCTAACGCAAACCTGACACACGCTTATCACAATATCGGGCGATATTATATCTTACGTGGACAGGATCCAGAAACAGGTAAAGTGTGAAAAATCGTCCTCATCGATATGATTTATAATGTTTAATAATTGCATAATGAGTCTGCAATTCTATATAATATCATATGAACTACACATTATTTATTTTTAAGGTAAAGATAATGATGTACTAATATATTTTTGGACCATGGAATATGTCACTATTTTATTCATTTGTTTTCTCTGTTTTTGATATTATTTATGATAGAGAACCAGTTGGATTGTTTCAAGAAAGCAAAAGAACACTATAGCGAGGCGAGGTGTCAGATAAGAATAGGCGGATTGACAGTCACAGATCCAGTATACAAAGATATTGTGAAATTCCATAAACTCGCACTCAAGGTCCTCAATTGTGGACGAGAACTGGAGCAAATAAAACAATTTTATCAGGTGGGTGCACTAATATTTGGTTGGTTGTATATTGTTTAACGTTACGCTCGAGAGTCTTTCACTCATATGGAGACGTCAACATTACCGATGAAGGGCTGCAAAAGTTTAGGCCTACGCTCGGCGCTTATGGCCTTTGAACAAGGAGGGATCTTTACCGCGTCACATATACTGTGACACGGGGCCTCAGTTTTTTCTGTCTCTTCCGAAGGACTGTCCCGTTTATTCGCCTCTTATGACAAGTAAGGGGTATGGAAGGCTAATTGTAAACAGTATCCCCACGGAATCTGATATCTATATTTGTAAATAAACTAAACAATATCCAGGTAAATATATGGAAATGTCTGTTAGCTACCTTATACATTATTTGAACAATAGAATATTTATACAAATATAATATGTATATTTATCTTGCTTTTCTCAGGATTTTGAATCGGGTAAATTTAACAATAAAATTCGGAAATGGAGGAGCATTGATGAAACGATGACAAAAAGTGAGTGTCTGGCATCAACAGGAAAAAGCTTTGAAACATATTCCGAATCTGAGTCTGGCGATTCTGATTCAGAGAATGGATCTACTTCTGACCAGTCCACGTCCATCGATGTCACAGACGAAGAGGGTCGATCTAACGATGTCAACACAGAATATTCAGATGATGATGGACATTCACAAGAGTCTATGAATGTTGAAAACTGCGTAAATGACACCGGTCTCAAGGAACATCTGCCGACAAACCATCCATCGGAGCGAGACAAACTAGACAGTGGAATTGGAAGTTTGGCCTCGGGTTCTGTGTATTCATTCAGCAGTACCGAAGACTGGGACATTAAAAGAAGTCGGCTTGAGTCCATGCCATCAGGTTCACTTGATGACAATGTGTTTACAAATTATGATTGATTGATTGATAGATTGATTATTGCTTTCCGCCACACTCAACAATTTTTCAGTTATCTGGTGGCGTCCTAGTTTTTGTTGGTGGAGGAGAGAACCCAGATACAATGTATCTGGGAAGAGACCACCGACCTTCCGCAAGTAAACTGGCAAACTTGCTCACATAACGCCGCGGCCCGAGATTCGAACACGCGCCGACAGAGGTGAGAGGCTTTGTGATTTTGAGCCCGATGCTCTAACCACTCGGCCACGGAGGCCCCTACAAATTATGAATTATAGTACATGTAAATGTATGGTTGTAAAGGGAAACACATATTTCAATCTCAATTTAAGGATGAATGTTTACATCTATCTCTACAGGATTTTTACCAGACTCCCATAAAAAGCTGCAATGTTGACTACCAGGTGTATATATATATATATATATATATATATATATATATATATATATATATATATTCCCTGACCACACAATATGCGCAACTAGTTGAAAGAGTGAAGGCAACAGCTATCAGTTTTTCTTGCAATTAAATATCCTTTTAATTGTAATGAGCCGACAATGAACCCTATCTTCATATTTTCTATACAACACCGCTTGCATTCATCCTAAACGAGCTTAGGTTATGTCTTTCTGTCAACTCGAAAAGGTTTGTGAGCTAGTTTCACTGTTCACGTAGTTCTAAGTCTTCTTACTCTACGCAATGTACTAACTGTGGTTTTTTTTTTTCCAGAAGTATGGTTGAATCGAGTGTAAAATAAAAATAGATATAATAGTATTGATAAAAAAAATATACTCGTATCTATCGTAGTTTTGATAATAACGAATGTGACTGGTCACCAGCATAATAAGAAAGTTGCGTATTTTTATTTCTTTACAATGTTGGTAAATATCAAATCTCGGGGACTAAGAATAACTTTGTGTATTATTATTATTATTATTATTTTTTTTTTACAATGTTTGTAAATATCAGATCTCGAAGTATTTTTGTGAATGGTTTATATATAATGTGCATTTGCATGAGTGAAAAAAATCATTCCATGTTAAATTGCCGTGTACCATAACTTTACCAGAAGTAAAAATCAAATTCGTCTTTTACATATTTAACAGCAATTCTACAGTGTTATGTCTTATTAGTGGCAGCAAAACTGACAATTCCTTATGTTACTTTTTTATTTTATTGTAAACATGTATACAAAAGACTATGAAAATCCATTCAATTTAAATTGCACATTATATACATTGTACCATGTGATTTATAATCATAATTTATGACAGCTTTGAAGATTTACGCAAATCATATTTTATGCAAATATTTTTACTTTTGTTTGTTTGGAGATTTATGTTGCGACAAATAATGTTTGTAAGCAAACTTGATTCAACAATAATATGCTAAAATCGCATATTTCACAAGACTGTTCCTTGTTACATTTTATATGGTAACTAACTTTTTTACAAACTTTAATTTGTAAATTGTTCCTAAATATACTGCTACTTGTGTAGATTTTCTATATTTATTTCTGGATTATATTTTTTTCTGGCTTTGTGATATTTTCACTATATATATGTATATATAAAGTATACTCTGTGATATTATTATTATTTTGGGTGCCAGAATTTTTGATCTCGTGAAGTTGACGTTGGGATTGGATTTACTTTTGAAAAACTTCAATAAAACAAAATCATCAAAAGTATCATAACTTTAAAATCAATCACAGTTATTGATTCTTTTAATTCATTTATTGATTTGCTGTACATTTTGGAACATACCAACCTTTTAATTTCCACTGTTGCTGATAAACCAAACTTTGCTTTAATTCAATAACCCAAAATAATACCAGTCTCTCCATACAAAATGATCATCCGATGTATCTAGTTATTACAATGTCAATCACAATCAAGCGCAGCAACTATTAGATTTGTCGAACAGGATACTAACTTTGTAAAATAACAGGACTGATATCAATAATGATTATATATATTATACTGAATTCTGTTTGACGTGCTTAGTTTTTGTGTGCAATGTATATACATAATTCATAGTATTTTATTAATATATTTTCTGTCATAGTAACGCTTTACGAGAATAAACTTCTTTCAACACAACATATCACAGGCTTTTTCTAGCTGAGTAGTGTACTGGCTCGTTGTATAAAATGGCGACAAATAAGGTTTGTTAAACTAGGAACGAAGTACTAAATTCCGTTAAATAACTCTTAGATATTTTGCATCCCGTATAGGCACTTAAATCTATCATATAAACAATCCTCCGTGTCACCACCATCAGGGTTCCTCAACAGGAGCAAGGTTCGTGGTGAAAGCAAAAGCTTAGGTTTTGCAGGTTTGGTTCGCTCTAGTGTTGTACTGACCAATTCATGGGGCATTGACGAAGGTCTGAAATATTCCATGCTCAATAAAAACAGCTTTCGTGGAATAAATTTCCGAGTCCTGCCTCCTCTACATCTGGTTGCAAGACTGACTCTCAGCTTTCACACATTCAACACAAACTTCATTAAAATTGCGTGTATTCTGGTTCACTTAATTCTTAATTATTGTCTAAATTTTTGTGTCTACCAGAGTACTCTTGTTCAGTGGCAGTTCTTGACATGGTATCTTACATTCCCAAAATGTGTGTCACAACATCCTCTGTTTTTATCTCCTGTTCGTTACGACTATATTTTTGACCGGGTTGCACAACGTGCATCCGACTTATAGTATGGCGAAATGTCGGGCGGGTGTCCTTATATTGGGTACCTGCTCCACACTTATCTCTAGCTCACATTCCCCAAACTTTGCACAGTTGTTATGGACACATTGAAGATGTGCATGCGACTTTTTGGAAGTGCTCGGACATATTTTGAAAAATTTACATGTAGCTGAACTTTGTAATTTTTTCAGCATCTTTTGAATAGATGGTACCTACGTTGTGCACTCAACGCCTTTCGCACTTTTAGGCTGACATTCTCCAAACTTTGTACAGTTATTATGGACTGGACACATTGAAGATGTGCATGTGAATTTTAGGATGTGCTCGGACACTTTTCGAAAAATTTACTGTAATTGAACTTGTCATTTTTTCAACATCTTTTGAATAGACGGTACTTACTTTGTGAAAACAACTCCTCTCACAGATTTGACATTTGGCAGTTGTTATAGACACATTGAAGATGTGCAAGTAACTTTTTGAATTTGTTCAGACCTTTTAAAAGAAAAATGACAAATAGTTGAACTTTGTCATTTTCTCTGCATACTGTGGATAGATGGTACCTACTTTGTGTATTCAACACCTCTCACAGGTTTCCCTATAGATATTTCTCAAAATTCAACACGGCAGCAAATGAGTGATACTACTATCTCTAATATATATAGCATACTATTAAAGCAACTCGGCCATTTCTATTCTTGAATCGATGTTGTTTTTTTTTAATAGTTTTCTTCGGGACTTCTTTCGGTCCTGTTCTTTACTCCTAGTGGTTGACAAAATGTATTCCCCACGGTTGCTTTGTTTCGTGCAACCGCAGAAGATACTGGTCATAAAAGTGCCAAAACGAATGAACAGTCATATTTGCTGCGTTCAGATCTCTTGCGATAAAATAATTGATAATTCCATGAGGAACGAATTTAGTTTTCAGCTTATTGGAGTCGCAATCATTACCAGAGACAATAAAAGCGGTGTCATCTGCCGCTTCACTCGATGCTATCCTTTAATATTCACAGTGGATTTTTCCAAAGACATCACTCGTTTTATTTCTGTTTCGTACAACAGCCGGAAATGCCCTTTATCGGTCCCTGAAGGCAAAAACGAATGAACATACATATTGACCGCTTTCAAATGCGCTAATTCTAAGGGTATGTAGGTACTAATAATGAAGATTATTTTTTTTTTAAATTTCAAACTAACATGGTTAATGTATCTCTAAAATTTTGCGATACATAACAAGAGGCCTATGGGTTACATCGCTCACCCTAGTCACCTTGGCTCATATTTACATACTTTACATGCTGGGGAAAAACAAAGGTGTGCTAATAAGACAGCCACGTGGTCAGTTATAAGTTTGTTTCGGAAAGATATACTGTATTTTCAAACAATTTTCATAAATCTGTATCTATACAACCGTAGGTTTTTGTATGCATGGGGCTTTATAGGTTATATAGATCTACCAATTAAACTCTTTAAGAAAAGAATTTAAAATGACAAAGGAATTTACATTTATTACTAAGGGTTCAGTGTCTGACAAAATAAAAAAAAAAACAAAAAACAACAACAACAAAAAAAACCCACCTAAATTCACACATTTTTCATCAAAACCCCCTTCCCTTAAAACTAAATACACGTATGATGAATGTTAAAAATGATTATGATCAGTGTATGAAAAACGATGTGGGATGACACAAACTTACAGGAGTTTTGAACACCCCTTCATCTAACTATTTATCCAACATTAATAATTTCATCTCTCCCCTAAGAGTTCAACATTGATTCTTCTCGGATGCATTTGATTGATTGATTATATATTGTTTAACGTCCCACTCGATAATTTTTCACTCATATGGAGAAGTCACCATTGGCGGTAAAGGGCTGCAAAATGTAGGCCTATGCTCAGCGCTTAGAGCCTTTGAGCAGGGAGGGGTCTTTATCGTACCACACCTGCTGTGATACGGGCCTCGGTTTTTGCGATCTCATCCGAAGGACCGCCCCATTTAGTCGCCTCTTACGACAAGCAAGGGGTACTGAGGATCGATTCTAACATCCCGGATCCCCACGGGGCCGGATGCATTTGAATGAATATGTTTGCTAGTTAATCAATGTCCAGTTTGATATCGGGGTTAATATTCACGAATGCCAATCCAGACAGCTACACCGTAATATATCTTCACCCACTGAATTGTGGAACATAAGTACGTCTTTGTACGTCGTTCTACATTGAACTGGAAAGGATATTTCTGCTTCGCAACTGGTAACGGGCAATGTGCAGCCGGCCTATTTTCTGCAGGGAAAACAATTCCGATCGACAAGCTATGTTGTCGAATGCGGCTGACCACTTCCGTTTCCAAGCGCTGAGAGACGTAAGCGACTGCAAGTCATTTTCCCCACTTAGGTAACTTTTTCACAGTTTCACTGATGTCAGAAACACAAATGATGCGTTTTCGGTAGGAATGAATAAAATGCAGAGAAACCTACACAAGAAAAATAGAATGTTCACAGAAAAATATAAATCTCACTCTCGCTTAACCAGGACTAAAAATCGAGGGGGTGGATTGGGGATTGGGGGTTGTCAACACCCGTAATCCCCCCCCCCCCCCTTTTGTTTTATAGTCATCAAAGCTGTCGGATACTGCGAGTACCATTTTAATATTTTCAAGCATTTCTTTTTCATGTAGATATTAAATAGATATAACCTATTCGAATAGTTGATATTACCAAATCAAAAGTGAAAAGCTGATATCACTAACAGAAATTTAATAATACCAAAACTCCCCCTTCATGGACTTTTCGGCGCTTGTCCATATTGCGCAATCCCCATCTAAGGACGATAACTCTTCTCTGTAGTGAAAGTACAACCGGAAGCAAACAAATATTACGCGGCAAATGTGAAAGACTACACACTAAATCAGTAAATGGATAGAACATATTAGTGGAAAACCAAGACATATAAATGCACAGAATCTAATTTTCAAGGCATAAGTTGGTATTTAAGGTCTGTACACAGGCAGTGAACATTGCATGAAAGCAGCAGTTGCGTTATTTTTGTAGAAAACGTGAAGCTTGAAAGAGTCAAAATTTTCAAAATAGTGATGGAAAGGTCACCTCACCGATTTTGCTGAAATTTGACATATAGTGATTATTTGATACCCTCTCATAGAATTTGGTACCAAAATTTGTTGTTGAGGTACCGTTGCCATGGTAACGAGAACACCTTGAAAATGGTTCCAAAGACGTTTAAAAAGGTGCTATTTTAGCCTGTTTCCTGTAAGAAAAAAAAAAACAAATTAATTTTACTGGTGTACACATTTCTTTATTACTCAATAAAAGATTTAGGTTAATTATAACAAATATAGAATAACATTAAACTAATATTGGATTATCTAGTGTTTTGGCCCCGTGGAGATCTGGATTAGAATAGATCCTTAGTACCCCATGCTTGTCGCAAGAGGCAACTAAATGGGGCAGTCTTTCGGATGAGACTGCAAAATCCGAGGTCCCGTGTCATGGTAGGTGTGGCACGATAAAGATCCCTCCCTGCTCAAAGGCCGTAGGCGCCGAGCATAGGTCTAAATTTTGCAGCCCTTCATCGGCAGTGGTGACGTCTCCATATGAGTGAAAAATTCTTGAGCGGGTGTTAATATATAATCAATCATTAATCTAGTGTTTTGAGGTTGACTACATTTGGAAAAAATAGATTTTAGGTCATTTTATGACCTCATTTGCAGAAAAACGCACTGACAGAAATACATGAAAGTTGTATATGATTTAATTTATCCCGTAATGTGTAAAATATAAAAACAAAAAGTACAAAATGTCATATTTTGCTAAATAGAATTATACGGCTTCAAAATTGGTTGCCATGGTAATATGAAAAATCTGGATGGACAAGTCATATTTCAATATTTTTTGATGCAATATCCTTAATCTATTAAATTTGGCATAAATATAATGTACTCTTATGTTTCAGAAATAATTTAGTTGCCATAGCAACCACATTCAAGTATTTGATGTCATAAAGTTGTAATGGGTTAACTAGTACACTATTTATATCTGAAAGCAGTACAGGTTTGCTTATTACCATGTGGCAGTGAAAACTATATCATTGTCACATCATCTTTGAACATATGAATATATATATAAATAGTTGCTCAAATCAGCAATACCAGTTATTAATCACTTTCTTATTGTTACCGTAACAACCATAATGATTCATTTTAGCTTTGAAGAAAATTGCTTGGTATAAATTTAAATTGATTTGTGAAAGCAAAAATGTATGTCTATTGTTATGTGAAAGTATTCTTTCACATCATAACCTTAATAATGGTTGTAATATTTCCATGGATTATTCATAAGTTGATGTAGCAACCATCTATGAAATCTTGAAATCAGAAGGTATTGGTTAAAAAAAATTAAATTTTTATGAATGTGTTTGAATTACTTTATATTAAACATGCCAATGTATTTCAGTAGATTGATTCTATAATATCATAACTTTATTTATGTATTCATAGGCTAGCTAAAATATCTTATTAACAGAGTTACACAGCATTCAATTTGCAGTTTGGTTGCTAAAAAAACCCGTTTCCTTGGAAACATGATGTTGGTTATTTAAATTTCTTTTCATTAACTAACAATTTTTACCTTCTTATACTCAGTTGAGTCAGTTTTAACCAAAGCTAGTCCAAAAGTCTTCTTACAAAGAAATTATAATCTTACTGTTTTATCTCCATGGAAACATTAAATACATGTAGGAAAAGATCATATAGGCCTATAGCTCGAGGCCTACATCAAGCGCGGATCTAATGGGGGTGGGGATCTGAACCCCAACCCCTACCCCTGGAATTTCCAACTGAAAGAAAATATAGTCATCTTTCACCCTAGCATCGCATTTAATATTGCTTCGTTAACTCTCTCAATCGACTTTATTTGCTCATTGAGGACAATTTCAAAATTCAAGGTCATAATATAATATGAAAATTACTGTAACACAATTTTGGGTGCAGATTTCACATAATCTACTATCTGTAAAAATGTGGAAATTCCTGAGACTTTGCCCTGGAACCAGGTCCCAGATCCCCGGCCTTTTGGACCTCCACCCCAATGAAAAAAGCTGGATCCACTCCTATACATGTATATTTAGAAATGTAGATGTATTGGACACTGACCTAATTTATACAATGCAAATGCAATTGAACAATAAGGTATATCAATCTGCAAGTTTGATTAACCCAGCTATGATATTTAGGGACCCACAGGCTGGTAATGAAAATTCTGGACAACCTGAATTCAAAGTATTATGTATATGGTCTAAATCTAGAAGCAATTCATGTGGGGGGGGGGGGGGTATTATTATTATTGGTTTTTTTTTTCAGTACTACAGTATATTAATATAACACACTCCTGAAATACTTCCATGGCTTTTAGAAGCCTGCTGAAATATTTCTATAAACCAGTGACTATAAAGTATCAAACTTCATTTGTCAAAAGTCATTAGAAAAGCAAATAACTTGACAAGAAATTTATGTAGTGTTATACAAGGGCAGCTCACTCTAGACATAAAATTTTGGAAAATGATTGCATTATATAATGGATGTATCAGTGGAACATTCAGAAATATTGGAAATCTCAAATTTTGAAAAGTTTAAGGACTAGAAAATTTAAAAGGATTTTGCTGATTTCAATCTCTATCCAGTGTATACTGCATCATAAAGGATGAAGCTTTATAGCCCAAACCACTTTGTATTAATCCTCCTAACTGTCTGTGTGGGATCCTGAATACGGGGATTTCTACCCACAGTCATTATGGCTCCTCTCAATAGGAGGACACATAACTGATTCCAGCAAAATCTCTATCATTATTTTTGTAAGTTATTTAAATGTCTGTTCACTTATAAGAAAATCAGATAGGGTCTTCTCTTTGAAAAAGAGTCTTAAAAAGTATTTATTTACCATTAATTGATTCATATCAACTCAAAATTTTCTGTTATATAATTATCCTGGGGCATTGGGAGATTTATTAAATTCAGGATACTTTTATTACAATTCCTATATTGAACCATTTACTAATGTGCTCTGTTATAGATGATATGACAACTAGACTAATTGATAATCATATTAATTTGTATGTATGCATGTACATATAAAGAAATATAATAAATTATTGAAGTTCCTGATGTAATACAGTTGCCAGCTAGTATATTAAGTGAAAATAAAACCACAAGTAAATATACATTATGATACATTGTGTGTTCACGAACTGACACAATAATTACTGAACTATGTGACAATCTGAAAAAACTGTGAAAGATATCTGCAGGCAAACTGAGCACGGTTGACATCTAATTAGTAGTACTACTCCATAGAAATCTCACCAATTATATTTTAACTTTAGTAAGTATGGCACTCTAAATTGAGTTAGAAGCGAAGTTAAATTTCATGATTCTCTGAACTATTTTGAATTTATGACAAAATTTAGAAATGAACAGCGTGATTTTCAGAGTAAAATAATATTTGTGTTTTATAGAAAACAATTGAGTGATTAAGATGTGATACTTGATGGATGATTATTAGGATTTAATATTACCTGCGGAATTGTCGTGCTTAATTAGGAATGTTAACCATAATATTTCAGGTAGGAAAGTGTTTAATGAGATTTTGAGAGAGTAATGTCACAAGGGAGTGGATTGAAGAATTAATTACCACACAGTATTATTTTTCTTTGTATTTGTAGAAGCAATACTGAGTGGGTTGTTAATGTGCTACAAGAAGAATAACTCTACTGGAAATATGACCTACTGTTCCATAAGGGAGATAACTGGTATGTTTTCTGAACATAGTAAATGTCATTTCTCAACTATATTTTCATCTTTTGAAAAAGCAGTAAGCCACATGAAATGGAGAATTTTTTAGAGGCAATTATATTTAAATTATTTTCACTGTTAAAGTTTAAGCAATTAATATGCATATATTAAGCTATCTTGTCTTCAAAAGCAGTGTAAAAAAATGAACATATCACCTAACATAACATTTTATAAGACACCAAAGTCCATTTATATCATTTATTGTGATTCTGGAAAGCAGTTATGCCCATGATGCCATTTTGGTCAAATAATTTTGTTTTAATCCTCTGAAAATAGAAATCAGACTGCCTGAGTAATAAATTGGATTCAACTGAAAGCTTATGTAATCTTCTTTATAAGCATGATGTATAAAATCCATTAAGTGAAGTGATTGCTTGAATCACTTATCAGTCACACCTCTGTAATTGACAAAAAAGAGTTATATAATTTTCAATACCCCAATTTTTCCTTCCACACCATTTACAGCAAGGGGACATTTTACAATATTTATCAGAATGATTCACATGTACATGACAATGTTTGTTTAAGTCAGCATCTTTACGAAGTCTGCCAACAAAGGTGATCATTTACAATTGTAGTACATGAGAGGTATTTAGTTTTTCATGTAATAGACTTTTAAACTACTCCCTGGGGGTACCCAGCATGGTCAATGGTGACACCATTCTGTGGCTATTGTCATTGTGGGAGGAATCTGGTAGATTATGGTGTGATACCTTCAGCAAGGGGTGTGTCACCTCCTAATTTATATATCATTTGTATTTTGTTGGAAATGGGGAGACCAGTTTAATGGGGATTGATTAGCAGGGGTAGTAGAGATGTGAGTTGAATTGAAATACCCCATTTAATCTTCCTCTCACTGTTGACGATATCAGTAACGGAATGTTAAAGAGGTTTTTAAATTTTACGATGCCAGATTTCAGTGTATAGGTGTGTGTTACTGGAGACAGGCTGTGGGAATATACAGTCCCGATGACACGTTACACTGCATCAGAATTCATTCTTGGAGAATTTTATCCAAATGAAGGATTTCTGTGTTCTTTTTCACTGGATTAATATTATATCTAAATTTGCTTAGAAGATTATAGTTTATTGTTGGGAAGTCCTGTTTTTCCATTATGGAGAGTATTGGTAAGTACCATTACCAGACTGACAAAGTAGCTAGCTTAATTGATATGAAGAGAAATGGATTGGTAGCATAATATTGATTCTCACACAGATTATAGATTTCAAGTTTTCAAAATAAGAAATTTCAATTTTTTAACTTTACAATTGTTAAATCTAGCTTGTCAGAGGAAGTTACATGTATTATTATCTGAACTGTGAAGATTTTCAAATTAGATGGCCAATTTTTAATTCAACAAGCATTTCCATATAATGCACAATACCTGAGGACGTACAGGATAAGTTATAAAGTCATTGATTTGAAGGTTGATATGTACAGTCTATACAGGTTGTCCTTAAGGGGGTGATATTAACAGATTATAAGGCCATATCTTCTTTGATCGTGAATAAGTACATGATAGCTGATTAAAGTCGCCAGCTCTGATTTCTTTGACTCGTTTAATGATACATATTTACAGGAATACAAATATTGAAAAAAACTGTATATTTAGAAAAGCTGTACACTCTTATTATTTTCCAGCTGAAATAAATGTTTATTTTAGATATATTTATTTACTTTTTGTCATGAGTTATTTGTGATGACACTACCAACAGACAAATTTGTCTGCTAGATAAAATAGAAAGGAAATGGATTCTCTTTTATAAACTACTGGGCAGAGGGGGGACTGCATTTCATAAATGAGTTGTTGAAATTAAAAAAACACAAACTATATGGAGACATTTTTGAGGTGTCATAGATATTTAGATAATGTATTGTATTCAGAGTTGGATTTTTTTTCTCTCAGTAGAATTGCAACATATATAAAGTGCTGCCCCCAACAAAGGCTCCAAACTTGCTGAAATCTGATACACCTTGACAGTTTTCTTTCTAGATCATTCTTATTAAAGGGGAAGAATTTAAGGATGAGGTCATGATATATATTGAGATTTAAATATTCTGATAGTTCTGTAGTCACTAGGGCTTTTCTTTGGTTGTGATTTCAGTCCTGGATGGGATATTTATCTCTCTGTCCTGTCTTTTCTTTTTTTTTTTTTTTTTTTAGAACATGGATGAATGTATTTTCAGTGATCAACCTTGGAGTAGCCTAATGCAAGTCTTCCCCTTTACAATGCTCATGGTTGTTAAAATTCTTGTGAAATTATACTTCGATAGAAAAAAGATTTTGTTATGCAAGAGCACTGTCAATTAAATCCTATTTGGAAGTGAGTCATGTCTGAAGTTATTGAGATAGAATAAAGTGATTTAGAACTAAATGAACATCCTAATGCTACAAATAAGAAAGTTTTAACAATAAAGTTCATGGACTAGACAAAATACATAATCAGTGTGTTGCCATTATTGGGTTGTCAATGTGCAAATATATCATGAAAAGTGCATCATTTGGCAATGTTTTGTGAAGTAATTAAATTATATTTGGGGGTAGGGAACAAAATCAGATATATGTTCTTTCATTTTTAGCAGCTTGATATTCAATTTCTGATGTCATCATCCCAAGATACATACCTTAATGCTCAATTTCATTTGTTTCATATGAACACTTTTGGACCTACTAGTTCTACAGTGGTCAAAAAAAGAAGAAATTTGGCACCCCCTAGACTGTGTTAATGTAGATTTGTGTTAAAATATCAGATTAAACATTGGTCGTATTGCTGCCATCAATATTGATGCTACTTCTTAGGACCAGTGAATTGTTCAGTGAATTTCCACAAAGAATCCATGAAGTGTTTTGCTCTTGATTAAACGTGTAACATAAGATCATCAAAACATTGGTACCAATCCTCTTCATACTGGCGGCTTATCACTGCCAGGCCAACAGTGGCGGAGAGGTGTGAAAATAGGATCAAAATCTTATTTGAATATAAAGAAAAAAAGATCACATCAAATGGGAAATATAAGAATTTTGTATTACCCTGCAGTGAAATATGATGAACAAGGTTTACGATATATCTGTGTTATTATGTAATTCTCAACATGCATTTGCCCACCAATTTTGGAATTTGAGGGGAGTTTTCTGTACTCTGTCAGGGTATACACTGAAGTGAACCAGTGTTCGTGATTTTCACGATGTTTCCTTTTCCCACCTATTTACTATACAGATCCCTTACTTGTATATCAGTACAAATTACAATATTCTCACCTACACAAAGACAGTTTTTTGAAGTTCCAAGAATTTAAATTTCAAGATAACAATTTCTGGAGGTGTGCAGGTTTTGTTTTGTTTTTCTTTTTCTTTTTTATATATATTTTTATATATATATATATATGTGTGTGTGTGTGTGTGTGTGTGTATATATATATGTGTGTGTGTATATATATATATATATATATATATATATATATATATATATATGTGTGTGTGTGTGTGTGTGTGTTACGTTTTAGACTATTTCACTGGAAGACAGCTTATTGATTAAGCTCTCATATACCTTAAATTCTTTGCATGTAGTCTTACTGTGTCAGCAGACATGGGAATTGTATAATAGCATGTAATTTGTCATGAAGTAACTTGACAATTCACAGAAGTTCTGGGTAGTTGCTTTTGCCTGATGTGTGGTAAATTTCTGGAAGGTGCAAATAGTACGGCACATTTTGTTGGGAGGATTTTGTTTGACAGGGTATTTTGTACTGCTGGGTTAATCTCTCTGCAGACTGTATCTTGTAACCACCTCTCTAGCACAGGGACTAAGCATGATGAAATGATATCCCCCAACAAAAGCTTGAACAAAGGCAGAATGAGGAGATAGGGTGGCAGCATCAATGGCCCATTGTTCAGAGAAGAGGTGCGAGACAAATTTGATGGTTATGTAGACAGTGGCAATTATTTTAACAGCATCCATCATTAAGATTATCATGACATTTCTTTCTTTCATTTGTAAATTCCTGTATGTTTGTTGAAAATTTATGATGTATATATATTCAATGGCTAAGGTTGAAAAGGCTCTTTGAATGGATATGTTACATATGGATAGGAAATATGTATTTCCCCAAATCCTTTGACCTTAGTAAATACTTTTCTGCCTTTCTTGTGTAGATATAAATCATTGCATAGACCTTGTATACATGTAAGATTTTATATTTTATGCTTTCTGTTAGCCTGACCCTATATATTGAATACTATACCCTGCTAATTTCGCATAATGCATGGTTATTTATAATTTAATGTACACTATCACTATTTCTTTTGTGTGCCTTTATTTTTTTGTTTTCTCAAACTTTTCACATATATATTTATTCATTCAGAAAAATGATGTACTCATTTGTGAATTCAAACCTAGGGCAGCGAACTTAGCGAATGTGCTATACATTACACTACCACAGCTCTTTTTTATTCATGTACAAGTTATATGTATATAAACTAAAGTTTACCACTAATAAATATGACTGTTATAAAAAAGACTTATCCAGATATTTGATTATCACAAAAATTAAGATTTATAATAAATTTTTCATGGTTATTCTCCAGTAGAACAACAAACTAATCAATACCACATTTGAAATATCCACAACACTCAACATTGGAAGTGCATTCGGAGTGGTCACCCTTTGTAATATAAATATTGATCTACATTTTGAAAAACTATGGACAGATAGCATAATAATAACAATAGTGTTATGATTTGCATGTACTAGTCAGGGTTTGACCTATAGTGCACACTTCTCCAGCTCTTGCACCCTGGGTCAAACCTTGACCACAGCATAGTACATGCAGATCATAACACAATCATATAAATAATGATCTCCAAGTTTTTCAGCTTCGGTTTGCCAAAAATTTGAATTCACATAAAGGCCAAAAAAAAAAAAACTGTAAAGAAGATAGCTAAAATGACTCGAGATTGACCCAAGAATACCATAGTAATTCATGTACTCATACAGTTTAGTATTTAATATGTGCACATCATACATGTAAGTTTTTTTTTAAATGGCCATCTTGTTGTGTGGCAGTTTATGATAAATGAATATCAGTCACCTTGTCTGGCTTCCATCCTTGTAGGAGGACAGCAGGTCTTTTGTAGAGAGCCATTTTTTTTTCCAACACGCATCAGCTGATGTGGGTGTCTCCTTTATCTGTTCAGAAAACACTAATGTGTTTGAACCAAAACCCTGTGGTGTTAAGAAAGTCATTTTCTTTTCAGATTCAAATTTTATTATTATTTTTTTTTTACCTTGGACAAGTCGGGTAACTATCTGTTAAGATAAGAAACTTTGTAAAGGCAATCAAACACAAATTTGATCAAAATTTCAGATATCTCTTTAATTTGATGTACGATTTTGATGTCAGGATAAGGGAAGATTTATAATGAAATTATCATACTAACACTTCCACCGTACAGTGTGTGTATTAGTTTTTACACAACAGGAGGATTAACCTAATTAACTATTAGAAATGTCTTGTATTCACAATTGTAGATCAAGCGATGAATCAACAGATTATTGAAAGTTTCATCAATTTCACCAGTTGTGAAAAAAGATAAAACCCAACTAATTAAGAAGAAAAAAAAATAGTGACTTCATTTTTTAAAAAGCATTTAAAGATTCTGGAGCATTTAAAGATCCTAAAATTAATATGTGTTATGATGTATATTAGTATTGTGAATCTTGTAAAGAGGTTCAAGTTGCCGTTTCACTTGCAGTGGCTTTTATTGGATTGTCCAAATGGTGACTTGGTCATATAGCAAAGTCTATGGAAAACAGTATATGATACATGTATTGTCAGAAAGAGAGTGGTGTGTTTTTGAATTATATGTTATGCAACGTCTAAAGCTAATTGCCATAGCAATTCACAAAGAAGTATTTTTATATATTAAAATATCAAATTCTTTTATGCCTATTTAAATACATTTTTCCCCCTTTTGAACCTCCATTTTACCTCAATCCTTTGCTATTGTGGTAAAAGTTTCATGTATTTGGAAAAAGTATATTTCAAAGTCAGCTTAATCTCTTTCATAAAACCATGTAGTTGGAAAAATTACTTTGAAATGTCTTTGGTTCAATGGCAAGTTTGTCATAAAGCTTGGAAAATTTTAGAAGATTCCAGTATTGTATGTTGTTGTTTGGTAACTTGTCCGAGTTTCAGTTGGTCTATGCATTTACAACATTAATTTTAATTTTAAGACCCTTTCTTCTGCCTGAAAACAGCCCCAATAAGTAGCAAATTTATTAAATATGATTGTCTTCATAGTGTGCACCTGTGCAGCTATTTAGTTATGTTAGGTATTTGAAAATTGTTTTAAAACAAAAAATTGCTCAACATCGTGCCTATTTTGATATTTTAAATGCCTGTGAAATTCAATTTATCTTGATTTCCTCTGACATCTGAAAAATTCCATATCCAGAAATGCTGTGGACAGTGCTTAAGAAGTTTAGATATATGTCAATCTTTGTGTTGGTCAGCAGTTGTGACTGAACGTTTGTCATATTTATGTGCTACGTTTGACAGAAGACACAAAACGATTTTTACTAAGTCTGTAAGTAATGGCTTCACTGCCATTGTGTTTGAAAATTTTGAGACATTTAAGAAAAGATATAATGAAGTACAGATGTTTAATATTAAGTTGATCAGGGAAAGAAATATTGCAGTGCAGATGTTTCAATACAACACATCTTTAAGTTCAGTCTAGCTTTTCCTTTCAGCTTTTGTTGTCCAACACAAAGTATATTGTGTTACGTTTGAGTACTTTTGACAAAGTGTTTATGGGTAGGGAACCCTTGATAAAGCTTTGATATTTCCCGTCCCTTCTGTGAGTGTGCATTTTCACTGTTTATCTATTCTGAATGGAATGATCTCATGTCTCCTGTTTGTATTTTAAATGTCGCACAATCTTCCACGACGGGTGTGTAAATACACCCAGGACTGAGGCGACATTAACATATCAATGTTCCCGTATTACTCAAGGTGCAAATGGAATATTGCGTGTGGTTGTTGTTGATAGTTCTATTCGTGGATTAGTTTATGGAATACATAATTGAAAAATCATTAAATTGAATGTAGTTAGGTAAGTAAATTGAAATAATTAGCATTTAAGATTTTTTTTTTCACTATAGATTATATGATAATTATAGAAGGTATATGTAAAGGTGTGTCTATATATATATATATATATATATATATACTTAACAGTATTTTGAACTTTATTTGTGGAGGCGTGTCTATACTGGGTTTGATGTAATTTCTAAAATATTTGAATATTTGAACAGACTTGAGGTAAAATATGTCTGTCAAAAACCTGAGTTGTCTGTACAGTTATGTCATGTTAAATTTAAGGGGAGAAGGTCTTTGTTCATGTAATGACCATAAAATCTCTGTAGCTCTCTATATTATCCACCACCCAGTCAAACAAGCACCAACCCAATATTTTATGGACAGTAACTGAATCATAGGTTCTTACAGCCAATCAGAATTCTTTTGAATGTCCTTAATTGTTTTATATGGGAAATACATGTGAATTTGTCAGAAATTTTACATGGTGCCATAACAGTATGCTAGCAGTATTTTGGATACTTTTTTCAAGAAATTGAAAGTCAAGGAATAATACTATTTTCTGTGTTTAATTTTTGATGTCCTGTTCATTGATTTGATTTCCTTGCTTGTAGCTTGGTGATATATCTTTCAACAGTGATTCAGCTTTCAATTTACAATCCTACTTCAAATGTTTACTTTTTTAAGTCTGATTCAATTTTCTACTACTTACAGTTTCTAAAACACCTGAACACATTTAGCATATGATTGTATAAACATTATTTATTTGTACAATGGATACCCATAATGAGTAGAGTTTTACACGATGTCAGTTCTACACAACACTCTTAGAACATGAAATTGATAGTGAATTTTAAATCTTTTCTTTGTACTAAGTGAAAAAAAACTGTCGTTTATAAAAAGGATCGATGTTGAAAATTTGTATTTGTATGATATTAAAAATCTCTAGAAATTGATTTTGTAGCAGGGGCACAGGCCACATGATGATGTTTGCATAGCTAAGCACTTCAGGAAACAAACCCAATACTGTTGTACGAAAATACAGAATTAGACTAAAGTTTTGGGATAGTCCCCCTGTAGCTTCTTTGATTGACTTGATTTTCACTGAGAAAAAACTTCAAGGGTATTGTGTTTATCAGTATGAACTTTGGTGATAAGTATCAAATTCGAAATTTGCAAGCGTCTGAAAATGTTGAAAGACTTTGTACACATTAATATCTGTTCTGAAGCTTTTCTCTTAATCTTCCCCTGCAGTTTAAATAAAGAAGTTTTTAGTTTTGTTAGCTAACCTGTTGTATCTTTTTTTTTTTTTTCTTTTTCTTTTTGAAAGCTCTTTCAGTCGCCAGAATCGATAATAGCAGTGTGCTAACACATGTTGACACTCTACATCCTCAAGGGAAAGGGTTGACGTGGTTGAAAATAAACTTTAATGTAATTTTACATCAAATTTAAGGATGTGCCCAATATTATGTTTGAGTTTTTGCAATGTGTAAGTCGGACATTGATATTGGCTGCTAGATAAGTATACGCACAGCTTCACTGTGGGATACGCGTGGTCTAAGAGGATTCAGTTGATGTGTGATGGAGCATGAGTCTGCGTGACCATTGCTGGTTTGTCAGATGGCCTGACACATTATACTTCTTTACATGGGACTGAATAAACCTATCTATAATGTGTTGTGCCATAGTGTATGGCCATGGTTACAATTCCTCACAGCTAAGTATGATTATTAGTTTACAGCTTAAACATCAAATTGAGTGAAAATGTTAAATCACATATTTTCGTGGGGTCGGATTTGAAGAATGTGCATTGTATGTGATTGTTCTCTTGCCTGTTCATGGAGGATTCATATGCCAAAACCATGACCCCCACGCCATCCCCAATAAAGTAGACCCCTTCTGCCACAACCAAAAATTATATTTTTACTGTAAATGCATACAGCTGTGTATGAGTCAAATTTTAGCACATGATGCACTAATGTATTACTCTGAACAGTCATCTTGTATGTTGCAGGAGCTTATCAGCAAATGTCAAGTTTTTAGTTGTAAACCACTAAAAAATTCATCAAATAGATAGAGACCCCCTGAAATCTTGGTGGTGTGAACACACCACCAAACTGACAATACAGGGATCAGACTTGATTATACACCTTAGATCAACAGGGATTAGGTAGAATGCACTGTCTTTAACCAGGACTATTCCATTGTACTTTGTTGGGTCTTTTTAGTCTTTGGAGTCCATTATCAGTTAATTTAATTTACAATTCAATATAGGATTTGAACTTTGTAGCCTGTTGACACTTTCTAATTTTGATTTGGCTAAATGGATTTGATTGCATGTGGACTGTTCTCAGTAATTAGGTCTGTTTTCCTGGCTTTAAATGGACCACCTTCGACCAATACACATTTAATTTATGGTAGACTGGTGCCTTAATCAGAAAAGGACATTTGAGCGAAAGTGGAAGATGTTTGGGTGAAAAAAAGAGAACATTTGCATGAAGAAAAAGAGGACATTTGCATGAAGTTACCTGGTGAAAATTAGGAGTGCATTTGTGCCATATTGAACATCTAGAGTATTTTAAATTAAGTCATTCCTATTTGTAGAATATTTATATTTCATTCAAACTGATAATACCTCTTCTGCTAGCAAAGCAATCTGTTGCCCCCTCCCCCTTATAGTTGCAGTTCTTTATTACTTTATAGCTTATCAGTATATATGTAATGATACAATATACCTGTAGAGAAGTAGTACATTTTATACAGGTGAACATACTGTACATATGTACATTGTACATAATAATAGTACTTGAAAAGTTGTCAAAAATTATATTTATTTCTCAGTTACTTACTACTGAAAATACCCATGGAATATTACCGTGGGGATCTGGGTTAGAATAGATCCTCAGTACCCCTTGCTTGTTGAAAGATGCGACTAAATGGGGCAGTCCATTGGATGAGACTGCAAAAACCAAGGTCCCATGTCACAGCAGGTGTGTCATGATAAAGATCTCTTCCTGCTGAAAGGCCCTGAGTGCTGAGCATAGGCCTAAATTTTGCAGCCCGTCACCGGCAATGGTTACGTCTCCATATGAGTGGAAAATTCTCAAACGGGACATTAAGCAATATATAGTCAATCAATCCATGGTTATTTTTCTGTATTAATTTAAATAATTGTATTAATTGGAACATTGACAGTTTCTTAAAATATTATATTTTTTAAAGAAATAAGCATATATATCACAGACTATTTTAAATCAGTATTCATCTTTAACACTTCATACACAAATAACAACATGTATTCAACTTGTAACTCCAATGTATGGTCACTCCTGATCAGATCAGTGTTTATTTCAAACTTGATTTAAGAGTCAGAGAAAGAAAAAGTAAGTTTTCATTTCTAAAAATGTATGTACTTAGATCCTTGTCAAATGTGTACCACATACACTTCAGTATGATTTTCAACATGTGAGTATGGTGACACAGGGTTTGATTTTGGCATCACAGATTGTGATACAAGCTGTAAAGGTTTTAATGTTTTATGAATAGATTATTGATTGATTGATTAAATATTGTTTAACGTCCCGCTCGAGAATCTTTCACTCATATGGAGACGTCACCATTGCCGGTGAAGGGCTGCAAATTTAGGCCTATGCTCGGCGCTCATGGCCTTTGAGCAGGGAGGGATCTTTAACATGCCACACCTGCTGTGACATGGGACCTCAGTTTTTGTGGTCTCATCTGAAGGATCGCCCCATTCAGTCGCCTCTTATAACAAGCAAGGGGTATTGAGGATCTATTCTAACAACCCGGATCCCCACAGGGTAATAGATTATTAATTTGTTTGATTGGTGTGTTCAATAACTTAATGTACATATTTTTGCATCGAGATTTTATTACATCAATGAAACCTGTCATCATTGATTGAACAACACACAACTCTGGTTACAAGTTAACAGTCACAAACAAATATCAAAGAGAATTGTTTGATATCAAGTCCAAAAAACCACCAACTTTAAGTACATCTTATTTTCACCATCCTATTCTGGTGTGCTTTTTCTCAGTGGTCACAAACACCAAAGAGCAGTACACCCAAACTGAATTTACAGATTTTTTTTCCTTTTTGATTTTTATTGATTACATACCTAGTCTCTGTTATCAAAAAGCTTGAAAGGGTAGAAAATCAATTAGTATTTGTGTCATGGTGGGAATCACAACAGTGAGCATTTATCAAATGCTGATTTTGTGGTTGGTCTTAAAGGTTTGAACTTGCGTCTCTGCTTCTTAAGTATGTTGTATTTATCATGCACATTGCATTTATGTAAAGTTCAGTTTTATTGATTTTAAACATTTCAAGTTTATATTAATGCGTTTTAGGGATCAGTTGAACATGTTTACATCCTTATAATGACTGACGCGTCGTAGAGCCAATTATCAAGGAGGGTGTGCTATGTTGATAGCTACATATTATTTTTGTCATGGTGTGACATCAGAATACTGGTGTCTTGTCTGTTAAAAGCCAGTTGAATATTGGAGGATTGATTATTAACCAATGCATAAATCATGAATTTAATCGCATCGTATCGGTCTTGTTAATCTCATATCATAGGGGCTTCAATTTCCAGATG
The DNA here is from genome assembly GCA_024699665.1 of Ostrea denselamellosa. NCBI lineage: Eukaryota > Metazoa > Mollusca > Bivalvia > Ostreida > Ostreidae > Ostrea > Ostrea denselamellosa. The sequence continues at coordinate 953,082 of JAMZEH010000054.1, read as the reverse complement.
ATTTTTTAAATAGTTCAAGGGTTCATGGTGAAATAATGGAAATTTAAAATTTATCTCTGTAAAAATTTTTGACGGTATTGAGTTTAAATACCTGTAAAACCAAGTGTCATCAGACAAAGTATCTTCTTGATAAAATCTGTCATTGATCACAGACTATAACAAAAACAAGAGGGATTGTTGAACGGCGAGTTTTCTAATACTATCAGATGGTAGGAAGGAGGGTTTTGTATAAATACTGTCCTCTCTTGTGAACTTGTTATACAAGCTTCTTATTAGTGTTTTGTGGAACTTCAGTGTGTTTTACTTCTGTGTCAATGGTTATCGACTCTTGTCCATAATAACACCGTCCCTCATCAGATCAACAGATGGTGAGACGAAGGATGTTGAGCTGATTTACAGGTAATTTCATGGTAGTTTGACTTGCTTGAGAACTGACTGTACCAGTGTAAATTGTGATTTGTTGAGATTCATTTTATGCAACATAAACTTTGGAGATTGTGTGTTGTGGACATTGTGTTTACCAGTATGAATTCAGAAGGATAAGTGTCACCTTTATAGATTCATTCTGTGGTGACATGAAGGGATGCTTAGTATTTGATGCTTCAGCTTTTGTGTTGTATTCATCAAGGAATGGATTAACCATCATACTGTTGTGTGCTTTGCAGTCTTTTAGTATTCATGGAGTGAGTACTATTGTTCCTCGCAAGGTAAGCCAGTGAAACGGTCAAAATTTAACAGTCGGCAGCAATTTAAAAAAGTTTTGTGATTTCATTTGTTAGATAATTCTTAACAAGACTTAAAAATAGATATTCATAAAAGTAAAAATTTCATATTATAAACTATAAGGACTATTTTGGTAAATTATAACTGCATTGATGTTGTACAGAGTTCTATGTTGTTCCTAGAAGTTTAGGAGGTCTTCTTGATGAAAAAAGTTAGAAAAAATCACAAATTTGGTGACTATGTAGCAGAAAAGAGTAACTTGTGATTGTCATAAATAATGGGCAACACACGTCTGGCAGTAAGTGTGAAAAGACGGCTAGGAAGGGGGGAGGGGTTAGTTAGGTAGAGCAAAGGAACTGAGGTCACACAAGCAAGTAGAGTTATAACACAAGAGTTGAGAAGAGTCATTATAGGAAGAAGAGAGTATTCAGAATAAGGTAGTGTCGAATCACATTGAGAACTTAGCTACAGGTATGTATATCACCTGCGAATGAAAATGACAGGGGGGGGGGGTTGGACAATTCAGAGAGACCAACAGGGACATTTATTCAGGGTGTATAACATGCCTGTATAATCCACTAGGTGATATGTTGTGACTCAATATTTACAACTGTTCCTGATCCTAGATTGTCATTGTTGGTAAATAAGGTCCTCCATTGGAGTGGTTTATGGCCAATATTTCGACAGTAATTCACATTGTCTCCATCGGCCCTCCTTATCTGATGCCTGGTAAATATTCTGTATGTATCTAGGGATCAGCAATATACAGGGTAGGGGTGTGTGTGAAGTGAGGAAGTAGTAAATATCCTCCATAAAAGACATAAAGGGATTCTTATCGTACCAAAGACCTGGTCTGATTTAAAAACGAAAAGAATGTCAAATAATTAAAAGTTGAGAAGAGTAGAGCATATAGACCAAATGAATTGCATACCCAGCGGAACAGGGTTTTCCTTTTCTTTTTTTTCATGTTTGTTTGGTGTTAATGTTGTATGTGGCTCTTCACAAGAGTGGTACATGGCTTGAGAAGGAAAACTTTTAATCTGATAAGGTGTTTTATTTATATATGTTTTGCATTTCTGTTGAGCAATATTTTAATGTTTAGTGGTGCTAAAAGAGTTATTGGCTCTTTCTGACCATCAATTTTATAAAGAAAACCATAAGCTTTGTTCTATCAGAACAACATGTCAGCATCGAAGCGTTTCGTTTCAGTTTTGGCTGCAGGTGGTTTTCAGTTTTCATTTCTTTTCATGCAATATTTGCATTATTAATACGCATTCTCCCTTCAAATTGGAACCTAAAAAGGCTCTGGGATTAAGCTTTTATTTCAGTTTTAAAAAAAAGAACTGTTTGGTATTGCAATCAATACATTTTCACAGGAGTAAGATCAATATTTAATTTTATAATATCTTTTTAGACTGTGCAAAAGAATGATTGAAAGTATTCATTACAGTTTTCAATATTAAGCGAAAGGTAAATTGCAATCTTTTATGAAGGTGAAATTCAATATGTACTGCTAGCTTTAGTTTTTACTAACCCAACCTTGTTTTCATAGATCAAAGCTTGGGTTATTCCAGTTCAAATCGTGAAGAACTGATAAAAGGGATAGTATTTTTTGCACAAATAGTTGAGGAGGTTTTCAGCGAGTTTAACATGACTTTAACAGTTCTTGATCATATCTTTGCTCATTTGACCTATTTTTAGTTTTCATGGATATTAAACTACCAGAAAATTGTTAGTCATGCAAAGGTTTTTTTTGTTCCTTTGGTCTTGTTTTGTGTGTAGGTATATATGTATTCATTGTTTTTCATAAGAAACAAAAACAAATTTGATATGTTTTGAAATGAAGTGAAGAGTTTATGACACTGTAAACCAATAGGTATTCTATGTCCTGCATAGAAAACCACTGCAGATGTATGCCCTACTAAAACTCATAAAAATTTAAGTTGTGAAATGTGTATAGTCCAAATATACTAAATGATAGGGCCATCACATTAGGATTTTGAAATGCTGTCAGATTCATATGTGTTGTGTTTTGATATTTTTTTTGTAAATAGCATGTGTAATATTGACTAAAGATTTTGAATACACGATCATGTATCACGTTTGATCGTACATCATATCCACATAATGAGTTTCATACTTACATCTATACTGCAGTGGTTGCTAGGCAAAGCTACTGTTCAATGTATCGGTTGTGACAGGTTTTATCGTGCTATAATATGATCAGCAGTTCTTTCAGTCTACTTCCAAGTAAGTCAATTAGCTTACTAAACAAGTCAACCATGAACTTACTAAACAAGTCAACCATGAACTTACTAAATAAGTCAACCATGAGTGTACTAAGCAATTCAACTGTGAAATTACAGTTGCAGACGAGGCATCTTCCATGTGATGGTTTTGTGTCCCAGAGTGCAACTAGTTGATGTTAGATCCTTGCCATTAACACTAGTTACTGAGGTTATTGTAAATATTTCCAACAAATTCCTCAATTTTGTGCAGGTTATATAGACAAACAAAATTGTGAGTTATTGAAATTACTGTAATGTAATGGAAATGATTACGTTACCATAATGATGTCAGAATTTTGAAAAGGAATGCTCTGTGTCTTGTGAATTTGCTGGAAACTTGTATACTTTTCCCTGCAAGCTTGATTTTTATTTACAACAAAGTCTTGAGATTGGTGGAAGGGGAATGAGGTAGATATGACTGGACAGAAGGCAATACTGAAATGATCTTTCCTGGCCCTGCTGTTGCCATCATGTTTGTGATAGAGTTGGATTGGTGATGTGTAGAACAAAGCAATGAAGGACACAATGCAATAATATCATATAACATTCTGAAAACAGGAAATATGTGTTAGTGCAAACTACATTTGTATTGGATTGTTCAGAATAGCACATATTTGCAACATAACACTTAATTTGTCAACAGACTATGCATTTGCAATTTCACGCCTTTCTGCTCTTGTTAAGTGGGTATTGCTGTACACTTGGGTATTTTGTGAAGGTATTTGTAGATTTGTTAGAAGGCAGGTTTGTTGACTGAGTGAGAAATAAATGTTGTTTGGTATGACTATAAAAAGACATTCCATTTTTTATAGCAGACATGTTTGTTCAAATGTGCATGCCTCTGTTTGCTTATGCACAATTTCCTTTCAAATTTCTCTTTGCTCCTTGATATTCCATATCGTTTCAATACCCAATGTTTACTGACCGAAAAAAAAAAAAAAAAAAAAAAAAAAAATGAAGTTCCTGCATTGCTACTCCTTACATTAAGGTACCAAATGGCTGTTGTATGAAGGTACTGAAAACCTTTGGAGTTTTTGGTCCTTGCTTTAAATTTCTTCTATAATTTCTCAGACTCTCTGACAATAGTATATCTACACACAAGCACCATGTGTCACCTCTTGTAAGAGTGACAAGTCTTGCATGAGTATGTTTGTAAACTCAATTATAATCCTTCTATACATTTTGGCTTAGTTGACCCCCAGTGGGTGGCAGGCAGGGTATCTAGAAAATATTTTTCTGGAGTGAAAAGAACTTGATTCTACCATTAAATGCGGAATCTTTTTCAGCCCAGTAAGAGTTTTTATATAAGATAGGTATAAACCAGCGGGATTGCTGACATAAATTTGCTTCTAATTAATGGATATTCCTGACAAACTGTGTAGTGTTGTTGATGTAGCTTGTTAGGCCTGATCTTAAAAGGGTTGGATTTAGTGTGTGTTCTTAAGTGTGAATCTTTTGTCATCGCTGAAAGCTGAGCTAGATCAATGTGAACGATTGTCCAGCAGTTTGAATATACCTGTTAATATGTTTTGATAGAAGTAATGAGAAGTAATGAAATATGTTTAGAGAGATTTTGTGTTGGGTCTTTAATGCAAGAAATGTCATTGTGGTAGAGACAAATTGAAATTTTGTTGTGTAAACTCTAACATTTAATCGACTGTTTTTGCATGAGTACAAAGATTCAACAAAACCCTGAGGGAAAAGCATTTTACTGTTGTGGTTAAATGAATTTCATAGATTCTGGGGTTTTGTTTTTTTTTATCATGAGGCTAGTTTAAGTAGAGCCATCAAAATTAAATTTATTTCTTGCAAAAGTTTGCCTACAAATTAAGGAAGGATAGACATTTTGATGGACATAATTATTTTGTTCTGTATGTCTTTTTGGTTTCTCTGATAATATTTTGAATTTGATAATGAAGCTTAATCCCCATACCTAAGGATGACCCTAACGGTCAGGTCAAGGTCGTTGGCAAAGAATTTTAGTTTCTAGAGTCCTTAGATTTTAATTTAGCATTGAAAGTTCATCAATTGTGTGAGGATAGTTTTATAGAGTGAAATTTTCTTGGATCTTCATAATTAGAATCAATTTGAAAGTTATAAATCTTTCTAGTTAAACTTTTTAATTAAAAATTTGATAAAGGTCAGGGTCACTAAGCAAACAGGTTATCAATTTTTTTTTTAACTTGAATCATCAAAAAGAAACATCACACCTAAGGAAAATATAGGCACTCATTCATATAAGAATGACCCTAGACTCAGAGTCACACCCATGTACTAATTACATTGTATTGATTGACTTTTGAAGTACAGACTCTTGACAATGAAATGTTGACTTTTGACCACCATCCCAGATTAATATTGGTACACCATACTAGTTATATCATTTGAGACAGAGTGATAAAACTTTATTAAAGAATACTTTAATTACAAAAAGAAGACAACTGAGGTCACTTTTCTAAATACTAAATGTATATGTTTTTGGATGAAACAAAACAACAAAAACTACAGAATATGAACTTTTCATTGTGTACTGTAAATTACTTAGAGTAAAATAGTAATATTTCTGTTGTCTTGCCAGGTTAGATTTATCAGTGAGATATTATTTCAATTTATGCTTCTCACATATATGTGTATATGTGAGAAATTTCCTTATGTGTCCATGCAACTTAAAAGTTATGCAAATAGAATGTTCATACAATTAAATAGTGATTTACAATATTATGCATGAAAATTTGCCTTCTGGGCAAGTCTTTCATAGTTACAGTACAAAATCTCTGTTCATTGCATCAAAAGTGAAAATTGCTCTAAGACGTACATTGTCCCACTGGCAGTCTTATTTGATCTGATAGAAATTATTGTCAGCTGTCATCCAAGTCTGGTTAATTAGAATTAATGGTAAGTTCAATGATCAGCATGAAATTCTCTATGTCACTACTTATATATAGAAGCTTATACTGACCAGCATTTGCCAACTTTACGAATCTTTGTGATTATTACCTTATACAGAATCCCCCCCAACCAAACTTGGCCCACATAAAGTACCATTAAATAGTAGATAAAGCAATCAAGAGTAAATTCTTTACTGTATTTAGACTCTGCAAGCAGATGATAGCAGTGGGGGGATTTTCAGATAGGGCCTGGTAATTGGGATGATAATTCCTATCTAACTCACACATAAATCACAGTCTGCTTGTTCACATTATTCGTACATACCAGTCAGCTATTCTATTAGCCTGCAGGAAAAGGAATAAGGTGAATTTATTGTTATGACCAATTGATGGTAGAGAGAAGCCTATAGGCGTAAAATGAAGTGAGATTTTAACACCGAGAAGCTAATCCTACAGTTAATGGCCATTCATTTGTTGGTGCTACAGAGAAATAGAATGATTGGATGCATTGAATGTGTGTAGGAGTAATGTAGGAGGCTTTAATTGCATGTATATGGTGAAAACTGGCTGTGGAGGGGACATAACTCTACTGCTTCAGGCTTGTTCTCTCAGTGTAGGAAATTACCAGGATTTCATTTTTTCAGTTTTTGGTTACAATTAGAGTTATGAGTATATTGTTTTATAGCATCAAAATATGTTAACTTGCTTTTTTTTAAAGCTTGATGAAATTTTTAAAATTTTGATGCTGATTATAGGTTTCAAGATGCCAGGAAAAATGAAAGATAGAAATTAATCTGTTGCAACGGGTCATAACTCCCTCCTGTTGTTGGAGCTTACCTGACTTTTGTCGATAACCAATGTGTTTTTGATTGCATTCACACATTCTGAAAATAGGTGTTTCAATGTGCACCAGAGAAGTGACAGGAATTGTAATGAGTTCAGAATTCTCATCATACATAGATTTAATTATCTTACCTTGGGGGAAGTAGTGGCTGATCAAAGAATACAGGTAGATTCTGATGTAAATCCACTAATAGCTGGTACAGGTGATGTGCCAGAGTAATAAGGATGACAGCTTAGTGGCACCACAATATCTAATACAGTTAGTTTCTGGTGAGATTGTTTTGTTACTTGTATGTGTAAACTATCAAGGTTTCAGGATTTGAAGTATCTTGTGAATCTTTTGTATAATTTTTTTTTGTATCCATCTGCAGATAATATGCAGGCATATTATGCTATACCACTGTTGTCCATCTGGACTGGGTTGCTCAAAACCTTGGTTAAGCTTAACCATGGTTAAATCTCTTATCCACTGGTTAACTTTTTAGCCACTTGTTATATTCTGATGCTCAAAAGTTAACAGTGGTTAAATTTAACCAAGGTTTTGAGCAATCCAGTCCTGTCTGTCCCCTTAATTTTGTTTTCGCAACTCCTCCTTTTAATGAAACTTAATACAGTGAAAGATCACAATGTGTAGATGTGCATATTACAAGGGGAATGCTATCCCAAAATTTTTGAAGGAGTTATGGCCCTTGGACTTAGATTTTTTGGGTCAATAATGTATGTGAGCGTATCATGTAATGGTTTAGCGGTGCTCTATCTCAGTTATTTTTTTTTTTTTTCTCATTTTGGATAAATTTTCAAGACAATGATTCTGAGTGTGTTCATAGTTTTAGAATTTACCATCTTTTAAAAAGGAGAAGATATTCATAGAAAAAACAAATCCAGGATGATGAACTGGGTGCATTCCGTGATATAAACAATGGTAGTGTAATGATGTGCCGTTGTTTCATGATATTGACTCGAGTTCGATAACTGGTACAGCAATCAGGAAAACTTTTTTTTTTTCGATATGGTTTTAAAATTAGAATTTACATTTTAAATGAAGTGCATACTGCAGAGAGATGAACGGTTTATTGACCTGATCGTTTTGACCTCATTTTGAAAGCACGATAATATGAGATATGTTGTTTACATAGTTAAGATGGTTATAATTAGAAATAGTTGTACTTGTACACTTCTTATATAATTTAAATAACCCTTTAAAATAACACAAAAGAAAAGTGATACGTATTGCGATACACAAGCCAAAAAATATCAATATATCACGATATGCTTTTTGTGTATCGATACTCAACCATGATAAATAGTATATTTCCAGTTGGGAATATACTGATTGCATTCATAATTTTAGAATGAAGATGTAGATTTAAATGAAAGTAAATGGAATACTCTTAATTCAAAACTATCTGTGACATGCATTAGAATGTTAGTTGATGAGAATTCACAATCGTGAATTGTATATATGGCAGGTGCTTGTTAGGTTGTCTCTGTGACTGGTCATAATGAGGTTCGATGCCACTGTACAATGACCTTGAAGCTGGGCTTTAAATTGATTGAGTGTTTAAGATAACTTCATGTAAGACCAGTAATATAAAAAAAATTGATAGCACGAAGCAGATGTGTTGACATTCCGAAATTCTAAACAAAGGGATTATTTATATTCTGGTTAAATTGATCCAGTTTCTACAGTGTATTGTCAAAATTTTATCTGTAAATCCCCATTCAATTTGCCATAGTAAGTTTTTATCTGATACACAGCCAAATAAACTCCAGATAAACTGGAGATATAATCCACAAGTTTTACTATATATATATTTGTAAGACATAACCATATATTGAAAGGTTCTATCCAAGCTTTTGGGCAGGCCTGTAAATGCAATTTATCTCCTTTCGCTCACCTTTTGAATTTCTTGAAATTTCAAGGGTACTTCAGAGAGTTGCATATAGCTTCATGCAAATAGTCCCCCTGGCACACACAAAATTACTGATTGCTTTGGGAACTAAGTAATTAAGTACATGTTTCTGGATTGTAAATAAGTGTTTTGATATGATCCTGATGCTTAATTTACATGGAGGTTTAGTGTTAAATAGAAACTTCAGATGAAAACCAGTTCATTTGCATTAACAAGTGTTACATACAGGAATTCCTTACAGTGCATACACATGGAAGTTTTCCAAACTGAAAGTTGTCAATTTTCTCATTTATGCATCTATTATCACTGAAAATGACAAACATTGGAGTAGAATTACGATGACATAAAAACTTGAGTAAACATTAATTATTCAAGATCTGTAATTCTACCACTGAGCGGTACATGTAGTGGGACTGGTGCATTTTGTATAACTGTGTACCTGTGTCAGGCTGTGATGTGATGTAAGAATTTAATTTGGGAATACAATGTGTAAAGTACATTTCAATCAGTTTTGTGCAAATAAGTGTACATCTTCGTTATTCTTTCTTGTGCAGCTTGTACCAGTTTGGTAAATGTTGTAATTTCATGACCTTTATTGCTGCCATGTCAGTGTCAGATTATTTATATTTAATGGAAAATTCTCTTTTAATTTAAGGTTTTATCTATATCCATTTCTTCCAAATGTGAATTTTAAATTAAAAAAAAAATGAAATAAGTTGGCTCTTATAAGTCAAGTGTAAGATTTTTAAATAGATGAGATGGGGTGATTTTGGTTCATCGTATCAGGAGATTTGACATTACTGTTCTAACTTGATCAAGTGCAGCCACCGTTAGACTATCAAGTGCAGCCACCTTAAAGTTTGACCCAGCGGGACAATTTAGTCCCAGGTACTCCCAGGATATGAAGTCACAGAGAGAGTACAGTAAGGACAGGCACTGACTTTCAGTCATGTATGAAATGACTTGATGCTCTTAAGTGAAGGAATGCTGTAATTGATAAAATGTAGAAAGATGTCTCTTATTTGTAATTTTGTCACTTGAATGATAAAATAGAAAGCTTGGGTATTCTGTTTACTCAAATAAGTGTTAGATATAATTGAATTTGAAAGTCAGACAAAAGGCATAATCTTTGTTAAGGTATAAAAATGCTTTTTTTTCTTACTTTTCTTCAGATATTTGGTGATGAAAAACTAAATTCTGTTTTCATTTTCAAAAAATAACCACCATGTTGGGTCCACCTCATCAAGTGGTGCTTTTTTTCTAACTTTTCTTCAGATTTTTAGTGATGGAAAACTAAATTTGTTTCTATTTGCAGAAATGACCACCATGTTGGGTCCACCTCATCCAGTTGCCATGCCAACTGTCACCAAAATGGATAAGCTGAGGTTAGCAGCTGCCAAGGGAGGGATAGATGTGGTCCGAGACCTTCTGGAGATAGGGACCCCCCTCCAACCAGACAAGGTACAACCAAAACACCTGTGGATTGTCACACTGCATTTGTTTGCATTTTACTTGATTTCAAATTTGAATACAAAATCTATTGAATAGATCTTTGAAAGTCTGAATTTCTACAGAATCTCAATTCTTTTACACTAGAATTTCTGTAAAAATTCAATTGCACAGTCAGAATAAGTGCATTTAGGGAGACAGTTGGACTTCATGGAGATTGTACCACTTCCCGATTTCTCAATTATATGAAATATTTTGAACTTGAATAATGAAAAGTGTGAATTGCATGCTGTTGAGAAATTTTATTGATCATCAAAAGAAATCAAAGAACCCTTAGTTGTTATATAAAGCTTTGCAGTGTCACTGAATTTAAAAATTCTCTCTTCTACGAGTTTCATTAACTTTGAACCAATATTTACTTTTCTTGCACTAGATTCCTCCTCTTGAAAATGTACAAATGTGCAGTATTACCAGAAAAGGGGGAGGGGTCTATGATTGATTGAATATATATTGTTTAATGTCCTGCTCGAGAATTTTTCTCTCATATGGAGATGTCACCATTGCTGGTGAAGGGCTGCAATGTTTAGGCCTATGCTTGGCACTCGGGGCCTTTAAGCAGGGAGGGATCTTTATCGTGCCATACTTGCTGTGACATGGGACCTTGGTTTTTGTGGTCATATCCAAAGGACTGCCCCATTCAGTGGCCTCTTACGACAAGCAATGGGCACTGAGATCTATTCTAACCCGGGTCCTCACGGGACAGGAGGGGTCTATGAATAAATGTACAAACAATGACCAAACATAGTGAATACAAGTATTTCTTTCATGATTAATGACATGCATGTTTTAAGATAGAATTTACAGTTTATCTAGTTTTTTTTTAGTCACTTACTGGCTTTACCAAAAAGGACTATTAGTTTACCCTTGGTCTGTCTGTCCGTCGGTCTGTCATTGTGCTTGAGGTTTTCTTGACTTTCCTCTGCATTGGGTGAAGATATTCAACGTATATTTGTTTTTTAGCTTTGTCTTGGATAGTTACAGATCAAGTTTGAGTTTCGTTATGCTTGACCTACTTTTGACTGAATTATGCCCCTTGATGAATTGCATGAATCAGTTCTCAGGACTTTTCTCCTCATTTGATGAAGATATTCCATTGAAAATTTTTACATGGCTTTGTTTTGGATAGTTACAGATTAGATTTGAGGTTCGTTACACTTGACTTACTTTTGACTGAATTATGCCCCTTGATAAATTTTAAGAATCAGTTTACCTGACTTTTCTCAACATTGGATAAAGATATCCATTGAAATTTTATAGATGACTTTGTCTTGGATAGTTACAGATCAAATTTGAGTTTGTTATGCTTGACCTGCTTTTGACTGAATTATCCTACCAGTAGAGAACTTTATATTGCCCGCAGTACACTCAGAATGCTTGCTTTGGGTTTTTAAAAATTTATTTATTGGTGGTAGGTTAATCCATACCAAATGCACATTCCCATTTGCCTTTGAGAAAATTATGTATGATTGCAAGGGATAAAGTTGTGTGCATTTATTTGCCATCTTTGCATGCCCTATGTGTGCCTTTGCATGTATGCAATTTATGTATGGTTGATTGGTGTATATTGTTTAATGCCCCACTTGAGAATATTTTACTTATATGGAAATGTCACCATTGCCAGTGAAGGACTTCAAAATTTAGGCATTTTCTTGACAATTATGGCATGGCCTTTGAGCAATAAGGGATCTATATTGTGCCATACCAACTGTGACTTGGGCCTCAGTTTTTGCCATTTCATCCAAAGGACCACTCTCACTCTCTATAGTTGCCTCTTACTGAGTAATGAGGACTTATTCTAACCCAGATCCCCTTTATATGTTGCAATTTTGTGATAAGATTTGAATAATGGCTGTTAAATGCACCTTTCTATATTAGATTTTTATTATTACAGATTGATTAATTGGAATTGTTAATTTTATTTAGTTCTTTTTTCATTCTTTTCCATATATGGCTTGGTTTTCTGTTCTCTATTTCAGTAAACACTCATCAGAAATGTGCAATATCATTATCACACTTACCAGGTTCTTGTTAGCCTTAAAACAGCTCAGTATGTAAACTTTAACTGTATTCTCTGTTGTTAATTGAATCTTTTTGAGATATTGATTATTTCGATATCAAGGACCTTGTCAAAGAAATATATGCAACGTCACTGATTAAACAAATTGCCTGTATTTCAATTCATGATGATATATTTATGTCCACAAGAAAATGTCATTGCATAAATCCTTCAGAAATCAAGGATTATGAATGCAACAGAAAAATTTGTCTTGAGACCCCGTTCCTGTGAGAATCAATCCAATGGGACCAAAGTTCAGCCCAGGTGCTTAAGTGTAGCCAATTTTCTGGGTAGATGATGTCAAAGTTCAAAGTTAGAGAGATATTTGTCAACATTTAGTATGTTCTAAAACAATATTTCACCGCTCTTTTGTCAGATTTTTCAAGTGTCAAAATAAGATTGCAGCGATATCAGAGACTGAAGGTATTTAGATGTATTCGTAACACGTTATCATGAATGTTAGAGATATAAATTCAAAGTCGTCATTGGAGATTGAAAGCATAATCATTTTCCATACATGTGCAGTATGAAAGATACAGACATGGATGAAAGATACTTCACTTTATTTTGGTTATTCGTAGTTATGTCAAGAATTATAGAAACATTTCGTGCCATTGCAGCCAGTAACAACACATTTCATAGACATCACAATAACACATTTTGATTTTGTTCAATTTATGTTTATGTTTCATCAACAAAGTTTATCAAATCTTTGTTGACATTTATTTCTGAAGAGATTTCAAATGATTCAGACATATTGACAATTAAATGCTGGATCAAAATTAGACCATAAACTTTATCAATGTGTCTGCTTTTGGGTCCTTTTTTTTATTTTGGAGATATGTCATGACAAAAATAATACCAGGATGAAAATATGCATGCATAAATGTGTATGCTTCCTTTCCATTACTAAGCAGTGAGCTTATGATATGGTCATCGGATAGCATGAGTTATCAAATTGGTCATGATGTGCTTAAATTTTTTGGAAGCATAAACTTTATGGAATGTGGATCTTTTCTCAGTACCTTATGGGATAATTAAACCCCAAAGTCAATGACATACATTAAAATTAAGGGAAAGGTAACCTAGAATAAAGGGTTATGATTTTAAAAATGTCATAAAATTAATATATGCAGTTAGCAAAATGTTCTTCATCTTATTTAGACAAAACTGAAACATAAGAGTCTTCATATGGCTCACCCTTCAATACAGGGTATAGCTGCAGAACTCTAGCGTTATGGTTTAATATTTTAGATTTTGACCATAATGGTTATGGTCAAAGATTAAAATATCCATAATGCTACAGTTCTGCAGCTATACAGGGTGTGGTGCTTCAAGGTCATTTCAACTTGGCAAAAAAATTAGAAAGTGACAAAAACAACTTTTGCAAGTTACAAGATGACTCTTAACCTAGCTTACAAGATGACTCTTTACCTAGCTTTTATCCTCACCCACATATAGAATAAAGTGCTGAAATCTGTCTATCCATTTATCTCTTTACCCTATCCATCTGTCTATCCATTTATCTCTTTACCCTATCCATCTGTCTATCCATTTATCTCTTTACTCTATCCATCTGTCTATCCATTTATCTCTTTACCCTATCCATCTGTCTATCCATTTATCTCTTTACCCTATCCATCTGTCTATCCATTTATCTCTTTACTCTATCCACCTGTCTATCCATTTATCTCTTTACCCTATCCATCTGTCTATCCATTTATCTCTTTACCCTATCCATCTGTCTATCCATTTATCTCTTTACTCTATCCATCTGTCTATCCATTTATCTCTTTACTCTATCCATCTGTCTATCCATTTATCCCTTTACTCTATCCATCTGTCTATCCATTTATCTCTTTACCCTATCCATCTGTCTATCCATTTATCTCTTTACCCTATCCATCTGTATCCATTTATCTCTTTACTCTATCCATCTGTCTATCCATTTATCTCTTTACCCTATCCATCTGTCTATCCATTTATCTATTTACTCTAATCATATATTTGTCCATTTATCTCTGTACCCTATCCATCTGTCTATCCATTTATCTCTTTACCCTATCCATCTGTCTATCCATTTATCTCTTTACTCTATCCATCTGTCTATCCATTTATCTCTTTACCCTATCCATCTGTCTATCCATTTATCTCTTTACCCTATCCATCTGTCTATCCATTTATCTCTTTACTCTATCCACCTGTCTATCCATTTATCTCTTTACCCTATCCATCTGTCTATCCATTTATCTCTTTACTCTATCCATCTGTCTATCCATTTATCTCTTTACTCTATCCATCTGTCTATCCATTTATCCCTTTACTCTATCCATCTGTCTATCCATTTATCTCTTTACCCTATCCATCTGTATCCATTTATCTCTTTACTCTATCCATCTGTCTATCCATTTATCTCTTTACCCTATCCATCTGTCTATCCATTTATCTCTTTACCCTATCCATCTGTCTATCCATTTATCTCTTTACTCTATCCATCTGTCTATCCATTTATCTCTTTACCCTATCCATCTGTCTATCCATTTATCTATTTACTCTAATCATATATTTGTCCATTTATCTCTGTACCCTATCCATCTGTCTATCCATTTATCTCTTTACCCTATCCATCTGTCTATCCATTTATCTATTTACTCTAATCATATATTTGTCCATTTATCTCTGTACCCTATCCATCTGTCTATCCATTTATCTCTTTACCCTATCCATCTGTCTATCCATTTATCTATTTACTCTATCCATCTGTCAGTCCTTATGTCCCATTTCATGTCTGGGAACTTTTCTATGGCAAGTCATTAGAAGGTCATACTTCAATGTTATCTCCAGCAAGATGGCTTGCCATGACCCTTGCTCAAGGTCATTTGATCAAAGCTAAGGTCACTTTGTTGTTTGGGTGTTTTTTTTAGAAAGTTATAAAGAAACATTAAAACTCATGAATATTTGGCCTAAAGGCAAGTTACTCCAAGATGATGTGTATTGTCCTTAAACCATGGTCATTTTCCCAAGGTCAAGATCAGTTTGAATGTGACCAGCCGGGCATTAATCACGTTGGGGCAGCTCTAGTTTTACTAAATCTTTTAGCTGACATAAATTCAGTCTTTATTTACTTCTCTAGTCTTTAAATATAGACTAGAGTTATATTCTTTCATGGAATGGAGACAGACACTTTTCAGTGTTTTGGTGTACATTAAATGCACTTATTAATCAACCATGAATGATTTGCCTTTTTAGATTGATTTAAAGAAGATGATACATGATAGTATTTTTCTCCTATGGCATGAAATATAAGTACTGTTACTGTCAGCTGTCATAGTATGTGAATATATAACAATTACATGTTATTGTAGATTCCCCCTTGTGTTGTAACTCTGTTATTATACCAACAGAAAAAAAATTATCTGCAGAATATTAAATTCCTGTCCAATCACCAGGTAAACATTTCAAAGACCACTGGACTCTTGCAAATAATTTGATGAATTGAAGCATATCTTTATTTTCTAATGACACACATGAAATTTGTTGACTAGACCTCGTTGGTTACCATTTATTGTTTCCAAAAACAATTTTTCTTAATTCTGGTGGATATAGGATTTACATTTATAAAGATGTTAAGAATAAATATTATTACATCTGATTTAGTGCAGAGGAAATTTCACAAGTTTTCAAAGCTTCCATATTAGCTTTACATCTTGGCCACTAGCATGCTAAAGTACACAGATAATTGACACCAGAATTAAGATTTGAATATCATTTTCAGGTGGGGAATATTTTATAAATGGCTAGCTGTTTAGTTAAATATTGATTCTTTTGGCTATGGCAGGTCGTATAAAAGAAGGTATAAAACTGGAAAACTTGTGTACAAAGCCCCAATCTCCCAGCCTTAGAAAAAATATGCTAATAGCATAATAGAGTAGATTAACAGATATAGGTCATCGTAAATTGTGACTTAAACCTATGATGCATTAATAAAATTTCTGTGAGAGAGGGGACATTTTGATTTTCTGTAATTTTCCATGGTACAGACAGAGGAGGTCACGAATTAACATTGACAGGCTTCAACAGACAGATAATGCCCTGCATAATTAAACCTTGCCTGCTCTTAAACTTAACAACTTCTTTCCAGTTCTGAAAAACATTTATATGTGTAAATTGCTCTGAAGAATGTTTTTGTATGGAATATGCTTCATTAGGCTGCATTAAAACATGAAGGAAAAGATGGCTTTTCCAAATAAAGGTTCATCGCTTTTCTTCATACAAAGAAATGCTTTATCTCAATGAAAGAACTTGGGGTTTGTATTCTTCATAAAAAAAATTTACACCTGACTATTTATGTCAAAATTTTCTTCTATGGTTACAAGAAAATTGCTTTGAACTTCCATTTATTTTAAAACCTTGTTGGTATTATAATGGTTGATTACATTTACTTTAACAATAAACACTTATCATAGATTTGAAACATTTGAAATTGAGAACATTATTATACTCTGATTTTGAATAATACATATACCGGTTTTTAGATCAACACGCCATTGATAAATTCCCTAATTGCATGATTGTGAAAAACAGAAGTGGGTGGGGTTTTTTGCTTCAATAGGAAGGATAAAAAACGGAATATTTCATTGCGTAGATGCAAACATTGAATCTATACATCTGTAAATTTTTTTGTCCAATATGTAGGTCTCACAGTTTGGGGAAAATCTAAAGAGTAAAGCACCTGCTTACTAACACCCCCCCCCCTTTTTTCCCCCTTGATGAATTACATGCATCATTTTAGTGTCCGAATTTTGCAATTGAAATCTAGTCCTGAGAAATAAGGAAATTCTGAGGACCTGGCCACTTTTTGGTCACAAAGTGACTACTGTATTTATACCTGTCAAATACTTTTAGTGTTCTTTATAAGGTCCTGCATTTGCCTCAGATACGTGGAACATAAAGAACTTTGTTTAACTGTGAGACTTTTATGCTAGGTCTCAGAATGTGCTAAATGATAAGTTGTCAAAGGTATCATTTTGGTTTCAGAGAGTAAAATCCAAATGTGTTTTGCAATATCTATTAAAATTTCTACATTTGATTATATTTTTTTTTTCTTTTTACAATGTTGGTTGATATGTGGTTGTTATAAAGAGGTCCAGTAATATGCAAAAGAATTTGACATCAGATTAAGAAAAGAGAAATTCATTTGCCTCTAGCTAATTAACCATGCATCTGTATACTCCTCATTACCTACAACTGATCATCTCAGAAAATATTCATTCTACATATATTTTCTCCAAAGTTGTGGTTGTTTATGAGGCATTTTTAAAAACCCCTCAAGTCTGTAATGAAAATATTTAATGAAGCATTTTATGATTTCTAATAAAGAATTTTGGATAAGATCTTTTTCTTTAATGACAATATTTAAGAAAACTGGTGGTAGAGAGTTGATGAAGGCGGTTACAGATGGCCTGTAACCTGCATGTAAATGGCTGATAATGATGAATATATCACATTCTGAAGTTCCTTACTCGTAAAAATTTGTGATCTATGTTGACATTTTAATCCCTCTGCATAAACCTCAGAATGGTCCAAAAAGACAACCTTTGTCAGCAGTGTATGCGAATCTGATTTCCTTGGCTGTTTTTTATTCTCATGAATTTTTTTCATCTTATTTCAATATTACCTCATGAGATTGACCTGATAACCAAATTTCTGAGACACAGGGTTTGCACCAAAAAGATGAAAAATGATGACGTGAGATTTACATATCATTGACACTTTGTCGTTAAACCTTGCTAAAGAGGCAGACCTCACAAGCTTTTTTAAAAAACTTTGATGTTGTCTAAGAGGATGTTATAATACATGAAATAAAGTTGATAGGGGCAACTCCCATCTAACATTCATGTTTTGCAGAATATATAAAAATACTTCATTATTCCCCAATGAGAGGCAAATAATGAAAACTTTATTTATTGGATATAGCAAACAGCAATGAACTGGGGTTTTTTTTGTTTGTTTGATTTTTTTGGGGGGGGGGGGTTACTGGCTCTGGAGGTTCACTATAACCATGTTTTACTGTATAATGAACTATTTTTGGCTGACTCTGGAGGTTCACTATAACCATGTTTTACTGTATTATGAACTATTTTTGGCTGACTCTGGAGGTTCGCTATAACCATGTTTTGCTGTATTATGAACTATTTTTGGCTGACTCTGGAGGTTCGCTATGACCATGTTTTACTGTATTATGAAGTTTGGGTAATGACATTTTTTGCAGGCCCTGGAGGTTCACTATAACCATGTTTCACTGTGTAATGAAGTTTGGGTATAATGAACTATTTTTTGCAGGCCCTGGAGGTTCAACTGTTTTACTGTACATGTTCTCAACATTATGTTAGTGTTCTTTGTACACCTGCTGTTTTAGACTGAAGACAGGTAGTCCCCCATTTAGTTCAAGGAGGTAGCTATAGGCTTCTCTAATGGAACCCCAAAAAAATTCAAGCTCAAGTGATGATTAGATGACTAGATACAGGTGCAAATTCAGCTGTTTTCAATGCTATGGATGTAGCATGTATCAGAATTATTTGTGTCAATTCAAACTCTTGAATACATAGTTTTAATGAATTTTGATTATTCTTTTTAGGAAGGACGAACACCACTGCATTTTGCTGCACAGAATGGTCATCTCAATATCTGTCATTTATTGATCCAACATGGCTGCCACCCAGATGATCAAGATCAAGTATGTAGTATACTGATTACTAGGCAATAATAAGTTCGAGGTCATCAGTTTCCCTTTATGTGCTCTGCGGTTATCTGATATAGGGCAACAATACAGCAATGTCTCTGCCCTTTAGTGTTTTTGCGAACTATCTTTCCAAACAGTTTGGCTAGTATGGGGGTGAGATGTGTTCATCATAATCAAATTAACACATTATTTTTTATTATATATCAATGTTGCAAATAGATGAGAAAAGTGTTTGTTATTGCATGCAGCCATTAATTTGATTTTAAAAACTGCATGACAACTTGACATTTTTGACAATTTTCAATGAAAGGAAAAAGCTTTAAAAATCACCAACTGTATGATGTACGTCATTCTAAATTTGGTATCAGTTGTGGGGAAAAGAAATCATTTTTGTTTTGGGGATTGTAGTTAAATCAGAGAATGTTTCATTCCAGGACCGGAAATCGCTGTTATTGCACTTACGGTCATTTTTGAAATATCTGGACTGATTAAGTATTGATTGGTTATAACTGCTTTTGGTTTGTCAAGATACCAGTGATTGTGAAACAGTCTGCATTGGTTGGGGGCTTACACTGTATATGTATGCACAATTTCTAACTTTTTGAAACTTGTAACTTACCTGTAAATTACATGTAGGGCAGGTGATGTGCAGTGTGTATTCAATATATTTTACCATCTGATGAAGTGAATATTGTGAGAGTTAATGGTAATGTTTTCTAGATGACTTTGATCATAAACCACATCCTAACTTTGGGAGCTGAAACCGTGTGCATTGTATGTGTGAAGTAAAATAAAGTCAGTAATATTGGGATAATTATTTTTCCCATTGTTGTGGAAATGAAGTGCCTGTATATATATTGATTCTAATATCTCACACGTCAGGGTCTTTAACGACTCTTGATTTCTCCATAAATCATAACAATAACAGGTAATGTCATAAAACTCGTAGGTTTTCCAGCTTTTTAGGGATATTTTTGTATGATCGTTATTGCAGTGAATTAAAAGCTTTTCCATAGCCTTTTGGCAGATACAGAAGTGATTCCTAATTACAGTTTGATTTACTAGGTGTAGCTTCATAAATCATCCGTAATTCAAATTTTATTTTTTTCATTCACATTTAACACTGCAGAGAACTATATCGTAGGATGATGGTTTTCTAATTCAATAAAACTTCTTTTTTTTTTACTTGAGGCTTTAATTACATCTCTTGTTACCACAGAAAATTTAGAAAGGGAAGATAAAAAAGAAATCACGGAGAAAATATAGACAGTGTTAAAAACATCTCTGATCAAAGGAACCATTCTCCACTAAAATAAAAAAAAAAGTGGCAACAAATCAAAGTGTAGAGATAGTCTGTAAGTAGTGTACAGTGTATTTTATAATCTCAACATAGAAAAAAAGACCTCTTAATGTTATGCAAGTTTAATTAGATAAAATCCATTTGCAATTTCCCAAGAGTTGTTTCCCTTTGTTGAACTTTTATATATTGTGAGACATAAAAAATAATTTTGTACACATGCCATGGGTACAAATGCTTATTACTGCATTAATGTATTGCTTTTAAATGATGATTTCTGGCTGCTTATGCAACTATTGAAACTGCAGGGAAACACAAATGCAGTCAATTTATAAGTATTTAAGAGTAAAATGAAAGTGTTGATTGTGTCCAAGAGAAATGACCTACAGAGCCTTCATGTAGGTAACCACCAGCTGAGGTAAACAAAATTCACAATTGTAACTTTTATCATTATTTACATAACCACTGTATAATATAAGAATACCATAGCATATATCATGATTGTGTCCAAGAGAAATGACCTACAGAGCCTTCATGTAGGTAACCACCAGCTGAGGTAAACAAAATTCACAATTGTAACTTTTATCATTATTTACATAACCACTGTATAATATAAGAATACCATAGCATATATCATTAATTTTCTGCTGTCCCCTGTGACACATACACATATATATGAAAAATCTTTTTAAAAACAATTCTTTGTTAATTGTATATACAGAGAGGGGGAAATTTGTGCCCTATTTTATTTTGGCCTGGAGTTGTTTAACCCATTTTTAAATTCACCCAAATTTGTTCTCCGGTACATGAATTAATTTATGCCCATTTTTGTAACTGAGGACAAAGTAGACAAAAATAAAATGGAGGTGAAAATTTCCCTGTAAGCAATATACAAGCATCAGAACGTCCCTATGACATCGTGGTACTAGTGTCTTTCTGTAAGCCACAATATTTCTGAAGGTGCAAGTCGACAGGTGAGGAATCTGGCAGTGATCCCAGATTCTCTTTTCACTTGGGAAGTCCTTGCATAGCCTTTTTAAAAAGTTACATAATGGGATTATCAAGCCCTCCTATCACTGCACAATAAAATATATGCTTACATTGTTCACGGTGACTTCACGCCACCATCTGCCATAAACGACATAAATTCAGTCTGGGAATTTTAACAATGATCATCTTATTAAATAAAATGATGCTGTGGCCCATGTTATCTACAGTGATATCTTCAAACTATGTCTTGATATAAAAATAATGTACATATAAATAAACAGTATCATCTATTAAGATGTTACAGACAGCACAGAGTGGAAAGTCTAGTGTTATATATATATATATTGAATGAAACAAACTTTTGATGGCAGGTTTAAAGCATTTGTTATTGTCCAAAATTGAAAGGTTTTCTTCGTGTGTCCCATAAATTCTTAAATATACTTCTAGTATTTGTCAGTGAAAATTATGCTTCATTAATGTTGACAGTTATTTGCTAAAATAAAGAGAGGAAGATGCCCTGCAGGCTGTTTGTACAGTATGTAGTTGGAAATTGTTTTGTCAAAGGTGAATGTCCTCGATGCGATGTTTAACAATTTGGGTATTTTACAGATATTCGGTAAACAGGTAAACTCTCTTGATGTGAAATCTGATTGGGATTTAAATTTTATCACTATATTGATATCAAATGCAAGAAAAATTGGAGAAACATCAAATGTGCAATCGGCATATAACATCAAATTATTTTAGAAGTGAACCTTAAATATGTTTTGGCAAAAGACATTCCACAGGTGTATCAAGCGAGGGCTTCTTCTTTAAGAATTACTAATTGTCTAGACCTGTGTTTATATTGGAGGTACAAATATTAATGTTCAATGCTATCAGGACTTAGGCAGAACTTGGCCAATGAGTCAGTGTATGTCAATATTTCTCCTAAAACCCTCAACAGCTGCACAATCGGCAAACAGAGATATAGAAAAAAGAAGCCTGCAAAATTCCGATTACTCTGCATGGGACATTTTGCATAATTTATCTACTTTCAGTTTAAAAAAAACAAGCCAAATAAGGATCTCCATAGTTTGGTATCCATCATATTTTGAATTCTATAATTTGAAGTTATCCCCCTTCAGTAGTTTTTATTTTTTATGCCCCAGTAGAATCAAAGATTCAGGGGAATATAGTTTTTGGCCTGTCCATCTGTGTGTCTGTGGCATAAACTTAACCTTGGTCATATCTTTAACACATAAGAGATAAAGCTTTCATATTTGGTATGTGTATTCCTTGTGGCAAGACCTTTCTGTTTTGACCTGGTGACCTTTACAAATCTTACAGATCCATTTTGTTGTAGTCCAGGGGCATGCATCAGTGTTTCAGAACCACATCTTGTTTGTTTTTGTTTCTCAGCCATACAGTTTGCTTTTTCCAATGTAATGAAACATGTTGCTTTGGATCAAAGTGAATTATGATGTGATAAAATGTAGTACAGTTGTTATTTATATCAGTCAAGGAGGCTGTTTTGGTCTGTTGTGTATGCTTAGGGTATCTCTGGACTGGATTATGTACCAGACTGGTTTAATGACTGAGAAGAGTTTTTTAAATGCTGGGTAGAACAGTTACAGATAAAGAGAGATTGAGAGGCCTTGGCAGAAGAGTGCAGTCCCTGGACTTTCAATCCAAATCTGACCAATATTTTTCAATTTTCCTCATTAATGTAGTTCCATACCGTTTGATAGAAAGTAAACTGAGACAATGTTCAGTTGCACGATCATGGTTATGAATAACTGAAGGTGTTTTCCATAAGATAAAGTCTTTATATTTAGATAACCTTAAAGAGGAACTGACACGATTTTGTTTAAAAAAAAAATCTACTTGGATAATTAATTTGAAAGTACTAGATATGGGTTAAACACTGCAACAAACCAGAATTTCAGAAACTGAAATGTATTTGAGACATCTGAACTTTTCATTTGTGAAACAAGGCATGGGCCCTGTTTATGTTTACATGTTATGTGACTCCACCATCAGCATAACCAAAGTTGACAGTGTTGGTGAAAAAAGCTTATACAACCAATTTTCTTTGTATATGTAGCCTAGTATATTGATTTATCATCAACTTATGTGGAAACTTTGATTTAACATTAACTTATGTGTACCTATACACATGATATCTTGGCTGATGACAAGCAGTTCTATGAAATGCATGCACATTTGTCTCACTCTGGATATAAATGAACACCGTGTTTACAAACCTGGGTTATACGTAAATACAAAGTATATTCTATGTAAATATCATGTTCATGCACCCTTAGCTTACTATTTTGTCTGTCCTTTTCCAGGTCAGATACACTGCCCTTCACCGAGCCTCCTCCCAAGGTCACACAGAGGTCATTGAGCTATTGATCAGCCAACACTGCAACATTGACATTCAGGATGAGGTAAATTATTTGAAACCATCATTAGATAAGCATGGTTTATTTCATCTTTCACCACGTGAGGACAAACACTTTGAGAAAATAGGCACATGTAGGTGATGATATACAAATAGTGCATGTAGTTGAGGGTAACATTGGAAATTTTCACCCCGAGAAAACCATTGTCAACAGAGGCACATCCGAAGAGGATAATTTTTGTGGTGATATCTGCTTCTGAAATACACCTTCATTGATGACCTATCGCTTGATTGTGATTTGATGTAAATGACATGAAAGATTTGTCCATCATGATCTTTATATATTTATGTGTACTTTTCTGAGCATTTAATGTAAGCATTTTGTAAATGGAATGTTTCACATTATTGTAAATATTTCTAATTGGTCAATTTGCATGTGATGCCATTTTCTTAGTGAGTTTGCCCAGTAGAAAGACATCATGATAGTTGAATACTTACAGAGCATTAAACTGTTTTTACTAGAAAAAATTAAAAATACTTGAATTCTTATTAGTTGATACTCAAATACTTGTCGAGTGAATACTTATTGAAAAAATACATGTATTTCAATACATATAAGATATATACTAAGCTTTCATCTAATGATAAAACTATTTCAGTGAATGGGTCTGTATTAATGGTCTACTCTCCAATGAACTGAATACGGTATATTATCTTATTTTTGTATAGAATGGGAATGCTGCCATACATGAGGCTGCCTGGCATGGCTTCAGTCGAACTCTAGACGTTCTCATCAAGCATGACTGTAACATCATCATCACTAACAAGGTAGCAGTCTGCCATGTCACTGTGTGTGTATTGATAGCGTGCACCACAAAATAACATACATTACAATCAAAAGAGCAAAAAAGGCGTCAGTAATTTTAGTAATAAGAACCTGACTCCACAAAGGCATAACTGCAAGGAAAACAAAGCTATTTTCCCCCCCATCATATCTGCATGATCAATTTTTCCATCAAAATAATGATCTCACCTAAAAGCCAATAAAAGTAATTAACTTTAGACTGTATTGCGTGTTTTTATTTTGCCATTGATTGATTTGGAGTTGCTTGTAATGTATTAAGTGAACTACTCCTATTGCTGGACTTCACATCTTGGATATTTTACAGGCTGGTTTTACAGCCCTACATTTATCAGCACAGAATGGACACAACCAAAGCACAAGGATCCTACTCCTGGCTGGCTGTAACTCTGACCTCAAAAACAATGTAAGTTAACCTTGACAGTTTAAATTGATTATAGGTCAAGGTTACTTTAAATGAATTTTTCTTCCTATAATTTCTTTGAGTGCAGAAAACTTTATGATGATTTATACGCGGGGCCGGATTAATTTTTGGAGTTATTTTTGATTTTCTGTTGTAGTATGGAGACACAGCCCTCCACACCGCTGCGAGGTATGGTCATGCTGGCGTGACAAGAATCCTTATCAGTGCCCGCTGCAGTCTCAATGAACAAAACAAGGTCATTATGTATCTTCATTTCAGTACAAATCATTCTGCTTTATAGGACTATATTTTAAAGCTTATTTGCTTATTCTTGTTTGTCCTGTTTAGAATTTTCACAGTTATGGATTACAAGTACTTGCATTTTGCCAAACAACATGTAACATTGAAATGTTAAAGATATTCAGTAATAAAAATGTCCAGTTGTCTCTATTGACAGATAAGTAACAACTGATAACTCATTCATAATAGATTAGTCAGTTTCTGCATGAATTGATTTTTTTTCATATAACATTTATAGGTCACCTGAGTCACTCAGGTGATTTCTTGTCATTGGACTTCTCCATCGTTGTGTGTTGTCAGTCATCTGGTAACAATTTTACATCTTGAAAACTACATAGCCAATTGTTACCATTTTTGGAGTGAAGCTTCTTTAGGATATTGTGAAATTTATGATGTTAGCTCTCCCAGGGCCTCATGGATGGGGCTAAAACTGCAAAAGACATGGCAAATTTTCAAAAATCTTCTCTACTCCCACACATGTGGAAGAAAAACCAAATGCATGGTTATGATGTCCATGAAGCCTTTACCAAAATTTTGAAGTTCATGGCCCCTTGGTCAGAGGTTCATCTCTTGGATGGAGCCATTATGGCCATATAGTAAAGATATATTAAATCTTAGAAATTCTTCTCTTCTTTACTGTCAGATAATTGTGTGAGAAAAACTAAATGCATGGTTATGATGTCCTTGAAGATCTCCACCTAAATTGTGAAAATCATGACCCTAGGTTAGAGGTTTAGGCCCTAGGGTAGGGCAACATACATGTAGCCTCTCATTGAAAAAAGCAAATTCTTTCAAAAAAAGTCATGAGACATTATTAGGACTTGTAAAAATAGCAGTGACATTAATCATCATCTTACGATCCGTTTATACTCCATTATTGTGCTGGTTAGTCGACAACAGTATTTATATGATACATGATATACACATATATGTGCTTGAATTGACTTATACATGTGCTGATGATTTAATAAACATTAGAAAACATGGAGAAAGCTTGTTCTTACAAACACCAAGCACATTTGTTGGTTTGATGTGAGTTTTCATTTCACACATGAGAAAGATGATCCCATCCACCATTAACTACATTCCAGCCCCACTAAACATTATCAGTTTTCCCCATTGATGACACAGAAACTTGTTGGTATCGAATTACTTTGACATGCAGCAAAATGTCTCCTGGGTCATACTGCTTTGAATAAAAGGGGCGTGTTCGGTCATCACGTTGTCTAAGTAGCAGATAAAATCCTCCAGAGAATAGTTGTAACCGAATGTTTTTGGGGACATTTTCTTTTTATATATGAGATAGATTATATGCAGAAAGACCCAGGAAGTCAACATTAGAATGATTGCATCATCAGAGTTTTATCAGTCTGGGGATTAAAGAGTGTGTAACACCAATCATAGACAATGTTAGAAACACTAGATTGGTGCAGTGATATATAACAGAATATGCTATTGTCCCACGCTGCGATAAATCAAATCAAGGTGAAGCCATATTCACTGATGATGTAACTACACACATTAAGATTTACATCACAATACTGCTTACAATCACATGTCAAAGGAATAGTGGACTCAATTAAGAAATGAATAATAAACTTGTTCATATTCTATTAAAATGTGCCCAAATCTATAGTGCAGAGTCTCATACCCGAAACTGACAATGTGCCCAAATCTATAGTGCAGAGTCTCATACCCTAAACTGACAATGTGCCCAAATCTATAGTGCAGAGTCTCATACCCTAAACTGACAATGTGCCCAAATCTATAGTGCAGAGTCTCATACCCGAAACTGACAATGTGCCCAAATCTATAGTGCAGAGTCTCATACCCTAAACTGACAAGGTGCCCAAATCTATAGTGCAGAGTCTCATACCCTAAACTGACAATGTGCCCAAATCTATAGTGCAGAGTCTCATACCCGAAACTGACAATGTGCCCAAATCTATAGTGCAGAGTCTCATACCCGAAACTGACAATGTGCCCAAATCTATAGTGCAGAGTCTCATACCCGAAACTGACAATGTGCCCAAATCTATAGTGCAGAGTCTCATACCCGAAACTGACAATGTACATATATTCCAGGTTTTGTAGCAAGAAAAATGGAAATTGGGATCAAATAATAATTCACAAATAATATTTCTTGTACCGTATGATATTTTGCTTTATTTTATGGTCAACTCTCGATAAACCGCCACCTTTTGTTCTTTTGAATTTATGGCATAATGAATTTGGCAATGAGTTGAATTTCCACCATTTTGAGGAGAAAGAGTTTCTATTCTTTTAAATGTGGAAGTGATCTTTCATTTACTTATAATGCTTTTATAATCATGATACTGAAAAATTTTTAATAGTGTGAAAAAAAATTTCAAATTTTCTAACATGATTAAAATAATAAGGCTTCATTTAAAAACAATACTTGTACAAGACACATATACACAGTATGTTCCAAGGTATTTAAAACCTTGTTCAGTGTTGGTATTTAGCAATTGATGAATGACCATTTCCTGGCAGGTGAGCCATCATTTACTGGACTAGGGTTAACAAGAAATTCATCCTTTGCAAGTCAAAATATCACCCATTGTCCTATATTATATTGGACTTACCAATAACTGTAAAAATAATTGCAGATTTCCTGTTATGTACATTTCAGATAGTTTCTGCAGTACATAACAATTTACTTATTTTCATCAAAACTTAATAGAAACTTCTTTTGTTGCAAAGCCATAGCTAAACTGGAATATTTTACTATGACATTAAAACAGCATGACTACAGATCATATTAAGTAATTCTTGTGTGTGTGTGTGTTTAATACAACAGTTACAGGGATTATCATGCCCAGGAGATGATAATGACCAGTGTACTGCTTTACTGACCCTGTGCACCCATGGTGGTTCAAGATAATTAACACTTTGAAATAGACTTTCATATTGAAAATACTTTGGCTAATGGTGATAGCTAATTTCGCATTTTAATGAGAATTTTAAGTATTAGGAAAAATGTTCCTAGGAAAATGTGGCATTATAATGAAAATGGCAGTCTATTGAGTGGCGATAATTCAAGAGTTAACTGTACTTGTCGGTTTCTTACAAGTGTAAATTGATGTTGAATGTTTTAAGAAAGATATCATATTTACATATGTCAGCTTGATTTATTTTCTGTAAAAATAATGATTTCATATTTCATGTGTCTTTAAAATAAAGTGATTTATCGAACACCATCATATTTTTTAGAATGGAGACACAGCTCTTCATATTGCATCAGCCCTCAAACGACGGAAAATCGCAAAACTGCTAGTGGATGCTGGAGTAGACATTAGTGTGAAAAATAAGGTAGTTCAGAATTCTTGTTCTGTTAACTGTCACCATCAAATAGTTATTCTTTAGTTTGTCTAATATAAATGTAACATTAAAATCATCACTTCTTAACAAACTTCTTTGCTTTTTATGAAAATAATGATAGCAGGGTATTGTATACATCTAAACAAAGTCAGAAAAAATAATTCATGACTTGTCTCTGGAAATAGTGATATATAATGGCAGTTGTGGTCATAATATATTGAGATATTTTCTAACAGCATTTGTGATTGTTTTTATTTATTTCCCAATTGCAGCAAGTTGAGACGGCAATGGATGTGGCAGAGAGGAAACAGCATCCAGAAATCATCCTGATTATCTCCTCCTTCTCTAGGGTATGTTAATGTGTATAATGTGTTAGGAATGGCCCATTTTGAATCTGCCCTCCCCGAATAGGGGCAAAACGTTAAAGTTTTTAGGTACTGATCCAAAATTAGAAATTCATGTTTAGAACATTTAGGCAGTACGTAGTCCAAAATTTAGAGAAATTCTGATCTGAAATTAAGAGAAAATTTAGACAGTGATCTAAAATTTAAAGGAAAGGGAAATAACTTTGATATCTATAATGTTAAAGAATGTGCATGAAATTTACTGAAAGATGTGCATTCATATTCAATATACATCAATTATGTAGTGTGTTTTTAAAATATGGATGTAATTTCAAAACAGGACCCACATGAATCAAAGAATGCAATAAAACGTGTGCATTTTAATAACATACGTTGTTATGGTAATAGGGTAATCAGAGTCTCGACCATTTGATGCATGACTGCACATACAGTCTCCACAGTGCCAAGAAGTATGTAGGGAAAAAATGTCCACTTGATGGTCTTTAATTCAGGAAATATGAAGTAAATCAAAGCTTGGTGATAATAAGTGTGTCATTTGGCTTTTGTATGTATACACGGGAATTGCCATTGTGATAGGTTTACTGACTGTCCATGATTTATCGAAGTAATCTGTATTTATTATTGTCCATTATTATCTACAAATAAACACTGACCCCAGAGTCACCAGACTGTGGCTCCTCATGCCATCATTAGAAATAAAATCTGACAGCAGAAATAAGTAAATATGTGCAAGTAGCCAGGAACCTGCTGTCTCGCCTTTTAATGACCATTTTTTCATGATTTAGACTTTCTGATATCTAATATGATGGAAAGGGTTTTTATCATCAGTATACCTCTGACCAGAAACTTGATTCTCAATATCTCCAGTTCGTTTAGCTGTGATGAGCACTAACTTCAGCCTTGGGGCTAGCCTGAGCTGGAGTGCTGTCTCCCCCAGAGGGAGTCTTTGACTCAAATTCATCTTAACACCATGGAAATAAGCACCAAGCACCAGCTTTGCCACAAAAGGAACTTAAGTGAGAAATGCATGGATTATTTTTAATGATTCTTTTATTTTCAAATTTTTGTCAAGGTATTTTGTATCCTGTGATAAGTTACAGGGTATTGAAATCTTATTACCTTTAGATTGTCAGACAGCTGAAATTCAACTAATGAAACTAAATCCAAAGCTTTTATTGGCCATAAACCTGTTTACAGTTTTAAATGGAAGATCTTGCCCCTATGCACATGTATGTTTTTTTATAAATTAAAAAATTTTATGCCTTTGGTGTACGGTTATAAATTAGAATTAAATCCCTTGAGACACATTTATGTGTGATAAATACTCAGAGGTCAGTGTAAAAGTAGATCTTCATAGCTCCATCCTCTGATGTTCCTTCAAAGTTTTTAACTCAAAGGTTTTCTCAATTTAACGTTTGACTTCACTGATGTAAACAACATGTACATGGATCGTTACCTTTCCACAAAAAGTTTTTGATCTGTAGCGCTTCATCTTCCAGGGTGCTTCCAAAAATGTTATGAATCAATTTTAAATATTATTTTTTGTTTTAAATGTTTCTAAAAATCAGATGACATTGAATGAAATAAACATGAAAGCTTCAGGTGAAACTGCTGTAATTAGCAGATTTACGAGAAGCTTTACTTATTCCACCATCATCTTTCAACTGCATGAAATACAAACCTAACTAATACATTATATGGCTAGCTCAGAGCCAGTATGTCAGTGCCTGGTGTATATTATAGCCTTATTAGAAATGCATTAAAAAAGATCGGTTTTCAGATTTACCACCAAATTCTTTATATTATGTATACAGTATATGTTACACACTTCTCAGCAAGGAAATTTTATATATGTTAGTTTGATCTGCACAATTCCATGCATCAACCCCAATGTCAGCATTTCTATGTATGTATTTTTCACCATTGATTTTATATTCAAAGTGTAAATGATCTTGTGTCAGATTGAAATTCAAGAGCATAATGATCTGGTGGTGCTGGTTTGATTCATTGACAACAAGCTTGGTGTTACAAGTGTACTACATTTGATGCTGGGTTTTATGGTATACAAGTTTCTCACTGAGCTTCTTTGAAGTTTGGAAATGATGTTTTGTACATGGTAACTAGTCTGTTGTTCAGCCATAACATTTCTGTTGGTCTTTCTCCTTGTCTGTCACCAGGCAGTTTACACATGTCATTATAACCTAGGGGTGCTCTAAGGTCATGTTACTTCAATCAGAGGTGTTAGATCATCTCTCGCACTTTGATCTCTATAGGTTTGTAAAAATGTCTGATCATGTCCCCAAGACATGCTGATTGCAGCTGTCTAATTCTGCTGCCACCTCACGACAAAGAACAAGAGTCAGTTTTAGAGCTAGGGACTTTGTGGTCTATACCATAATTATAAGTGTTCAAAGCTGTGAGAAGCTAATTATAGGCCTTATCTAACTGCATGTGGACTAAAGAATTGTGTTTTTGGTGACTTTTTTTTTCTGGAGTAATGGTGATCAGCGATAATTATACTATCTTGGGATAGGTGACTGAAAGTGCACAGGCCTGTCATTGTTGTGGTTGTTCTGTGACAGTCAGCCTATTATATTGCTTATAACCCAATGTCTTAGGCAGATCAATCCCAGGGCCTTTCAAAGGAACAGTCTTGTATCAAAGTGAACATCCATGGATTAAACTCTGCTTCATTTCTATAAGATATCAAGGATTGGTTCAATTCTTGGACTATTGAGTGCTTCAATTCTTTGAAGGATTTGAAAATTACAACAACAAAATTAATGGTTAAGAGATTTAAGAAAATTTTGCTGCAACATTTATGTCCTGAATTTGAGGACAACATGCTAATTTGTCTTGTGCATGACTCTGCCATTATGGAATCTCAAATGAAACTCAGTATTCCAAACAATGACTTCATGCAACTTCTGCCTGGAGAGAGACTGCAGCTTCTCCATGATGACAGTATGCAAGTCATGCCTGATGATAGTTACCATGAATATCAGAACATTCTGGATTTTTCTCTGAGTAGCAGTCTTCTCTCAGTAAGATGGAAGATTATTATCTCAAATTAGAATATTCACCTGATCAGAACTTAGGACTTTTTGTTCCAATTTGTTGTCAGATTTGAATTGTATAGAGTTAGAAATTCAAATTCTACATCATTAGAACTGTGTTATTAAATTTTTACACATAATTTACACAGATGTTCTTTGCTGCATTTGATGTTAACAGAGAGATTGATTTTCGTTTTTTTCTTCCACCCATTTCAGCCAAAGACACCAAAGACAGTGAATTTCAAAGAATACCCAGTTGATATGGAGGGACCAGTGATTGTAGCAGAAGAGGAGGTTCCAGCTAAACCTGTCAAACAGGAGAAAAAATTCTTTGATTTCTTCAAGAAAAAGAAAAAGGTTTGTAGAAATGTTACTTACCACATTCAAGTTTTGCAAATTCTTCAAATTGCAGACAGCAATTCTTATAAGGAAAATATTACATGTGTTGTTTTGACTAAGAAGAGATGAAAATACAGGGTTTTATTTCAAAAGTCTGCCCAGTATCAGTTTTAGTTAGCAAAGCTGATGATTTAAATGAATGACATTGCAATCTTTCTATGACTGTAGGACAAAGAAAAAGATAAAACTGACTCCCAGCAGGCCCCAAACACAGGAAAGTCAAATCCCTCGGTTCAAGGCTTCTTCAGTCAATACGTCCCAAAGCCCGGGCTTCAGTATTACAGGGACTTGGCTGGCAACATCAAACAGGTAAACTGATTTTCTCAAATTGTGTGTCGTCATGGATATTATCTTTTAAAGATGTATAGCCAGTAGTTATCTACTTTTGGTCAACTGCAGTGTGAAATATATACTGTAATATCCCTGTTTGAGGGGTCAGATGTTTGTGGGAACTTGATTTTGTGGTTGAGGAGTTTTTGATTTTTTTCATAATAGTTAAGTTTTTCTTCTTTCTGTAGGGTTTGAATTTGTCCATACCATAAACACAAAATTTGAAAAATGAAATTTCCATGAAAATTAACAAGTTTACAGTTTAAAAAAGGCTTGTACTTATGTCTAAATATTTTTAAAAATACAAGATGTTTGCAATTAAAGTCTACCACTACTCAACAGCAGACTACAATATAGCTCTATTTTTTTCCTTTCCAGGGTCCCATTGGCTACACACCAATATGTCAGTGCATGCCAACACTGAAGAAACTTGAACACCAAGTGCATACAAATCAAGAACACATTTATGATCACATCGAGGCTTCCAATCGAGCTCTCAACAACCGCTTAGATCAGCTAGACCAACGAACGTCACAACAGGTCAAGGACCTAGACAACAGAACCAGTCAAAGGCTCATGGAAGAGGAGGCACTGTGTCAGGAGAGAATTCGTCGTGGATTGGAAGGAGAAAGAGCAGTCATGGAGCGCAGTCACCATGATAACCTCAAGATGGATATTCAGGAATGGCTTGAAGTCAAACTTGGCTCTTATGGACACTGTCTGGATCATCACCATGACGACACAGCTTTACCAAGCAATAACTTGTTCTCAGAGATTCATCAGACTGAAAATGGACGGCTATTTCGCTCAAGGTCTGATGAGACTTTGTCACAGTCCGACAACCACAGTGGAAAAGGATTTCGTAAGAAAGCATTCTATGAATCTCGACAACAAGCAATGCAGCAAATTCGTGCTTGGCAAACACCATCATACAGTCGGACTAATGCTTACCGTGTTAAAGGATCTAGTCATGATGTGTTAGGGCCACGGACTGTCACTTTCAGTGATCAAGACAATGTGAATGTGAGGACTAGTGCTGAGATACATTCTCAGAATCCACCAAGGGATTTACCACATTCTCAGAATTTACTGAGGGATCTTCCAAATTCTCAGAATTCACCCAGGGATTTACCAAAAGCATCAGCCAAATTTACAGACACATCAATTCCAAATGGTGGACCTCAAAGTTCTGTGCCAACAAGACAGAGTGAGGTTCGTCCCCCTTCTAGGAATTATTCTCCCCATCCTCACCCCCGGGGAACCTCCCCTAGTGTTCAAAACAGAGGAGACCCTGTATATGGAAGTTTTCGAGATTTTCCTCATTCAATGGGACAATCTAGAAGTCCACAAAATCCTAAATATGAGCATCTGCCTAGACCAGATCACATGAGTAGTCCTCGCCCTGGGCAAGGGGCTGTTCATCATCAGAGTGTGTCAGATGCAATGTACACTAGTCCTCATCAATACTCAAGTCAGGGGGCTGTCCCAAAACGTATTCCCCAATCACAAACTTGGCATCATGAACAGTATCGTAATGTGCAAAAACGTGAACCAAGTCCACTTACTCATGGCAAACCAGTGAACCCAGATCAAGTGAATAAACCACTTCCTCGGAGTCAAACAGACAGTACTGGTACCACACTAAGATCCTCGCAAGCTGAGGTTTTCAGACGGGGTGAATTACCCAGACAGAGTGTTCCAGAGAAAGGAACGGCCTCTAATGGATTTATCAGAAACACAGAATCTCGGCAGAGTTTCCCAGAAAGGGGGCCCTCAAATACAAACTCAGGAGGAAATCTAAACTCTAGTGTGTCCTCCCTCGGAGCTGGTCAGGGCCCCCAGGATTCCTCCAGACCCAGCTCCGGTCGGTCTGATCGTCCCTACATACCTCCAAAGCCAACTTTCACAACATTTGGCTATGATAACTCTAAATCTGATGATCGAACTCTTCCTTCCACCTCTGTGCCAAATTCCTCTTCCAATAATGTTCCTCCAAAGCCCACACCAAGAACAAGTTCCAATGCTGAACTTGAAAGTCCATATGCTCCTTTACCTAATCGATCTTGCACACCTCATAATGAGCTGGATAGTCAACAAACATACAGTTACTTTGCTGCTGTGAAAACAGAAACTCCAAAACCAAGTGAGATTAACAGATCTAGTTCAGGAAAAGAGACACCCAAGGATGATTTATATGTGTCAATGTCTGAAACACCTGTCATAAGACAAAGGACAAGGTCATCTGAAGGTCTCTTAGACAGTAACATTACGTCGGCTCATGACCTAAAGAAAAGTCAACCACCTTCTGTCCCCTTTGCAAATCCTAACATTCACAAAAGTGACAAGTCCCTTATTCCTTATCAGGTGCCTTCAAATAAGCAAACACAAAGTCAACAAAGGCCAACGTTAAGGCCACATCCCAATCTATCCATGGATCAATATTCAAGTGAAGCTAGGAATTCTCCTCTCTTAAGATATGGAAATCAGCCTGTTCCTATCAAGGGTGCTCAGACGGAAAGTGTGTATGTGACAATGAAAGGTGCGTACGAGGGAAGACGTAGTGCTGTAGATTTTGATAGGAAAGGTGGACCTTACAGAACCCATGGCAACATCAGAGAGAATCCTTATGCCTCTGTGAGGGATGTCTCTTCCTATCGCTATGGTAACAGTTCTCCAATGGGAAAGCCTGGTGTGCCCTACCACAGCACGTATACTGTGAACACCGTCACACAAGGCCAGAACTTGCTCAGCAAGTCCGAATCCAATTTAGTGGACAAAGCAGCTGACAGTGATGATGAGGGTGGATTCACTTCCACTCGAAGGACAATGTTGAATGCTTCACCAGCAATTCACAATAGTGCTAACAATCCAAAGGTTGTGTCTAATTACCCCAATGCCTACACCAAAGAGGACTCCAGCAGTAACCCAGATTCTGGATACAGCAGTAAAATCTTTGGCACTAGGACCAACAATGGCAATGTCCCAAGCAACAGCGATACTCCATCCTCCTCCTTTAGTACTGACCATGATCATAGTCTTTCAGTGTCTAGTAACAATCACTCTCCTCATCCAGCTGCCACGCAGAGTGACTACGAACAGATTCAGGACGTGGAACGAGCTGTGAACCATGGACAAAACCTGCAGGCACATGTGGAAGGGTGGTATCAAATGAAACTAAAAGAGGCAGCTCTGAGGCTGCAAGAGGGACCACATAATGAAGGGCATCGGGACCAAAATTACAACCCAAAGGGTTATAATCCTCATAATATGAATCGTCAATATACACACCCTAATCCCCAGTATCACAGCTTCCAAGCCAACCAAACATACAACAGTTACCGTAATCTTCCTAGTTATATTAGAGGAAGTGATGTGTGATATCAGTAACTTCGATTCTTTCAAGAGAGAGAAAAAAATGAAAAGTTGTTCCAAAATATGGCAGCAGATATTGTAAATACAATTGCATAATTTATAATGGCATTCTTGTAGATACATGTACTTATTATGTGTATATCATATTATACCAGCATTTCAGGTACATTTAATGTATTGTTGGTGCTTATTTATGAGAAAAAAGTTGTCTATTTAATTGTGTTCATACAAAATGTGTACAGGATGTGTAAATAGTTTCAAATGCCACATTCTCTTGTTATAAGATGTTGACTACTTCCACTTTTATTAAACATGACATGTGTTTCTGAATTTATTAAAGACTTTCCAATCAAAATTTTAATCAAGACTCAAGGATATGTTTTATTATAGATTTAAATTAGAAAGAATGAAATACATATACATTTCAGATTTTTATCTAGATAGGATACTGGACTCAATACACATTCTTTTAAGAACTATTAAACCCTTTTTATGTATATATTCGAGAAATGCAAAACATTCTTCCAATTAAGCCTCGCACTGTAATTTTTAAAAATCTCCATTTTATTGAAATCGTTATTATGTATTTTAATGTCTTTCATGTACTGGACATTCCATTCTCTCAGAGAAATACAAGAAACCACTTATATGGTGGAATAAAAAGTGTTATATCTTATGGGTCGTTTTGTTATGCAGTTTCTAAGAAGGTAGACAACTCTTTCTTCCAGTTTTGAATTACAAATATAATCAAAAATTGTTTGCAATGTTGTGCACCTGTAATGATCAGGAATTATTCTATATAGCTTGTTACACTCTATTTTATACACATTGCATCCTACATTAGCCTGAGAGCCATCAGGCTCAAGTGAGAGGGTGCTTTTGAAGGGTTTTTTCCCCGTCTTTACTCTGTTTAACAGAATGTACTAGGAATCAAATCACATACAGTACCTAGGAGTTAACAAGCTGCAATAATGTAGCCATCTCTAAAAAAAATTTATCACACCCCCCCCCCCCCCCCCCCCCAGCAAAAAAATTCAAGAGGGCTATAGTAAGTGACCTAATTGATAAACTGAGTTCATGAACAATTGGTGATTGAGAATGTACATCACAAGATAGAAAAAATTTTCAAGCAAATATCACTAACTTATAGAACACAGCCTTTGACTGCCAGTTAAATAGCAACTGGAAATTGGACCTTGATTTTAAAATGATAATCCCACTAAGTTGTTTATTACTATAGACTTATCTAGCATATTTTCTGAAAAAGAGTTTTAAGTAACATTAATGTTCGTACACACTCTTCCCAAATTGTCAAATTTAAATATGTTTATTTTAAAAGCTGAAGATCATGTCTTCCTATACAGCTTTTTGTGGAGGTTCATCTGGAGTACTTTTACATTTTAAACATTGGAATTCAACAGTCAAGAAAAAATAAATATCATTGATCAAATCATCCATCACTCATTTTATTTATAGTCACAAATATGAATTAAATTTACAATGCAAGACATGCAACTTTTTGCATTGGGAAAACCTTGTATACAGCTTGGTCAAGAAAAAATAAATATCATTGATCAAATCATCCATCACTCATTTTATTTATAGTCACAAATATGAATTAAATTTACAATGCAAGACATGCAACTTTTTGCATTGGGAAAACCTTGTATACAGCTTGGGGAAAATGTTGAATTCCCAAACAATCTCCACAATGCAACCATTTGTAGAAGCTGACTCAAAATTTAACTTTTCTGGACTACAACACCAATGGCTTAAATAAAGATTTTTATCTTTTGAGAACAAAATATCCATCTTGTAAATATGAATGCAAAACAGTGGTCAATTTGCACTGCAAAGTCCATTGACTTCATATCAGCAAGATTTAAAATGGAAATTGATTGGAGTACTGTTGTCTAGATACAAAACACAACTGTGTAATGTAAAGACTACAAATAAATTAATAACCAGTGTTTAAAATCTCTATTTTGCTCACCATTCAGTCATGAAATTGCATTGCAGAAAACAAAAATGAATATCAAATTTATAGATGCATATATATATATGTCTATCAAACTTCAGTTCACAAACTATTAAAACAAAATACAAAAGTGTAAGGTTAGTCTGAAAATTGTTATATGATGTAATGTCTATTATCCGATTAGTATCAATGCTGTTTATGTAAACAAAGAAAAACAAAAAGGCTACAGTAGAATCACTAATTTCACATTAGTGTTCTGTCGAATTGCATGCATAATGTAATACACAACATTACATTTAGTCACTTGAACTTGGATATAATAATGTAATACAAATTTAAATTCATATATACTCGGTGTGTTTGTATATCATATCAAGACCAGTTTGCATTAAATCTTGCAGAGTTTAAGTTGATATGATGAGCAAAGGTACATTCTCAAAGAACCGGTATTTAGAGAATTTTCCTCGAAATACATTTAAACAACTCTACAACAAATTTTAAACCATGTCAAATGAAAAACCTACTGTTTTACATGAAAGCGAGTGTAAAGTAAATGTGTTATTCTAGTCAGAGGAAGATAATTAGAGGAAGTGTTATATAATGGCCAGATACTATAATAAATGGTTCTATCATACTGCCAGACACTTAACAAAAGTGATCCAATGGTGTTACTACACATACATTGTCTGGCATTAGAACAGTAATCTCATACTGTTAGTTGTTACACATGATTTCAGAAGCTGCTCAGGATATCACAGTCACTAACACTGGCCTCACACGTGTCCATCTACAATCGCTCTATAAGGATGGCTGATGCCCCGCCCCCTCCATTACAGATACCTGCCATGCCCTTCTGACCAGGCTTCAGATTGTGGACCATGTGACCAGTGATACGGGCTCCCGACATCCTACAATACAGAACATCATGATATCAATATTCTACAGCACAGAACATCATGATATCAATATTCTACAACACAGAACATCATGATATCAATATTCTACAATACAGATCATGATATCAATACTCTACAACACAGAACATCATGATATCAATTTTCTACAATACAGATCATGATATCAATATTCTACAATACAGAACATCATGATATCAATATTCTACAATACAGAACATCATGATATCAATATTCTACAATACAGAACATCATGATATCAATATTCTACAATACAGAACATCATGATATAAATATTCTACAATACAGAACATCATGATATCAAAATTCTACAATACAGAACATCATGATATCAATATTCCTCAATACAGAACATCATGATATCAATATTCTACAATACAGATCATGATATCAATACTCTACAACACAGAACATCA
The DNA here is from genome assembly GCA_024699665.1 of Ostrea denselamellosa. Taxonomy (NCBI): domain Eukaryota; kingdom Metazoa; phylum Mollusca; class Bivalvia; order Ostreida; family Ostreidae; genus Ostrea; species Ostrea denselamellosa. The sequence continues at coordinate 913,689 of JAMZEH010000054.1, read as the reverse complement.
TGATATCAAAATTCTACAACACAGAACATCATGATATCAATATTCTACAACACAGAACATCATGATATCAATACTCTACAACACAGAACATCATGATATAAATATTCTACAATACAGAACATCATGATATCAATATTCTACAACACAGATCATCATGATATCAATATTCTACAACACAGAACATCATGATATCAATATTCTACAACACAGAACATCATGATATCAATACTCTACAACACAGAACATCATGATATCAATATTCTACAATCAGATCATCATGATATCAATATTCTACAATACAGAACATCATGATATCAATATTCTACAACACAGATCATCATGATATCAATATTCTACAATACAGAACATCATGATATCAATATTCTACAACACAGAACATCATGATATAAATATTCTACAATACAGAACATCATGATATCAAAATTCTACAATGAAGAACATCATATCAACATTCTACAATACAGAACATTACAATATCAATATTCTACAGTAGAGAACATCATAATATAAAAATTCTAGTGTTTAAATCATTGGATTACATCCAACATACAGTGTTTAGAATTATTGGATTACATGTAGCATAAGTTCAGTATCAAAATTATGACTTCTTCTGAATTTGCAATGATAATAACATGAAATTAGAATTTTATTCCATTCCTAAAACCCAATACAATTTACAAGGTTAATCCATTTTATCTAACTGCCTGTGATTAGACATTTTGTAACAATTTTGTTGCGATTTCCACTTTACTTCTTGCTTTCATTCAGGGTATGTTATTCTATAGTAATCGCCTACAATTATACTGTCATCATGTAGATATACACTGATGAAGTCTTGGAAAAGTGACAAGCAGGATTACTTGAAAAAGTTTCTTTGATGCAGAGAATTGATGATTTACATAAATATAAATGCAGAGAATCTGTGATTTACTTAAACATAAATGAAGAGAATTGATGATTTACATATATATAAATGAAGAGAATTGATGATTTACATAAATATAAATGCAGAGAATCTGTGATTTACATAAACATAAATGAAGAGAATTGATGATTTACATATATATAAATAGCTACCTTAGATTTAAATGAGTCAACATATTTCCAATACTAAACAAACTTTAAAGAAAAAAAAAAGGAAAAATTTGTTTGCTATTAGCTGTGGAATTAAAAACAAAAACGATTTGTCAAACACAAAGAAAATATATTAATCAGTCATGAATTTCCTCCAGGTGTGACACTAAGATACCATCTTGCATATAGAAAGAAAATAGCTTGAAATCTTAAGAGGTGTTTGAAAGAAAATATCGAAAAAGATTTTGAAGAGAGTTTCAGTTTTTGTCAGTTTTTTATTCAAAAGTGACGTTTTAATCTTTTAAAAACATATAGCTTACCTATTCCCATTCACTCTTTATTACAGGATATGGTGAATTATAAAAATATGACACAAATAAAGAAATTCAACTGAAGTATACATTTAAACTGGCTTTCCAATTTTCAAAAATGTTTTCATCAACAAATAATCTTTTCCTTTCAAAATAACAGCTTTCTCTTCAATATTTTTTTCTAAACTTTATTGTCACAATTGTTATTAGATACATACATTTATTTAGTGTATTCAATTATGATACAAATTAAGCATCAATTGTAATGTAGATTTTAATTGGAATTTCCAAAAATACAAAAAATGAAAAGAAACCTTTTGTTGTAATTATTTCCCATTTCAAAAAAATTTCTCTATTTCTACTGAACTAATTCATGTATGAGTTTTTATGTGTTAAGGACACACACGACATTTAACATTATCTCTATAATTATTTTTTCATCTCCTCGATATCATGGGTTTTTGTATAATAGGTTTAGATTTTGTAATGTAGTGATATTACCAAATGTTTTACATCAGCCTGGCTGAGTAGCTCAGTGGTTATATCACCTAACTTGTAATGTAAGGGTTCCAGGTTTGATACCCCATTGTTCAAAAGATTTTTCTCTCCTTCTTTACTATGATAATGCCCATTGATACAGTGGAGCTGAATTTACATTTTTACTTGCAACAGCCAGGGACTATCAAAATATGCTATCTAAAACAGACATGGTAATATACCCAAATTTTTTTGTAGAAACGAGATAAGAGTGCAAGTGAATTGTATGTGAAATTTCATGAAAGATTATACCATATATTATTGAGAAATGTTGTGTATGTCCTTAATTGAAAGATTACTTGCATTTCACTTTATTCAGAAAATTATACACAATGTTAAAATTAACACAAAATAAATTCCATGTGGAATGAAATAACAAAATAATACACCTGCTTCTATTATATATGTTCCACACATGGAAACTCTAATGTGGTTAAAAAAAATTCTACAAAACTGAAGTGCAACAAATTTCTGAAATTTTCTCTTCAGTCATATGGTTTGAATCAGAGATGCTGTATCTACATATTGAATATGAGAATCCATGATAGCTGCAAAACTGTAGCTCTCTAGAGAAATTTTTGGATACCACGTACAGCTACCAGCCCGCACCTCAGATCTCCAGATTACTGTATATTTCCGTATTTTTCCATATTTTAAATGCGAAAAAAGTACCGGAAAAAGGGGTGAAATTAAGAAAACATAGAAATGATGAAATAATCTGGAAAATACGTGGAACAAATACGGAAAGTTGGACTTAGTCTATGGAGTTGTGAATGAAACTTGCAGCGATTTTATGACCAAATATTGATCAAGTGAACGATTCAAAGAACTGTGATTACAGATTTTGGGTTTCATCAATTTCAGTGATAAAATTATCTGTTCATTTGTTTACAGAGCTTTAAATTATTCTGAAAGTCCATTAGAATGTATTAAATATTTCTGATAAGGAATTCAAAAGAAGTTTGTTGAAGACATGTTTCTGTTACAGATCTCCATATTTTTTCTGTATATCTGCATTTCTGTTACAGATTTCCACATTTTTTTCTGCATTTCTGTATTTCCTCATTTCCACATTTTTTAAAATTCATCTGGAAAAAGAGTCTCAATACTCCCATCCACATTTTTACCATATTTTAAATGAGGAAGAAATCTGGAGATCTGAGGCACAGGATAAATTGTGTGCAGAAAAAGTCCCACTGTAAATCAAAGATTTTTGTTTGGAGTGGATTCCTGCACCTCTAATCTCACAGATTTTTTCCACATTTAAAATTTGAAAAAAATATGGAAATATACAGAATATGTATGTGAAATAAATTGATGAAGAAGTCACCTTTGTAGGATTAACTTACCCAATAGGATGACCAATGCTGACCGCTCCTCCGTGAATGTTGACCTTGTTCATGTCTAAGTCCAGATCTTTGACATTAGCCAGCACCACCACGCTGAATGCCTCGTTAATCTCCCACATATCTACATCTTCCTTCTTCACTCCAGTCATCTCCAACACCTAACACAGATAACAGTCATAAAATTTACATGGAATATTTCACTATACCAAATTATCAGACTTCCTGTTTGGGAGATTACAATACTGAATTTACTGAGAGATTGATCAATTCAGAAGTACAGTGTATATACATATAATATGTCTCTGCTTCAGAAGAAAAAAACTATAATCCCCCCGAATCTTCAATTCTGGGGGCATAAAAAATGACAACTATACCTAAGCAAAATATGTTTATATCCAGTAATAGTCAAAAACCCATTCATAATATAGAGTTTATTCAAAAGCTACATGAGAAGAAAAAAAATACACAAATTCTATGGTCATTATAACAATCTAGTTTGCCAATACAACATGCCATTATGTCAAATGTTGTCTGACGTGTTTTATACCAATTGCTAGGCCATTCTTAGCACACTGACTCTTACTACAGATTACTTTGTTTACCTGATCAAAACAAAGGGCTCACATTAGGTGTGAACAGTTAACATGGGATGCTTACTCCACCTAGGCACCCGATCCCACCTCTGGTATATCCAGGGGTCAGTATTTGCCTTACTCCTAAGTTTTGTATTCCTTGCAGGAGTTATGAGATTGATCACTGTTCATTATCTTCACCTTTTTATATTCATCTTCCCATTGTAGAAGAAAGGTTTATTACAAAGTCACTTTTAAATTTCATTAAAACTTCTTTTAAATGAAGACACCGTAAAGTTTTGCATCCTCTGTAACAAATTCCAAGTTAAACTAGAAATGTGTCCATCTGACATGAATGCCCCCCACCCACCTACTGTGACATTTGTAATGCAATATCAAAAAAAAGGGATTTATCAGTACCTTCCGATATTCTGCCCCATGCACAAATGGAAAATAGGTTGAATTTTTCCATTTTGTGAAAAAATTTAAATAATGAACTTTTTTTTTTAAAAATTATACAGAATAGGTGGTGATTGAGGGAAAATAATTTCCTTCATGTAAAATCTTTAAAGCTTTTTAATGGGAGAGCACTGATTATTAAGAATACCCCCGCTAACCCCAATCTGCCATACCCAAAGGATGTTCCTTTGACCTTGTGACCCCAAAATTGGTAGGGATCACTTTTGTTCCATGGGTAGTCCATATGTGTGATACAGTGACTCTGGGTGAAAAGGATAACAATGTTAGAGCCTGGACTGCTATTTCAATGTCCAGTACACTTGACCTTGATCTTAAAATTGTTAGGGATCATCTTTGTCCCATGGGTAGTTCATATGTGTGATATGGTGACTCTAAGTGAAAAAAGATAATGTGGTGACTCAGGTGAAAAGGCTAACACTTTAGAGCCTGGAAACCAACTATGTTGTGGGGGGTATAAAAATAAATCCATATGCATTTTTAAAAATATATGGGTGAATGAAATTTTCATGAAGAATACCAACATGAAGTGTCACAATTAAGACCTTCATGTATTTTAAACTAGACACATGTCCATAGGACATGAATGCCCTGCCAAGTGTGACTTCTATAAAAATAACTGGGATTTATCAGTACCTTCTCATAGCCTGATATTCTGCCCCATCCACAATGGAATATAGGTTGAGTTTTTCCATTTTGTGGAAAAAATTTTGAAAGTCTGAACTTTTTTTATTACAAAATTATGCAGATTAAGGATGACCATAGGGAAGGGGAACCTCCTTCAATGTAAAAAAAAAAAACCAAACTTTATAGCTTTGCAATGGAGAGAGAGAGATTAGCTGCACTTTTTCATTCACCTTATTTAATGAATAAGAAGTGAAAAGCAATGCTTTCTCAATAAAAATTCCTTTGTTGTGTTAGTACCAGGGTCTAAACCTATAGTGAACATAGTTTGGTGTGGTGCTAGCTTTTTTATACATGTAAATCTGAGTTGTGTTCAAGTCATACCACAATGTATACAAAATAGGGAGAACCCTTGTAATGCTCTTCATTATTGTTATTTATTTTAAAAGCTTCCTAAGTTATTTGCAAGTCACATCACATATATATAAATATATATAAAAAAAAAACTCTCTCACACACTTATTATTATCATTCAATCTAATGCATTATTTCCATGGCAATGTAAAGTATTCTAATTAAAAATGTCACTTTTTTTCAAAATGCTTTTTTATTTTTAAACCTTTTAACCCAAGCATCACCCATTCATTTCACAATGAATATTTTTCAAATTTACCAAAATTCTAAGAAAATTGCTATAAGGATAAACAGCAATGTTGTTTTGCTATAAATAGAAAGGTTATCATTGTTCAAAATTACTTGTAACAATAGAAAATCAAATACTCAAATGAAATGCAGATCCTCATTTCTATACATGGATATCACAAACTGACATCTTCAGAGTGGGGCAAACAAATTCTCCCTTAATTGCTTTGAAATTGAGCTAACCACCAAATAAGGAATAGTGAGGTCAAAGTCACATGGAAGGTCAAGGTCAGAAAATAATGCTACAGTTAAATATCTACCACTAATATGTATCAGTGTAAGAGTTTTAATATAAATATTGTCAATAGTTGCTTCGAAACTGAGCTAAACACCAAATAGGGAAGTGTCAAAAAAATTTCAAGGTAAAAACAATATAGATGCAGTTGAATAGATATCACCCATATGTATCAGCATACAAGGTTTGATAAAAATATCTCCAATAGTTTGTTTGAAACTGAGCTAAACACAAGTGTGACAGAAGGAGAAGGACGAAAGATGAACATGACAATTCCGGCCATATTCCTGGAGGCGCATAAAAATGAAATTGATTTCTTCCATAGATTAGAAACCTTACATACACACCTTAGGAATGGCCAGTGCTGGGGCAATAGGAAAGTCAATAGGGTGTCTGGCTGCATCAGCAAATCCTGCAGAAAAACCATGTATTGAATAGCCATGAAAGCAACTTCAAATTGTAGGTTGCAAGCAGCTGTAAATCACAGCAATTTTTACCTTTAATTCAACCTCTGACTACATATTCATGAACTACATAAAAAATTTACCTTTTAAGTCAATTTTTAATCACATATTGATAAGTTATAAATAAATTTACCTTTAATACAACCTTTGATCACCTATTGATGAAGTATAGAGTAGCATAACTTTAGATCATAAAAGAATTTATTCTACCAAATTATGTCAGTTCTTTTGATGTCCACATACCCAGAATCCTGGCCAGAGGAGTGACCCCCAACCTGTTGGCCGCTGCAGCGGTCATCAACACCAGGGCACCTGCTCCATCATTTAGTGTACTGGCATTAGCTGCAGTAACTGTGCCTGTCCACAAGTGAAATAGTACATCAATTCTGTTGTGAATTTGTTTTCCATAAATTCTTTGAAAAACTTGCTTGCATAAATGTTGCAAGACTGCATCCAGTAAAACTGTTTTAAGATGAACAGGTCAATAGGTGCCAAAAACTTAGGAATATATGTATTGGTATATTTCTTAAATATTTCGAAATTGATGAGAAACTTATGTAAAGATTGAACACAGCATCTATTTGGACAAAATGCACGGTAAAGGTGACCTGATATTTACACCAATTCTTCACTTTCTGTGAAATGTTTGATAAGGCCATCTGAAATTAATTTTGTTTAACATCAGGTCTAAAATTCAAAACCTACTAGGGAGGGAGGAAAACTATAATCAAATCATTTGTCAATTAAAATTCATCCATTTTGAGAAATTCAAAACAACGTATACCTAATATCAGGTATAAGATGTTTAGATAATTCAAAGCTAAACTGTTCCCCACAAAGAATTTCAACTTGGATCATATGCTGTACAAATAGTCTGTGTTTTATTGCCAAAAGTAGAAAATGAATTGTAATTGATAATTCTTATAGGGACCTGCTTGTTTTTGGTGAATAGTAATTTCACTGAAACCTATGTATAAGGGTGATGTTAAACATATGATTAGTTCAGGACAGCCTATAGATGTAAATCTGTTTCTGTGACTGTCAGATTATCTAACAAATCTAAAACCTCTAGTATACAAAATTGTTATCTCACCATCTTTCTGAAATACTGCTCTCAAAGATGCAAATTTGTCAAAGTTGACCTTCTTGTACTCTTCATCCTCAGTAACAACTTTTGGATCACCTGCAACAGGAAAAGTGAAAATTATGAAGACATACAGAATTTAGGTATTAAATTCAAAGACAGAATACATACATGCATTCAACATTAATGTTTTTTAATTAATATATACACAAATGTTGCATGCAGGTGCTTTCACCAAAACAGATACTAGGCAATGTGCTCCCTACATGTATGTGTCACCTGTGCTCTGGAGGCAACACTTAAATATAATTTCTAAGTTCAACACGGTTAACCAACTTCTAAGATACATCAGTAGTAACATCTGTTATGCTCCAGGACTACAAGTAAATTTTCCGCACTCTGAATATCGGTAGCTTCTTCAACAATTTTATCCTTGTTTCCAGTAAATTAAAGCACACAATCTCTACGGATTAGTATCTAGGACTATCATGTAAATGTGTCTCTGCTTTGCTTGCCTTTTTTCTGGGGTACCTCCACTGGTGTGATTTCCTTCTGGAACACCCCCTTCTCAGCTGCAGCCTGGCTTAGCTTGTAGCTACGGATGGCATATTCATCTTGTTCCTGTCTTGAGATGCCGTATTTCGTGGCTGTGTTCTCAGCACAATTACCCTTCAAAATAAGATGGATTATTTCAAAAGCAGATATCAACCAAGAAATTCAAACAGTAAAGTATTTAAGTGATTGCAGATTATAATTCTGTTGCGATATATCTCATGTTTGCTCTGACAAAGACATACCAAAGTTTCAAATTCTGATGAAATTGTATTGCATACTTTCATTTGAAATACGTACCATATGACAATGATCGTAAGCATCTGTCAACCCATCCAGAACTATACCATCCTGTTCATAACACAAAGTACAGTGTAATCCAAAATACCTGAATACCATTTTAAATTTAATTATAAATATCATAAATGATGGTACATTTTTTGTTGAACACATCTTACCTTGAGTTCTACTTTGCCGTAGGGTGTGGCCCCTCTAGCCATGTAGTAGGGGACATTGGACATACTCTCCATGCCCCCTGCCACCATAACATCCTACAGAAACATAATCAAATGTGTACCTAGTGATTTGTCCCTTGTATGTCATATACTCAAGTAATAAAATAATATTTGAACAGGAAAATTGAAGAGAGAGAGAAAGAGAGAGAGAGATTCACCTGTTGACCACACATGAGATTCTGGGCTGCCAACATGACAGCTTTCATCCCGGATGCACACACTTTATTGACAGATGTAGTTGGAGTGGACAATGGAAGACCTGTATGGTACCATTAAATTCCCATCATCAAAGGTTTAAGCATAAGTAACAATCATTCCCTATTTTTGCTTACTATATAGAACTCTGGAATTATTGTTAAGTAGTTGCTATGTTAATATGAACATTGTGAATTACACATTAGTCTGCATCTTACTCACCTGCCCCAAGTGTGGCCTGTCTGCAAGGGGCCTGTCCCTCCATAGCTGTGCATACATTTCCCATATACACCTCATCAACATCCTCTTTTTGTATACCTAAAGAAAAGACATACAAAGTACTACTTAGAATATCACACATCCTGCAATTTACAGTTGTTTGAAATCCTATTCCATGATACATGCATTCACAAATCTGTACCATTTTTGGACTCATCTTGTGTCATAAATGAATTCTTACTTTCAGATATGAGATTCAGACTTCACTTAAAGTTTAAATTTCGATTCATCTACTGATTACAGTTAATACCTGCTCTGTTGACCGCCTCCTTTATCGCAATGGCCCCCAGTTGAGGAGCCTTTAATTGTGATAAGGTACTCTGAAATGAACCGATGGGTGTCCTCACAGCACTGACAATGACTACCTCCTGTAATAAGACAGTCTGGTTCAGTGATGTTGTAATCAGGCAAGTGACTGAGAAAACTCAAAAATCAAACATCATAATTAATAAGTTAAAAATATGATCAAGAACTCTATGTGATATCAGACATTCTTGGCCCCATTAGCACTCAGAATTTTGAAATTTTAATACAATTATTAAATCTTATTTTATTTCATAAAAACATGTCCAATACAGTTTCACGTTTCCTCCAACATTTACAGTCATTGGATGTACATCAAATGTGAAACAATCTTTCAATTTACTCAAAGATTATGTATATAATTACATACTCAATTTTTTTTTTATATGTTTTTCTTTCAGATAACATAAACCACAACTTTGAACAAACAAGGTTTTTCAATCACTTTAATTCTAATGCAAATATAAATCTATGTCATAAACAAATGTGTAAAGCCTGTCCTGGGCTTACACCAATGTTTTCTGAGAGAAAAACTGACACTTTATTGTTAAGGTACCTAAAATAGCAGGAAAATGTCATCTTTATGATGTCACAATTCCAAATCTTGATCATTTTGAATAACAAATGAGCTGTATCAGGACTCTTGCAGAATACATAATACGTACACTCAATTTTCAAAAAAAAAAAAAACACATGACAGTCAGTTTTGCTCGGTAAATGGAACAAGTTCTTTGTAGGCTGCTGACCTGTACAATTAATATTTAGCCTCCACATATATTGAATGGATAATTGATACATGTATATACACCTAATTTCACAATGCATAATTCTACATTTGTACTTACATGAAGACCACTGACTTTGCTGAAATGTCTACACAAGCCACCTATGCCCTTGCTAACCTAGAGTTAAGAAAAACCAAGAAATAGAAACAGTTTTATAAACTTACTCAATATAAACCCCACATTGGGAAAAATTAAAAAGGATCAACTTTCAATGTTTTAAACAAAAGGCCTATTAACCTTAATGGTCATCTAAGTGTCACACAAAGCAGAATTGAAGTAAAAATGTTGCATGTTGAGTGAAAGATTTTATGCATGAAAACACAGATAGGAATAGGCAGCAGGTACTATGCCCATTCAGCTTCTTCTCATAAGGTGTTGAATGTTGATGGTGAAAGAGTGCATCTGTTAAACTTTGAGAATCAGACATCCTAACTCTTTCGTTGTCAAAAAAGAATATGTAAAATTCTTCATTACTAAATTGTTACCTTTGAAACTTTTTTGGGCTACACAGTTACCTAAATGTTAAATGACCCAGTCATCCATGCACAGTAACATTGGTCATCAGCAGCTATTGTGACAAATACGAACTTTCAAAGTCTTTCCATTAAATTTTTTTTTACAATTTCAAGTGCTTTTTACTAGTAATCTTTTTCTTTGCCCAAATGATTTGGTTTAGAGATACATGACATGTTGTGGTTCAAATTATGAGCTTCTACCATCTCAAAATTATTAAGCTTTGGCCCAAATATGTATAATCACTTTATTGAAAATGACCTTAACCTTGGTCAAATGACCTTTGATCAGACTCAAAACACATTGTTTATTTAAGATAATAAACTCCTAACAGATTGTTTATTTAGGGTAATAAAATCATAACACAATTGTCTACGGTCACAAGAACCGAGAGTACCTGTACTTAATATGAAGTAGTTAATATGGAGACTGAACACACTTTTAGTTTATGAGCACAAAGCCCTATCCTGGAACTGGAATCAGACTCCAAAATTCTGGTAGAGGCTCCATCCTTATATCATTTGTTCTCATTCTGCATTTGTCCTTGCATTAATATTCAAACATCTTTAATTTCTCATCATATACATGTACTACTGGGCTGAGTTTGGTCTATAGCATCTGTAGGGTAATTCTGGCACACTGTTTTGATTTTAGATACTAAAAAAAAAGTTCTGGTGTACTTCTGGCACATTGTTTCAATTCGAATCTTACATGGAAAGTTGTGGTGCACTTCTGACACACTAGTGTTCCAGCAGCAACTCAAAATTCTTCTATTGCATTACTGTGAAATCATCACTTGAGGGGGATCAATGTTCATGGATTCCATGGTTCAACCTTACCCACAAATTTACATCCCCATGAACATTTATAACAAATTCAATTTTAAATTTCTTTTTCAAGGTCACATGTGACGTTTCTCAATATTATATAATTTTTCATGAAATTTCACATACAATTCACTTGCATTCTATCTCTTTTCTACAAAAAAAAAATGGGGCAAGTTACAATGTCGATTTTATAGTTCCTGGTTGTTGCAAGTATAATGTATGGGTATTTACCCCAGTAAAAAAGGAGAGAAAAATCTTTGAAACAAGAGAGCTACCCAGGCCAATGTAAATTTACAAAGACAATATCTAAAGAGAAAAAACTATTTATCTAATTTAATCATTGTTATTATTATATCCAATGTAATTACAAGCAGTATCACATCATAATTGCACAGTCATGATAATAAATAAATTACAGTCCAACACGACAGAAATTGCCTGTAATTGTTTAAGTTTTCTGTGCAATTTTCACTATGTTCATGCAATTGTCATAAATTAACGAGTTAATGAGGGCTGGTTTTAGAGTTGAAGTTTTCTACAAAATTACAACCCCACCATCATCACATGCCCTGGCTGATATGTATGTACATTTCAACAGGGGCTTGCGATGATACATCCCCACAAATCAGTAAAATTTGGGTTACCAATAAACATTGACCCCAAGTACAATGATAATTCCATGGTATCTGAACTCCATCAGCAAGGATCTTTTAAAATTAAAATTATCACAAAAGAACCGCAAATTTCTATAATTTCCAGGTAATGATCATTGGTACAACATCAATGAGAACAAGTACTGTTATAGAATCAACGGGAACATTAATTGGCCCACTGATCAGTCTAGCACTCTGAAATAATTCATCTGAAACAATTTGATACAATGACTAGTCATTCCAGCACTGATATGTTTTACAGGATGACCGTTGAGACAAATGAAGACCCTTACATCTTGAAACACAACTTTAGGCATTCTGCTTATTCATTTAAAGCAGGAAACATAATGCACTTGACATCATATTTCACTTCACTGGTTTTTTTTTCCCTTTTAAACCAAGTAATTATCAACAGCAAAAAATGTACAAAAGTGTATAAGAAGACTTGTCTGGGTTAGATATATGCCACTCCATACTAGTTACTGTTAGGCTTCTATAACTACAGCTAAACTTACACAAAATGACAGTTTGAATGTTCAAGTTGTTGAAAGAAGACGTCAAGTTTCCGTAAGTTAAGAGAGGAATAATCAAAAGTGAATAATTATATTTACACGAAAATTGACAGATAACTGGTTGTTTGAATACACAAATGAAAGGATCGAACAGGCCATAACAATTTAATTGTGAATTTAATTCTTTTTTACAATGCTTCTGTTAAGTTCATATGTATTTTGGGAATGACTTCGCAAAAAATTGGTGTATCATATTTCAAAGTACTATATAATCGAGAGCAAAGCTTACTGATACAGCCATCCATAATTTTGATATTTTTTTCCAAAGCAGAGGAAAATGTCATTAAAACAAATTTTAGGTGAATAAAATGTGATAGTTCTGCAGTGATGGACACATTTTCCCAGAGCACTATGAGCAATTGTCATCATTTATATTTTGGCTGATTATGAGCAAATCCTGCAACTCACATGTGCAACAAGCTTGTCCCATCACTTTGCAACGTGAATTTCACTCACTACTAGACTTGCACTGCATGTAAACAGGTAATGTAGAGTGGCCAGGGTATGTTACACTACACTATACCCATTTATGGGCATAGTTATTTTTAAACTCAAATAACTTCAAAGACTATTGAATCACAAGCATTTGAAAGCTTATAATTTTATTACAGTGCATAAATATTTTTAACACAGAACTTCAATATATAAAATGCAATAAATAAATATGACCTTGAAATCTACAATAGCAGTATGGTCTACAAACAAGAAAACAACCCATAAAAAATGAATATCTGAGAGCGCTATTACGCCCTACTGCAATGTTTAAGATAAGAAAAATTTTGTTGTGAATCCTGATAGCTGTCTCTGATTGGATGAACTCAACACACCTCCAATATTTAGAGGGTATAAGAATCCGACTTTAGTAGCATAAGCGCATAATCAATTAAACAGCATCATATATATTTAGAATATAATTATAAAACTTTAAATATTAAAATGATTTAAATAATCACTTGTGGATTCTTCCAAAGTCCTCTGAAACTCATCGTCTTCCGACTATGTTCTTTTCACCTCGGTTCTCGTTTTCACCATTCGCAACTTCTCGGGCTTTTCAGACTGAAAGGCTGCTTTCACTTTTGAAAATGAGCCACAATGTCACTATATTTGTCGATGAAAATCGTGTACTACTGAATCAAAAAAAATTTAAAGACGAAAAAAAAAATATGCGTTTGAAAGTTATACCCCCGACACCCCTTTATTTTTCAGGTCTTTACATCATTACAATATCGAATGAGTTTGCACTCGAGTTGACTTGCCTCTGTAAACAAAACAGTTGCGAAGACGTTATCATAAATTGTGTTATCATAGCTATTTTTAAAGAGATCTAAATCATAAAAAGTTCTATGCAGGTCTTTTAAGTGAACTCTCACTTGGAAACTTAAAATGAATGCACAAGCTTCTTTAAAATCTCAGCCGAACGAGGACGAAATGAAAGTAGACGCTGCTGCTCAGAGTCAGGTTGTCTACAAATTGCGAGATATAACGCGAGGAATGGTCAATGCATGGGAATCTAGATTTCCAAGGTCATATAAAAATGTACAAGTGAGTTGATTTTGGGATGTGAAAGTGACATGGAGACAGTTTCATGTAACACAATGTAGATCTCGTCGTCGGGTACCCATCGGTATCTGGAATATTAGTGCCTGTTGAGAAACACCGAAAATGCAAAATAATTACCCCCCCCCCCCCCCCCCCCCCCCCCCGTGCCGAAAGTACCAATGTATCATTACAAAATATTAACAGGGTGTTAGGTCATTATACATACATTCCCAAAGATTTGTTCATTTTGATAGAAAATTTAATGATCTACAGTTAATTTTTCATTAGTATGTATAGACGCTCCACCAATTTCTGTGGAAACGAGGAGGTTATTTATATTCTGTCTTTTTCTTGCCCCAAGAGAAAGACTGAATATATAAATAACACCCTTGGTTCCACAGAAAGTAATGCTCCATAATAATTGTCATGCTATTTAGTAGCAAATTCGTTAGACGTTCCATATTTAATTTTAGTATAATACTAATAGTAAAATATATTTTTCTCATCTTCAAGAAGTTTTGGTTGCAATGTGAATAAATATTTTACAAAATGATATGTGACATAACCACAGGCACCTGAAGTAAGGATACTACAACCTTCACTATTGATTTTTGGCAGTGATAATTTCTCCTGAATGTGTGCATAATTCCCTGTCTATTGAAATTTATGTAGTTGTTTCATACCTTTTGTAAGCTTTAAAGATTGGCCTTCTACCGATATAATAAAATAATATTGTTGGCACTTTCTGTGGTGTTTTTGGTTATCACCTGGTGTTTTCAGAGTTTCCTCAAATTCAATGGACCTAGTACTCGTGGCTGATATGCTCTTGATTAGAAGGCGAGATCAGCCATGTAGATCTATTTCATGAAAGAATTTAATACTGGTGCAAACAACAAAGTATTATCAAGGCACTGTCATTAATGCCTGGATTTTTTTAAATTGTCTAGTCAAAGTATAGATGACAAGTTTGAGTTTTTGCATTTGTTATTTGATGGTACCATTTTATTTTTTTTTTGGGATATTTTTTCCAATGACAAACTATGTACAGATTATATATGTATTATTTCTTTAAATCTCTATTCAAGGTTTTGCATCTACAGACATTTTACATTGACAAATACTTCTGTTGATGGTTACAGATATCCCATGGTGATATATTTAATGATGCTCCAGCTGCCGATGCTATAGTAAGTCTATAATATAGGGTCACTATTGTGTATTATTATACTTCCTGTGAGCTTGTCCCAATATATTCACTACTCTACTATGTTTGCATATTGTACAGTTATTTATAGATCTGCTCTGTGAAACTCAACTTTTTGTATTCCAAACTTTCCACATTTATTCAGAAAAATAATGTGTTCATTTAGAGATTAGAACCCTGGGCTGCTTGCTTGCTAAGCAAACATGTTAAACACTACACCAGTGCAAGTCCTATTCAAATGTTGATAAATTATCTATATCAACTAAAGTTTACCATTAACAAATATAACACAGTTATAGGGAAAACTACACGATTAACTGAAAAATGTGTTTAATATAGTCATCCACTAATTTCGATGATTACACTCCAACAGAATAACAAACTATTTAATACTTCATTTGAAATATCTGCATTGTTCAACAATGGCAAATTCCATTCAGAGTGCCCCGTAAAATGGCTGAAATATTGCCAAGTCAGCATAAAACCCCAATCAAGCAACCATTCAGAGTGTTTGCCCTTTGCTCCATTGAAACATAAATTTTTATCTTTTAAAAAAAAAATATGGACAGTCAGAATAATAATAATGTTACATTTTGTGTGTACTATGCCAGATTAGTAGTCAGGGTTTTGATGCAATAATCCTTTGGCTCGTGGACCACGCATTAAAACCCAGACTACTATTTTTGCATAGTACACTTAAAATGTAAAACTTTTTTATGTAAAATCTGCCTTATGTATGGAGCACCAAATTAACAAACTCAAATAATTAAAGATATATCTTTAATTATTTGAATATATCATCAATTCAATCATTGCTCTCACCAAGTGAATTAATGTACACATCAATTGAATTGATGAGAGCAATAATTGATTTAATGTACACATCAATTCAATTAATGCTCTTATCAACTGAATTGATGTGGGCATTAATTCAATTAATGAGAGCAATAATTGATTTGATACATGCTTCAATTCAGTTATTGCTCTCATCCATTCAATTGATGTTGGCATCAATGTGGTTGAAATATTGCTAGCAAAAATTAATTTGGAACTTGGTATAAATGATTTGATGATCTCTTAAATTCAATTTAAGGTATCTTTAGTTCATTTACAATGCTTTTGTATAAGGAATTAATGTGTGCATCAATTCTTTTGAAGAGCAACTATTCAATTAAAGAGATCATTACTTCATTTTTGGATGTGTTGAATTGAAAATATCTCTAATTATATAATTGCTTTCTCTAAAAGTATTATAACACACATCAAATGAATTAATAATATCCTTAATTCAACTGAAGAGAGCAATGATTTAATTACTATGTGCATCAGTTGAGTTAATGACATCATTAATTCAATTGAAAAGAGCAATAATTCAGTTATTGTGTTCATTAATTAAATTGGTGCTTGCACTAATTGAATTATTGCTCTCTTCAATTGAATTGTAGCACACATCATTAATTATTTGAAGAGATCTTTAATTGAATTATTGCACACCTGAAATGAATTTATGATATATTCAAATAATTAAAGATATCTTCAATTATTTAAGTTAAACTTTATATGTTAATTTAGCACTCCATAGTTATGCTGTGGAAAATTATATAAGTGAAAAAAAAATTGCCTCAGATTTATTAATGGCAGGCAGATCAGTGGCATAAGAGAATTATTTGTCAATTAATTTTTCTCATACTTCATAAAATCTTAGTATTTAGGGGACCCTCAATTTAAAACAAAGAAGTGGGTTTCTCATCATACATGAAGTAAGGGAGTTGTGGACATGGAAGAGTCCGAATGAGAGTGAAGACTCCCTAGCATTACAAAATGATCCATTACATTTTATACTTGAGATTTTTACTTGAAATTTAGTTCCATCTAAAATTCACACAGATTGCAGGGAATGGTAGTGGGCAGGGTGTTCACAGTTTGGGAGATCCTTGGTTTGATGCTCAATCCCAGTGCCACATCAAACCTAAGATATTTAAAATAGGTTTCGTGTAATGTCTGGCATTAGAAGTGAAAGTCATGTGTCTTTCAGATAAGAATTTCAAAATTGTGGTCCCATGTCACAGTACTTACTAGGCTTTGCACAATAAAGAACCCTCACAGTTAAGATCTTGAGCAACATGCTTAGGTAATTTAAAAATCTATTGGCATGTCATCTACACTAGTAATGTCTCTCTTTGAATAAAAAGTTCTCCAATGAGACACAAGATTACATGCAAATAAACAAAATCATTTTGATACATTATCAATATTGTTTCAAATTTTGTCAAAAATACTTTTAATTGAAAATTTACTCCACAAAACCCCATTTCAACTGTTATAAACTGTTCAACTGATACATGGAACCTTCTGTCAAACTGAAGCGTCAATCACATGATCAGTGTGCTGTCTAATTTTAAGTGTTTAATAAAATTAATATGCAATCTAAATAAAATTTTACATTATGTTGGATCTGCTCACATACATAGCAATAATAATTATTTATGCAAGCAGATCTAACATAGCATCAAATTTTAATTAGATTGATTAATATGTGGATGAAAAAAATTAAACTTTGATTTATTATTTATTATAAGTCAAACAATGGAATGATCAGTGTGAAATGGCAAAAATAATTAAAGTCGTATGTCATTGATGTTATCTAAGGATTTCCAATAATTGCAACTCTTCTACTGTATGGAGACCACAAGTGCATCAAAAACCCAGAACTCTGTGTACTAAGAGGAGAGATGATAAAAAAAAAAAAAATGAGATTAAACTGTGATTCAAACCTAAACTCCCTGTTGTTCTTGCCACCAAGCCATTCAGACCAATTTCCTGCTCTATTCCGCTGCCTATTAACCAGTACCATTACAGTTCTACTGTGTTTAACTTGAAATTCCTTAAGTGTGTGAAAATATCGCACAAGACTGAATTGACTATAATTCACCTGATGAGTTATTTTGTTGGATGTGAGCTGTAAAGAAACAGGAAGAAAAATGTCCAGGTTTCTCCATCCATGTAGTTCAGTAGAATACTCATCCGATTTTGGACCACTTTGGACATTCAATTATTTAGTTGCCATAGTACCTGTTAGAACTTTGAAATCATACTATTGCACCTTTTTGTCCATTATCAGGTGTCCCCTGCTAACAGCTTCGGTTGGATGGATATTGATATGGTATATTCCAGACACTTTGGTTGGCAAATGTAAGCCTTTCACAGATCTTTATTATTGCAGAAACAGACATCTATAGACTGTATCAAGTGTTTAGAATTAATGACTGTCATATATTTATATGCACAGAAAGCACTGAAGCATTGATTTGGAAAAGTTTTTTGCAAATGTGCACTGTTAGTTACCAGAAGTGTTCATGAGCATGAAGTTTCATGGATTTAAATTATCATAAAAAATACTTAATAATTTCATGTTAAGCTATTATATGATTTCCATTATGAGTAATATTGTAATACTGTACTTAATTTAGTTGAATGCACAACCATGAAACCAATGAAAATTGAAATTCTAAATGATGATTCCAGCACTCTAAAAAAAAAAATGTAAAAATGACTGTAGTTAAATATGTATGGTTATGACCAAGTGCTGGTTTGTCCTATTTCTTTTCATAATACACATGATTCACGAGTTATTTATTAATTCTACCCATGTGAGGAATAAAAATCACAGAGTTATAACTGATATTCTGTTCATAAAAGCCAGCTGATGGTATGAACTGTGGCACATCATGCTGGCATTCTTTGTGTTGGCGCTTCATGAGAAGTATGTCAGCATGAAGTGTCGCAGTTCATACCCTTGTGTATTATCAGAAATGAAATTTATTTCTTTAGTCATTCAGTGTTTCAAAGGACTGATATCGTTTTCTTTTCTCAAAACATTCATGTAGATAGGTACACACGTTTTGCAGATCTTCAAGATTTATCTTTTCTTTTTATGGGTACCACAGTATCATTTAATGCTCATAAAACTGTAAATTGTGTATTAAGACTGCTGAATATTAAGTGGCAAAAAATGAAAAATTATATAGCATATGTGATTTTTATTCATTATAGTCAAAACATTTGACATCACATTGCAATAAATGGGAGCTTACTCAGTTTTCCCATCCATGCAGCAACAAATCTTTTCAATCTGCACCAAGTTAGCATCTGCCCATTGCATTGTGATGTCAAATGTTTTGACTGTAATGGATGAAAATGACAATTGCGTATATTTCATTTCTTGCCACTTAATGTTCAGCATTCTTAAATATAGGTTAACTTTATCCTAATGATTCATGCTGATAAACATCATAGGATGTGTGGCAAGAAAATGGCCTTGGTTATTTGAGCTTCTAATCTAACAATGTAACATACATCATACGTTGTAATTAAGCTTCTAACCACACTGTGTAATAGACACCAGACATTGTGATTTTCAGGCAGAATCGCTTACAAAAAGTAATTCGTGAAGAACTTGATGGAGAAATTCTGGTGGTGAGTTTAAAACTTGAGCACAAAGGAAGGCTAAATTGGTTTAAATTTTAAAGCTAAGTTATCCATTCATTTATCTTACTTATAAAATTCACCATCAAATGTATTTATAGTCATAATAATATTTGCACTAAATACGGTATATGAAAAAATGTCTTCTATAATTATTTACCTGCATATGCATATATGTAACCAGTTTATGAACATCAATTATACAGTTACAGATATTCTATTTATTGTATTGCATGAAAACCTGAAATAAAATGAATTATTAGAAATTCGATTAAATATGATAATGAATATAAATACACAGTATTTAAATTATTAATTAACACACAATAATACATTATATTTTTCAGTATTAGGAATATAGATAATCCACTATGCTGAAATGTATGTCTTTTGCAGAATGTGTGCAGTGGGTTAGTAAAAGTAGAAAAGTTTATGAGTAACATATTAAATGATTAAAACAAGTATTTGAATCAAATTTCATTGGTAAACACACACATATGGTCTATCACACGTACACACATGCTTGTATCAATGAAACACATTCATTAATCATTCATTTACACTGGTTACATATATATTTATTTTCATTGCACTTGTGTACAGAAATATATGGACATCATAAAAATAACATCCAGAATAAAGGTTATCCTATCACTTTGTGTAATTCACAACAGGTAAGTTTCCATATTCATAATACTGAAATATTCTCCTTTGATTTCTTCTTGTCATCATTTACAGGGACAAGCTGTTATCATCCCAGCATATGAGGAAGAAAATCCTCCTAAGGAGGAAGATCTGAAGGGGTGCAATGAGGGGACTCCCATTAAGTACCTGATATCGTCCCCTACCATGCGGGTACCCCAGAGTGTGGAGAAAACAGTCAATGCATACCTGGCATTTAGGGCCGTCATATTAGCAGGTAAATATACTCCAAGAAAAGTCTCAGAGTAAAACAAGATAAGGCTATAAATTGTTTGAAATGTTTTTATTTTATGTTAAATAGTAGGTATCTTTTATGTTTATGTGTGTCCTAATATTTAACTGACTTTGTATAAAATGCCAGTGCAGAGACACAATGCCAGAAACACTGATAGTCAGATACAGAGTGTGTTATGTCCAGGCCTGGGAACTGCTGTGGGAATGATGGATTTCAAGCAATGTGCTCAGCAGGTTTGTATTTCATGATACAAGGGGATGTAAAGGAATGAGGAAGAAAACTTTTTGGTACTGACCCTGATTTGAACTTGAGTCCCATGCACCCTAGAAAGTAATTTGTCTGACAGCAGGCAAACTTGTGTGATGCCAAAGGGAAACATTCTTAATTTGAGGGGGATGGTGGCTGTCGCCATTGAACTTAACTACAGTGTAGTTCTTTAGTGAAATAATTTATGACCAGAAATATTTTTTGATAAAGGCATGTATATGTCCTTTACAGATGTGTTTGGCATATGAGACCCATGAATTAAAACTGCCAGAACATCAGTTTAGGATTTGTCCAGATAATTTGTGGATCATGCAAGTAGATCAGGAAAAAATGATAAAGGTAAAAGTTTATTTTGAATTACATGCTAACTTGAATGTATTGTAATTCTTGGGTATGAATGTTGGGTGCAATTAATGAATATCACCTGTGAAAATGAATGCCTTAAGCAATTAAAATCACTCCAGAGAATGAATGAGGCATTCCAGATCATCTGAGAGAGTAAAAGACTTATGCAATGAAAAGGACCCAATTGAATGAATGCCTAAAGCAATCAAGGTCACCCAAAACAGAATGAATGTCACTGATAATGAAGATCCTCCAACTGAATGAATGTTGTAGACATTCAAGGTCTGTTGTAGACAATCATGATCACCAAGAGAGAATGCTGTAGACAATCATGATCACCAAGAGAGAATGTTGTAGACAATCATGATCACCAACAGAGAATGCTGTAGACAATCATGATCACCAAGATAGAATGCTGTAGACAATCATGATCACTAAGATAGAATGCTGTAGACAATCATGATCATCAAGAGAGAATGTTGTAGATAATCATGATCACCAAGAGTGAATGTTGTAGATAATCATGATCACCAAGAGAGAATGTTGTAGATAATGATGATCATTAAGAGAGAATGTTGTAGATAATCATGATCATTAAGAGAGAATGTTGTAGATAATCATGATCACCAAGAGAGAATGTTGTAGATAATCATGATCACCAAGAGAGAATGTTGTAGATAATCATGATCATTAAGAGAGAATGTTGTAGATAATCATGATCATTAAGAGAGAATGTTGTAGATAATGATGATCATTAAGAGAGAATGAAATGTCATAGGCAATCAAGATTACCTGAGAGATAATGATTTTCAGGTGAAAACAAGATCCCCTCAGACTGTAAATGTTAAGTGTTATCAACGTTATAAGAGGTAGATAATGTTAATTGTAATATATACAATAAACTAGTTATGGAGAGCAAGTTTTGGTGCAATCAGGATTCTACTCTTTAGTCAGGTTGATGATTGACTGGAATTATATTTTAACAGAGAGCAGATGATGATGATGATGCTACAACGCTTATTGACTGAGCAAAGCAATATAAGAAGTGGAGTTGGCAACTATCACCACATTCCAGCCCTGTCTGTGTTAACAGACTGTGAACATTGAATGTTTCAGTTAAACTGTGAATCAAAGTTTGGTTTTCCAGTTCATGACAAGAGGAAACACTTTGTTTGTTATCAGTGTTCATATATTTTGTATATGTTTGATTTAGGTTGCAAAGCAACAATATACTTTTCTATTTATTATGAGTATTTTTCACCTCTGTATACATAAAGACTTTTTCAAAATGCCAGCAGTTGATTATATCTATCAGCATTCTACATTAAAGAGAGTTAAAGGGGCATGGACACAATTTGATCTGAAAATTTTCAAATTTATTTTTCCATTTTTCATGTTTACAATGCTTAACTAAGGTATTTCTAATGGACAACCAAAATTTCAATGTCTGTTATTGAGTTTCAAGTGAGTTACAGTACTCACAATTCATTGTTATGATAACAAGGCTCATGCCATGTTTTTATTTACATATAGATATCTTAATAGAAATAATCATTTTTAAAACAAAATGAGATGTGACAAACACTATAAACTGCTTAACTGTGTACAGAATTAACTTGTAAATTGAAAAATCTGCTTTAAATGAAACTTTTACTGGTATATTTAGCTTATATAAACAAGAACATGACACGAGCCTTGTTTACATAACAAAGAACTGTGAGGTCTATATCTCTCATGTAACTTGACAACTGACATTCAAATTTTTCATGATCATTAAAAATATCTTAGTAAAGCATTGTAAACATGAAAAATAGATTCAAGAATAGAAATGGCCGGGTTGCTTTAAAATATGTTGTCTATGATGGAGACAGTAGTATCACTCATTTGCTACCATGTTGAATTTTGAGGAATGTCTGTTGGGAAACCTGTGAGAGGTTTGAATACACAAAGGAGGTACCATCTATCCACAGTATGCTGAGAAAATGACAAAGTTCAACTATTTGTAATTTTTCTTTTAAAAAGTCTTGAGCACATTCAAAAAGTTACTTGCACATCTTCAATGTGTCTACAACAACTGCATACGGTCTGATGGATGTCAAGTCAAAGCTGTTGGAGGAGTTGTTTACACAAAGTACATACCGTCTATTTAAAAGATGCTGAAAAAAATTACAAAGTTCAGATAAATGTCTAAGCACTTCTAAAAATTCACATGCACATTTTCAATGTGTCCATAATAACTGTACAAAGTTTTGAGAATGTCAGTCTGAAGGTTTGAGAGGAGTTGATTACACAAAATAGGTACTATCTAATTAAAAGATGCTGAAACAAGAGGCACATGGGATGCATTGCTCACCGGAGTCACCTTGGCCCATATTAAAGATTTTTCCTATATGCATGCAAAACTTTGTGATCCCCTATTGTGGCCCCCACCTTACCACATGATTTAAAAAAAAATTCATGATTTTAAAAAAACCTGAATCTGCATTACTGCATTATGTCAGGAAGCTTCCATTTAAATTGCAACTTTTCTGGTCAAGTTGTTCTTGAGTAGAAGATTTTTTACTAACCCCACCCTATTTTGCAATTTTGTGATTATTTCCTCTTTGAAGGGGCATGGAGCTTCATTTGAACAAACTTGAATCCCCTTCACCCAAAGATGATTTGTACTGAGTTTGATTTTAAAAGATTTTTCCCCTACATTTTCACATATCAAACTTTGATTCCCTATTGTGGCCCTACCAAACCCCTATGGGCTTTTAGCGAACTTGAATCTGCACTAAGGAAGCTTCATTGTAAATTAGAACTTTTCTAGCCAAGTAGTTCTTGAGAAGATTTTTAAATGACCCCATCCTAATTTTGCATTTTTGTGATTATCTCCCCTTTGAACGGGACATGGCCTTTCACATGAACAAACTTGAATCCCCTTCAACCAAGAATGATTTGTACCAAGTTTGATTGAAATTGGCCCAGTGATTCTGGAGAAGATTTTAAAAAAATTTCAGTGTATTTTTGCTATTTCGCTATTGTCTATACTTAGAGAATGGTGTTGTCCCTCATTTGCACAAATTTGAATCCCCTTCCCCCAAGGATGTTTTCTGCCAAGTTTGGTTGAAATTGGCCCAGTGGTTCTTGAAAAGAATTCAAAAATGAGAGAAGTTTACAGACAGACAGAGAACTGGTGATCAGAAAAAGCTCAGATGAGTTCAACTGCATGCAAAATTTTTCAAAAAATGTCCGAACATTCCAAATAGTTGCATGCATATCTTCAATGTGTCAATAACAACTGTGCAGAGTTTGGGAAATGTGAGGCTGGAAGTGAGACGTTGATTACACAAAGTATCCTATGTGAGGATGCCCACCCACCTACCCACCCTCCCGGCATTCTTGGCACACTGGTTCTGACTACGGATTGCTCCATTTACTTGATTGGAATGTATGGCTCACAGCAGGTGTGACCTGTCAACAGGGGATGCTTAATCCTCCTAGGCACCTGATCCCACCTCTGGTGTGACCAGTGGTCCGTGTTTGCCAATCTCTCCGATATTTTCTATAGGAATTACGAGATTGAATTCTGTTAGTTACCTTGGCCTTTTCATTCATCATACTATAAGTTGGATGCATGTTGTGCAACCCAGCCAAAAATGAAAAAATACAGCTCAATTCATGTCCATGCCCCTTTTAAAACCCATGGATGGGATTTAAAGGATATGTGTATTTGTTTTTTTGTTTTTTTCAGTAGTACATGCAATCATTTATTGTCAAGGAACAATTTCAGAAAAGTTCATATTAATGAGAAGCAAGAAGGCAATGTTAGTCGACATGTTTACTATAACTCTCAAATTTTGACAGGATAAAAATGTACATTATATTTACGTAGGAAATAAATAAAATGTGTTTGTATAACTCAATGCCCACAGGTATGACCACATTCAGTTATGGCAGATTTGACCTTCACCTTGATAAAGTAGTTTGACCTTTACAAAGTTGCACACCATTGTCCTTGACCTTTCATTTCACCATTGTGAGCTTTACTTACAAAAGTTAAATGTTGCAGACAGATGGAGAGACAAAGAAAAAACCAAAAACGATGTGCCCCTAATCTTCAATATTGAGGGCAAGAAATGCCTTTTTTCTGATTCATTATACTTGATTTCCATAACTGATGATAGTTTAGACAAATGATTGCAATTCTCAAAGATTCATGTGGTTTTCTCTGCTCCCTGTTAAAAAAAAAAAGTTTTATAGTGGTGCAGCTCAGCATTCATGAGTTATTGAATATATGTATTCTTCATACAGTAAGCATTGAAGTTGTAGGTCAAATACATGTACCTCACTTGTGAGGTCATTGAACTGTCTTGAGTGGTGGTGGTACTATTCTGGGTATTGGTAGTGCTGTTTATTCTTTATGAAAAACTATGTGGAATGACAGTGTGTTTTGCACAATTACATAAATTATATTCTTTTTGAAAATTCAATGTTATTATAGAGTTTGTCGTATTTGCATATGTAGAAGTCCCGACTATAAACCGACTTTAACAATTCTTATAGGCAACTGCTGATGTGTACTCATTGAGGCGAATTACAATTCATGCACTGTTCTGTCAACTTGTATCAAGTGTTCTGTATTACTAGCAATGTCAAATTCTCGTGCTACAAGTACATTTGTGTAACACCTGGCTGAGGCATTGTGAGAAATATCTGTAATACGTATTACATCTACGGAATCCCAAATAGTGCAATAGACAGCATACGTATTACATTTACGGAATCCCAAATAGTGCAATAGACAGCATACGTATTACATTTACGGAATCCCAAATAGTGCAATAGACAGCATGTGTAACAATACTGATAATAAGCATATAGATCCTTATTATTCAAACATGTGTGCATTGTATTACAAGTTCCGTGAACATTGTATGTTGTAAATACTGGTCAAGGTCTACATAAAATATATATGCATTTTAAGCAGTCCATTGTTTTGTTGTTGTCATATTCTTTTTTTAGTGTGTCATTGTGAAGATTTAGCAACTGTATAGTGTCAGAATGTTTTGTTTGTGTAAAGTCCTTTGTGAATAAATGAATTTTTCATATTTAAAGTGAGGGACTTTTCATATCTTGAGCCAAAATTTTGACAAAGAGACCCATCTATTACTACCCTGAATCCCCTATCTCTCAATGAGTTAATTTTACATTGCTTGTAGGTTTACATAGCTTAAACAAGAGTCATATAGTTTAACCCAGCTCTCTCCCGAGTTATATAGTTCTTGTCCCAGTCAAATGTCGCGAGTGGTCTAGCTCTCAGAAGTCGTTGAATTCAGATAGCTCTCACCTGAATCACTTGATTCATCTAAAGGTGGAACAACAAAGAATAGACCCTTTTACTAGTATTCTGAATCATCTAGGATACATAGTTTTGACTTAATTAAAGTCAAGTAACTCACCCCAAAGTCACTTAAATCAGACCAAATTACCTAGCTGTCACTTCAGTGACAGAGATCACGACTCCTGGGAGTAACAAGCCACCAAGCTCTCCAAGGCATGTAGATCTTGTCCAAATTGTCTATCTTACATCTAAGTCACAGAGCTCACAACAAATTCATTTTATCTTTCATGACTTGACCACCACTGTGTAATGTAGGTCTTGCCCAAGTTACCTTCTTACTGTGTTAGTTGTCTTAAACTCTCCTCTGAGTCATTAAATTTTTACACGAGTTGCTTAGCTTCATCACTTACCTATGGTTTCCATTGAATCTTTTAGATCTCACCACCGTCACAGAGTTCACCTTATTCATTTAGCTTTCATGTGAGTAATGAACATATCACACATCTGATTATATAGCTTTCTCTAGAATCTATTTACATGAGTTACTCAACTTGCACCTTCAATTATAAATGAAAAAATACACATTTCAATATTAGCATAACCGTCAAACATTAAAGGGGAATTGCTGTTTTAGGAAAATGATGTCTGTTGATGTGATTACTATCATTATCCTTTCTAGTTCAATTACAATAAAATGAGAGTAGAGCAAAACATGCTTAAAATAATTTTATGCTTGCAGTGAAGTAATTTTTATTCCTTGTAGTAAAACATTGTAAACTTGTTCAATATAAAAAAAAAAAATCAAAACTGTCCACCCCCAGCCTTTCACTATAAGTGTGTTATTGTTTGGTGTATTACCATATATTAGTTGTTCTCATATCCGGTGTCCAAATATTTAGGGAATCTCAAGGCATGTAACTTTCACTTTCCAGTTTCCTTCATCATTTTACATTAATGTGTATTTATCTCAGTAAAACTCAAAAGAGAATCCCAACATTCACGTTCCATCTGGGAGTGGGACAATGATTAAAAGTGTGAAATTTTTAAATGAAAGCACTGCAGCTGAAGATCACATATCATAGGGCTTACATATAATATATATTTTGTTGCACAAAATTTCAAACACGTGATGTTTTCTAAATTTGCTTCCATTTTAATGACACAGAAAATTCCTTACAAAAGTTAATTAATTACCAAATTTATACATCTGTGAAAAAATTTAAAAAGCATTTAACAAAGTCAATTTACAGCTAAACAGATTCATATTGCACACAAAAAAAAAATCGCCACAGTTAATACAACTTAACTAATGTAATATAAAATCTTTACATTATACATAGATAACATAATGTAAAAAATATCACAGAATTCATCAACTACAAAGAATGATACATATTGAGTATCCATGGCACATCTATGTGATACAAAAAATTATCGAAAACAGACCTCCAAAATGCGACAGACTGGAGGTCATTTCCTGAACAAATCTTATCTCATTTTGGTGGTGGTGGGGCTGAAGTAACAAAACAACCAAGTTCACCCACAGTAATTACTTTTTAAATGAAAGATGATTTTAAAAAGTTGTTTTTGCACATTATGATAATCAATCTAATTAAAATTAAATAAAAGATCCACATATATATGGGAGTATGCAAGTGTCACCCAACATCTAACCTTAATAAGATTGTATGATAATCAATGTATCTTTTATTTTTGATCTGTAATATGTATTTACTATTATATGTACATCAGAAGAGTAAATATAACATACTCCTGAGATAAATTAATTAGAACTGCAATTGATCACCCAACCAATTTATTCTCACAAATTTTACATATGAAAATGATGATGAAATGCAGGCATGTTAACATGTATGCAAATAAATATGCAGGGTAAATAAAACTCTCATCACCCTGGAGAAATGACTCTCCTGATTATTACTTCAATGAATTTGCATACACTACAATTTTTTTTTTTATTTTTATTATTTTTACATTTTTTATATGCATTAGAAAACATGTCAAATTTTAGAGTTGGTTTTTTCTGGTGTTTTTTTTTTTTTTTTTGGGGGGGGGGGGGGGGCATTGTTTACAATAGTAGCTAACAATTATTCTACTATAGCAGTATCTTCACAAGTAAACAAATAATGAATTAGTTCATAATAGAACAAACTCTGTCAGGGGGTGTTGTATCTTTAACTCTCAGTCAATATGGGGGGCCCTGAGAGAGATTATAAGCATACTAAATCTTTTACATTCTTAACAATATCAATTACTACAATTTTTTAGTTTAATGTCAGCTGATCATTACTGTGTATCTAATCCTCTTAATCAAAGTAATCTGAGGATTGGATTCCCTAAGAACTGGAATTTTTTTAAATTTCATTTTGTCATATTTTGGTTTTAGTGAAAGCATGATATATAATCAACTTCAAAAGGAGAAATTTTTGGATGCTTGATTCAGGGAACTTCCCGGCTGATCCACGAGATATCTCACATATCATAAAAACATTCATCAAAATCTTAACACAACAGTTAAACATATCACAGAAACCATATTTGCAGTTATTGCACTTGAATGAGACAGTCTATTTAGCCCTGCTGTCCTTTATTAACCTTAATCTCCTTAAACACTTTGTCCACACCCCTTGTCTTAACTGCCTCCTCTGTCATCTTAATCTGATCTTCAAAGGACTGCGTCTCTGCTGACAGTAAACCAAACAGCTTGTCCAGTTTTGTCAAATCTGGTTGGGATTGATGGAACACAAACTGCATGACATCAATTCCTTCCCCTTGAAACTCTCTGACCATCTGACCTTTAGCGTGTTGGTTGTACAAAAACGACACAAACACCAGTTTGGCCGGGTACACCTCCTCACAGTATTTCTTGTACAACTCCTTGAATCTGATAATACAATATAGAGGAACATGAAAGCATGGTCATCTATCGAAATTGTTTCCTTTGATGGGTGTGTGTGTGGGGTGGGATGTTAGTGTTACCAGATAATGATAGAAGCTGGTTTTGGAAATATAAGTATTATTGTCCTTATGATACATGTAATCAACATCACAATACATGGTTACTTTGACCCACAATTTGTTATATTGCATAAGTCCATAAACCATTTTAATTGTCAAAAAACCAACTTACCGTGGAACAGACTGTGATTCAATTAAGATTTCATAAAATGACATTCATTTCTTATACATATATTTTAAACATTCTACTCGCATTTCTGTTGGAATTCAAGTCATTAAAATATATTTACTATATTTATCAAGATTCATACATGTATTGTTTACAACTGCAATGTGTTCATGAGGAAATGACTATCATTACAATTTGTAGATATCAAAGACTATATTTCATCATTCCTATTATAAGACATTAATTGCTGCATTGTTGTTGATACAGGAGAGGAGAAAACTTTACACTGGACTGGGAATAAACCCTGGACCCCTACATTACTACTCAGGTGTTCTACCCATGGTCCATACAACTCTAAATACTACATTACTCCCTCCTTTAATTTTCTTTGCCCTCAAAGACACACAACCCAGATTCTTTTTGCCCCTGGCAGGACAACCTGCAATGCATGGGTGGTCAACGGCTCCAACTGCAGTATAAGAGAGGAGAAAATTTTGGGCTGGACCAGGAATTGAACCCAAGACCCCTGCATTACTAGTCAGGTGCTTTGACCACTGAGCTATCTGGGCTGATCTCTATGATCCGTATAGCCCTATCTACTACAATATCGAAATATTTATCAATTTACAACACATTAAATGAACATACTTTCATTTTTGAAAATACATGAAGGTATGAACTGTAATACTTCATGGTGGAATGCTTCATGAAAAGTAGGTCAGTGTGTTCATACCCTAATGTAATTTCAAAAATGAAATTTATTTCTTCTATTTACATTGTCCTTTCATTTCGGTCTGAATCCCATGCTGTTAAAGTAGATGCACTATATTTATCAAGATTTATGTGTGGAATTCTTCACAACTGCATCGCATTCACGAGGAGAATGTTATTATTACAATTTTAAAGATATCAATGCAAAAACATTGGAAATGCAAATATTAAGATACATCAACAATTTAGTAATAAATTCATCAAGAATTTTACATAATAACTGGGTTAAATAAGTGCTTTCATGTCACTTGCTCTAATAGTCTGATAGTAATAAATGATTTAATTACCTGAAGTTTTGGAAGGCGGTATTCTCTTCTTCGTCAGTAACCATGAAGAGTGTCTTCATCACTTCTTTCCTCTCATAGTATGGATACAAGCTGGCCGCATTTGCCGTACACCCGCTGGCTGGAGTAGTCAAAGCCAGCTGTATTACCTGTAGTGTAAAATACAATATACATTCAATAATAGAGAGTAATCTTACACACTGCCTAACATCTATAATGTAGTCACAACTGACCAAACGTTTGAATTAAATTTCTGTATACTACATTACTATTTCTAACATATTATTTTTGCTACTTCCACTGTAGTACATGCATTAACAAATGATCCTGTTGTACTACAGAAAAATTAACATAACTCATCTTTTTCTAGTGTAGAAATGAAAACTGAGAATTTGAAATGGAATATGGGATAACAAAATATTGCTCAAATAGTTAAAAATAACCTGAAGGAAACTCATTGCTAATTTCATACTATGAAAAGTTGGACAGTTTGTATCCTTAAACAACTCACCTCTTCTACATTTGTGGGGACTTTTTCTGGCTCTTTGTATGAGTTGTTAAAGAAGGAGAGTTTGGCGGAGGTGATAGCAGCCAGTATCCCTGCGATGATGGTACTAGTCTTTACTGCCACAGACATTGATGAGGAAGCATCACCCATCACTAGGACTGGGGACTCCAGAGGAAGTCTGGAAACAAATCATCATACATCAATGAGATTTAAAAAGAAACTTCACTCTTATTAAACATTACATTTCATAGCAAATAAGAATTGGTGTTTATGCAGGGTATATAAAAATGTAATTATATATATATATATAAAAAATAAAATTCATCCATTAAATCCCTGCTACAATAAATTCCACACCCTGTAAAGTTTTGATGGCTTACTTGATCTGTTTCAAACGATCTTCAGCTATCTTCAGAAGGTCTCTATAAAACTTGGCCTTTTGTTCTCCTTCAGAACTCTTGTCATACAGCTGCTTGAAGACTAGCAGCCTCTCCAGGAATTTCCCGATTGGCAAGGTCACAGGGTCACCATTTTCCAGCCGCCTCTGTATTGCATCATCAACTTCCAAGCATGCCAGTTCCTCATACCACCTGAAGTGTGATGTTATCATATCATTGAAGGTTAAATAAGCACTTATCTTCAAAAAATATTTCTAAAATTTAGCATTAAGTGTTGGTTATGCAATTATTTAACTACAATATACATATATATACATTGCATCTGATTCAGAAAATTTATATGGTAAAGAGACTGGGAATCAACATTCTGCTACAAATAGATGCTACATCTTTGTTGTGACTACATGAGAAATAATGACAAAATACTGTATACATAATTGCTAAATGCTGTATAATTTGGTCCCCGGGACTTACCAGAGGATGGTGTCTAGTTTATCTTCCCGCTCTGCAATGAGACCCTTGGAGGCATTGGTCAGGTTGGTCTTGTGGGCCTTCACAGACAGGTAAGGAATGGACAAATCCACCAACATTTCATTGACATTATCAGCAGTTAATGTCACCATGCGGCCCACGGTAGTGTCAAGAGGTGGGACTTGTCCATAGCAATAAGGTAAAAACCACTCCAAGGACGGAAAGTCCTAATGAGAAGCAAATCACAGCAATGAAAAAGTCTGCAGAATTTTGATAAAATTATCTTTACAGCAACTTTAATCAAAACTTTTTACTTGGAGGTAAAAAAAAGTTGTCTTGCCTTCTGTGGGTGAAAGTGGCAGATATCTGCTAATTTCTTCCATGGGTCTTTGGGAAAATGGATGGCATAAAACTCAAGTTCCTTTGAGGTAAAATGTTGCACCCATCTTCGAATGTGCTTGCAAACAGCACCACTAGCAGATCCATACTGTACAAGAAGACACACAGACATAATACTTGCACAGCCTAATTTCTACATTCATAGGTCTAGACAACACTTTTTTTATGATTAAAATTGTGAGGCTAACCATAATGATCATTTGCATGACAAAGTAAAATTTATATGGCAATTAAATTAAAATCATGGTTTTGCCCACACTTGTGTTCTGTAATTTTGTTGTAAATCTGGAGGAAATTAATAAACTTTAACTGGCTCCTAAGGAGATTCAAAGGAACTGGATACGTGAGTATATTATTATAATGATACTTACAGGTGATTTCATCTTGTTCAAGTTGTCTATGTCAGACTTGAGTTTCCCTATGGTTTTGGGTTTGACTTTGTTTTTGGACACCTGCAGCATTTTCATCTTCTTTTCCAGCACCCTTGCCTGACGCCCAGCATCTAGAAGCTGCAGTGCTTTCAGAACCTCATTCAAACCAAAGTTGTCTCGGTTTTCCAGAAAGGATTCTGCTAACTGGAAATCTTTCCTCGCCCAGGCTGCTGCCAGAGCTCGAATGCAAGCATCTTAAAAATAAAATTAATCAAAACTGAATTGACATTAATTATATGTACTACTTCATACTTTTACAAATAGAAAAAAATTCCGGTTCTCGATTGGGATATTAATTAATATTACCCCCACCCCTCCGATGCTTTGATCAACATAGTGGTGTTTAAAGGCAACGTGAATGATTATAATATAAACAGCTATAGTTGGTTAATTTTCTTCTTAACCTGTGCATATACACATAAGATTAATTAATTCGTTGTACCTTATATAACATGTCTATAATTTTATGAACTTTAATGTTAAACTTCTGATGACACACTTACTTTGTGCAATTTCCACCCCATTTTCTTGC